>JABACO010000013.1:4643981-5179123 GCA_013339895.1 Ephydatia muelleri | reverse complement strand
AACCAACATTCCTGGCAGTTGAGCAGCAAATGCACACACTTTTATACTTAACATTGATAATTGCATCATACTGTGCAGAGCACATATATTTTGGGTGAAGGATGGGGGAAGGGGGAAGGGGGAAGGGGGGAGGGGGGGGGGGAGGATGGATAGAGAGTCGCAATGAGTTGATGATCGGTGTGAGGGCAAAGATGGGGTAGGCGGTGAAATTGGGTGCTCTTCTACAACAACAGAAGTGGACTTTAGACAGCAATCACTGTGCATGTCTTGTGGCATATCAGTCCCACCTCACTGGCCTAGAATTTTTAACATGGTTTAAAGGTCTCTTATCACACAGAGTTACTAGGCTGTGGTGACTTAAATACTGACATTCCTTAGACTGTGGTGACTTAAGTACCCTTTAGCTTTGACATGAAGCCCAATGTGTATAGTCTAAAGGTACTACATATTACACTCTCTCTAGCCATGCATCATGGCTGTGTTCCAATAGTGCTATCTGTCCAACTTTTTTTTCTCTCAAGAGAATGTATCGTGCTAAATTCACATGTGATATCCTCGTAAAGATAAAGAACCATACAAGACAAAGACATATAAAACCAATAACTGGTGACCACTTTTATTTACATTGTAGTACACACAATGTAGTTACCATAATTGAGACCTGTGTACTCTAGGAAGCTGTGTGGTGCATATCAATTTTGAAGTACGCACCCATTTCAACTGTTGGTGTTCATTAATGTTTCAGACTGCACAGCTGCTGCTAGCCGAGCCAGATCTGTATGACGAAACAGTGATTGCAAGCAGGAAGCTGGCAGATGCAGGCAACAAGGCCGCCAAAAACAACAACTATCATGGTGCCATTAGGATGTACAGTGAAGCTATCAACACGTACCCTTTTGACCACAGGTGTGTACACCTGTACATGTACGCGTAAGGGTGGTGGGACCTTCACAATTGATATTAATCACTCTTTATATCCACGTACATAGAGAGATAATGACAGCTGTGTTGTGTTTAAATACTAACCAAATTAGGTGCAAAAACATCAGATGGGAAAGTAGCTCATGAAAAAGCCAAGCCTGTCAGTATTACTGATTCCTAATATGCTTGATTTAACCACTGTGTGTGAGCCATATACGATGTCTACGTGTATGTGTAACTGTACTCCCTGCATGGGCTTCAGCCTGGTACACTGCTGCTTGCACACTCCTGATCATTCCCAGTCTCTGATGATGATTCAGAGTTCATACCCATTTCCAAAGTTTGTGCTATCTGAATCAGATGTGCATCCTTGATAATCAAAGGCAGCAGGTGTCATGATTTTGAAACGTGTATTTCAGTATCCTTTTTTTTGGAAATTATGCTTTGAGTCTTATGCAGGAGATGACAGTGCCTCTTAGAGTTGAAGGAAATTTCCTCTACATTTCCTGATAGATGGTCTGGTGCGGAAAATGGCATGAGTTTGTGCCTAGAATTACCTGGCCAAGTGGGCCTTTATAGATGGGAAGATCAGTGAAAAAGACTGCATGGATAGGGGCTGTAATTGCTAATGGCATCTTTGTGAGATGATACAATACATGTAGGTAGAATTTCAGCATCAGGCACATGGCTTTAAATTGTCAATTAAGCTGCTGTGCACGAGGTATGTAGGATAAAACGTTTAAATTATTTTAAAATCCACAAACATAAAACATTAAACAATACTTAAATGCGAAAAACTCTTCACCTTCATTATTCACCTTCATTGTCCCCAACATGGAAGCTGCATTGCCACGTTGGACGACAACTGATAGTCTCTGGGTAAGATATGCAAAGGAATTAGCTTCACCAGACACCTGCCTTAACCGATGGCCCAACTCTTAAGAAAATTAGTTGCCTTGGTCCAAACACTCCAATTGTCTCTATTGCCACCGAAGTGAAAAAGTGGCATGAGTCAAGGTGTTTATATTTCTGTATCTTCTTATCTTCTGCCTGTTGAGTGCTCCAACTTGCTTTACAGCAACTGAGGAGTAAGATGTTGCAAAAGTATCTGGACAGGTTGCATCCCCACACTAGAAGTTGTCCAAGGGACTATTGACACACCATCAGATCACGTTCCATCTGGGCGATACAGACCTGAAGGCTCCACACAGCGCTGCTACTAAAGCTTAGTGTATGATATAATTGACAGCTGAATGGTGGTGGTGGTGGCCTCTACACGCAAACTGAGACACATCTGCCCCACAGTGTTGGCTTCTACACAGAGGTAGTCCCAGATGAAGTCCCATAGAGATTCTAACAGTTGCACATCCATGTGTAGTCCCAGTGATTAAATTGGCAGGTCCATGCTCCACAAGATGTCGCAAGGAAACGAACTCTGTCCAATTGATCAGAAGTGTTTTTGAACAGTGTGTCTGCAATAGAAGATACTCTGAGAGAGTCCCATGTCTTCTGATAATGGGCAGCAGCATCAGTGGGGGGGGGGAGGGGGGGGGGGTTGTTCTTGGCACCCTTGGGACCAGGCAACAAGAGCTTCATCCACATAATCAAGCTGGGGTGGTTGCATATTTGCTGACAGAATTAGGTGAGTAAGTTTGGAGGAGGTAGCAGCTGAAGCCAAGAAGGCAGAAGGTGCCAGCTGCATAGCACTCTGAATGCCAAGCCCACCATGACGCACAGACAGAACTCGGGGTTGGATTGCTGCCACGTCTACCAAACTACAAAGCAGCTTCCTGGGGTCTGCACACTTGTCGGGAACTTGTGGCAGCGCAGGTAATCTCCAATTGGAGTCGCCAGATGGGAAGATATTGCCCTTTTCACTGCGCCACAGCATTTAGTATGCAGGGTTGTGCAGAATCTGCATAGGTCATTGAAGTGTCCATATGCAGACGTCTGCATATGGACATACTCATCTGCATATGGTTGGTATGCAGACTCTGCACAACTCAGTATACTAAACACTGGCGCAGTGAAGATGTCACAGTGGACCAGGTTAATGTGAAATCTCAGAGCATGACCTAGTTGCTTCCTCGGTAGTTGCATGGTCCTTAGTGCAGATTAATGGTCTCCTGTAAACACTCTATCATCATGGTACCAAGCTTGAAAGAATATGTTCTTGCAGCTAATGCTTGATACGAGTGCCTGGAGTATTTTCTTCCATCAGTATTTTTAAAATTACTACTCTATTTATTTACTGTTTGTATGAAAACTCTTAACAAAGAAGAGGACATCCTGTCATGCGCATTACAATGCCACATCCTTAAGACCCAGCCCCATTCTTTCTCTCTAGTCTCCTGTGAGCGTCCTTGGGAATTGTCTCAGGTCTAGCTTTGTCATGCTTCTGCATTGGTGGAAAAGATTCCTAACTCTTCCCACTTCCATGACCGCAGTCAAGCTAATGCATGCCCGCTCCTTGGGTCAACTCTGTGCTATTGTCACCTGTTTGCCAATCCCATTCTTTCAATCCATTTATATGTTAAGAAGTTCTCATTTCTGGTCAAGGCTGTTTCAATCAGCAATTGTAACGCTCAATGTGGTCACAAGATCTGTTAGGCATCTGACACGTGAAGTATTTTGCGGAATGACATCTCTGTAGTGTTTTATCAACTCCAATTCCAGATGTTCCCCAATCGTCAGGTTCTTTCTAGACCATGAGTTTTGGAAGGTCGCGTAGTGGCGACATTGTGCTCGGTGATGCTCTTTGAATAGATGGTTGGCATCTGCCTGTCTTGTCCAGCAAATGCATGCAAATCAGTGGTCAAGTGTTCAATCAGTCTAAAGCCAGTTACAGCATCCTGTTAGAATCAGAATCCTCCTAATCAAGTTCGTATCATCATTTTCTTAATTAGTACAAATTTAGTTTCATTAAAAATTTGAGACTGTCAGATGCACATTGATTACCATTGTTTATGCCACACTCATATAAGTAGCCATATTTAATGCAGCATACTGGGTAAATTAATTGAAGAGACCAAATGTATATTGTTGTAATTCATTTTCGCTTACACACTCCGAACAAGATCAGGGTCAACTGAAAGGGCTGCAGGTAGCGTCTGAGTTCCTTATGAGCAGTCAAGTTGCTCTTGTGCCCTTGTTGATCATCAGCATGATTTAACTCGATGCATAATGCTAACTGGTCACTCTCGTGCAGAAGTTCGTAGAAGGTGTAACCATTACCAGTTACTTAATGCAGGGGTGTGTTACACTATCTCACGTCAAAAACTCTGCAGTTGTTCTCATACACAAGTGTGCAATCAAACCATTAAATTGGCTTAATGCCAGATAGTCTGTAAAGTCAATGCCATTTGCTGCTTTCACCAACAGTTTGTTAAACAGTTGAGTCATGTATCCAGGTTGATCAAGCCTTCTTATAAATGACTTAATAAAGAAATCAAGACTCTTATAATAAACCTGGCAAATTTCTGTGCTTGTATCATTTGGGGACTTTTCTTTGGTGTGGTAGTTTTGGCTCACCGACATCCCATTCTTGCACTATTATTGCAGCTGCAGTGGATGGCAATAGTATTCTTCATGAGAATCGAGATGCTCATCTGCCCATATCAAAGTAACCGCCATCTGCATTGCCAGCGTTGCCAATGATACTTATGTGTTTTTCTGCTCTTTTGTTCTTCTGCTTCTCTCTCCATCAGGCTTCACAGAGTATTAGGTTTGAGAATGGTGGTCAGGTAAAATATGGGGCCTGTGTAGGGCTCACAACATAAACATCTATGGCTACAGATTTTTCTCCAGACCATGTTTGGGATTAATACTCTCACTTCCTGGAAGAACGTGTGTGGCTTTTCCAATTAAGGGAAAAGGGGTGCCCTGGGTACTACACCATGATCACATCTTGAATAGCGTTGTTCTTGTATGCCATTTGGTCTCTTATATGTTGCAAAGTTAGCATGTCTCCTAAGACCTGGCACTGCACAGGACAACATTGCTTTAATATTGGTTTGCACAAGGGCCAGGTTAGACTAGCAATTGTGTGGGAGAGGGAAGGGGGGGGGGGGGGGGGGGGGGCCTGAGAACATTATTTGCTTATGAATTGAACACATATTGATTGCTCTTCCTTCATAGATACTTTGGGAACCGTTCGTACTGTTATGATTACATTCAGGACTATAAAAGGTATCATGCATGTGCATTTTCTGATTTCTGTTATAATATGCATCTATACGGCAATCAAAGAGTTTTGCTGGATTCACTATTTTTTGTGACCTTCACTACCATTGCTATCAACAGTGCTCTGGATGATGCAAATTCTGCTATCAAGCTGAACCCTGATTGGCCAAAGGGGTATTTCCTAAAGGCAAAAGCACTAGTGGGCTTGTCGGTGAGTTAGGATTTTATGTTTTTTTGTCAACTGCACATGATGGTAATTATTCTGCCTGATCATGCCTGAGGGGTCTTGATTTTCACAACAATTAGGTCATTATTCATGTATGTTTATGTGTATGCTTTTTATATAGATTTGGTGGAATTTTCATAAGGATACAACACATCAAGATTTTTCACCTTACAGCAGTTGATAATTTTAGTACACACGAATAGTGTACACAATATGCTCCTAGAACCTTTGCATGCAGAAGTGCCATGTTTGCAATGGCATGTAGGAAACAGCTGTTGAATGCACAATGCTTTGTGTAAGAGAGCCTCAATCAACATGAAGGAATAATGCAGGCTTCGTGCATCTTAGACATTTGTTTTGCTGTACCTGCAATAAGGATACTGTTCTCGCAGCATTTAGCACCTTCGTAAATTCAATAAGAAAAATTCTGTAGCGAACAGATGAGATGGTTGAGGGCAAGTCTGTCATTGTCAGAACTACAGATGTTCACCATTTCTGGTCCATCTAATCACATTGGCTTGGTATAGCTTTGCCGCTTGCACAAGCTTACTTGTAGTGATTTGTGTGTGTGTGTGTGGGTGTGTGTGTGTGCTTAAAAGTACCAAGACTGGATGCTTAATATAATTACTATTATTAATTTGACACAGGTGGATACGAATTGGAATTCCTAATAACTTGTTACTAAAATTTCAAGAGCATATGGTTATGCATTATAAAATAACTTATTTGGAAACTTGAATAAGTTACGTGCAAAGTCAATTGGTTGCATATTTAGCCATTGTAAGTATTGACAACAATTTATAGTTGATTTGAGCTGAAATTTGCTTAATTAGCAACCCCCACGCACATTGGATAGAGGCAGTGTAATTTTGCAATGTAGTGATGTGGAAGAAAAATTGTCTTTTATTTATTTGTATTGACGTTTTGTTTCATATTCTTACATTGGTGTGTGTGTGTTTTGTTACACTGTCCTCTGTAGAAATGTGAAGAAGCTGAAGCTTCATTCTTGAAGACACTTCAGTTGGATCCAAACTACAAACACGCAAATGAATACCTTCTTGATTTGCAATTAGGAGAATTAAACGTAAGCTCTCATCTTCTACTTGTGATGTGTAGATTTGGGACTGCTTGTCTTTGTCAACCGAGGATGAATGAAAAATATACATGTACTAAGAATATACTGTGTGGATGTTCAGTAGAATGGAGTTGCAGCATGTGTGCAGTATGGAAGGATAAAACCATTTGTATAGTAGTTGTACTCCAGGAAAGTAACTTGTACATGTAGACGGTTACTACGAATTGCTGGCAAGATGCAATATGTACATGTAGTGAAGTACGATGGCAAAGTTATGCCATCTACAAACCAGCTGAATCATTGAGAATTTGATACCAGCAAGTGTATCGCTTATTTTTGTTCCAATTCTGAATCATCCACACCCATTGATCATCATCCACACCCATTGACCATCACCCATACCCAATGACCATCACCTGCACCCAATGACCATCACTCACACCCAATGACCATCACCCACACCCACTGACCATCACCCACACCCACCGACCATCACCCACACCCAATGACCATCGGGTCATTCCATTATTTCTTTGTATAGGAGTGTGCATCACATCTTCCAATCTTGATGTAATTACTCATATTTGTTTGTCTTTGGATGAATCTTACTTGTGCAAGTTAATAACCTAAATGGTTTAAATACAAAATATACTGCACTGAATAATTAATTTTTCCAAAAAAATTGCAATTTTGGCAGGCTCATAATTTTTCCATGTCTGGTGGTAACTTGTTTGGCGTCAAATTGAAGCTTAATCTACATAGAATCTATATATATATTAATTGGTGGTGAAAGGGTTAAATTAACATCATCATTATAGCACAGATTTCAAAATTGAGATAGTTTGCGAATTAATAAACAGATTTTTTTTTCACACGACTGAAGGGACCATTACTGTTGTTGTTTTTCAAAAATAAACAGTCTGTTTATATAAGCTCTAGGCACCACATCGAGTTTTACGAGTGATCGCCATCTTTAATGTTATGCAGTTTATTTTAGCACTAATATAAAGTGTTTGTTGATGCACCACTGTGTACCTAACCACAGCTAAGAACACTGGCCACAAATTGGTAGTAGTGTGTGAAAAATGCATTTTTAGATTTAATGGGCATGCTGCTCAGTACTGTATGATAAGCTCGTCTGATGCTTTAATAGAAAAGTGCTTCATTCTTGTTGCAAGTAAAAAGCTGTGCTGGTGGCCGATCCATCAGCTCACACTTGTTGGGTGAGCTGATGGATCGGCCACCAGCACAGCTGGTTGTTGCTTTTTACTTGTGGTGTATCAACAAACACTTGTTGTGGGTGATGGTCACTGGGTGTGGGTGATGGTCACTGGGTGTGGGTGATGGTCATTGGGTGTGGGTGATGGTCACTGGGTGTGGGGGATGGTCACTGGGTGTGGGTGATGGTCATTGGGTGTGGGTGATGGTCACTGGGTGTGGGTGATGGTCACTGGGTGTGGGTGATGGTCAGTGGGTGTGGGTGATGGGCGGTTGGTGTGGGTGATGGTCATTGGGTGTGGGTGATGGTCACTGTGTGTGGGTGATGGTCACTGGTGTGGGTGATGGTCATTGGGTGTGGGTGATGGTCACTGGGTGTGGGTGATGGTCACTGGGTGTGGGTGATGGTCATTGGGTGTGGGTGATGGTCAGTGGGTGTGGGTGATGGTTATTGGGTGTGGGTGATGGTCATTGGGTGTGACCATCACCCACACCCAGTGACCATCACCCATACCAACCGCCCATCACCCACACCCAATGACCATCACCCACACCCAGTGACCATCACTCATACCCAGTGACCATCACCCACACCCACTGACCATCACCCACACCCACTGACCATCACCCACACCCACTGACCATCACCCACACCCACTGACCATCACCCACACCCAATGACCATCACCCACACCCAATGACCTATCACATTGGAGCATGTCATATTGCAGCATAGAGACTTAACTATACTACTACATTTTCACATAGCCATCTTGGTTGACACAGACCACCAGAGGCCATGTCTCTTAATAGAGCACACCCACATTAGCAGCTGCTGTAGCAGTCCCCTTCCTGCATCTGCACAGATGACTAAATAACTCTGTGTCCATACCCAACTAAGCCATTTTTCCAACTATTGCCAACTAAAGCTCCTAAGCCACAAGTAACTTAGACCGGCCAGGGAATACCCTTGTGTAGAGTGAGCAATTGTCCTGAAGCTGGTGTTGTGTGTCTACCATCCAGAATAGCTCCAGCATTGCAACTGACTTGTGTTTAAACCTGTTTTTGCAGCAACTCTTCCCAAACTGATGATTTCAGCCCAACCTATCGATCTTAATTTCAAGATTTGTACATTACAGCACCTGTTAAGAGTGAAAAACCCAAATGCCAACAGATACACTGGGTAGCACCTCTCACATGCTTGCAAGCACTGCTGCATATTGCATCTAGGACAGTGCGTTCACAGCCTTTGCATAGCAGATTTCGATTGTACAGTCCAGTCCAGTGCAGTCTCATTGAAGTGTTGCAAGTATAGACCAATGGGGCAGGAAGGCTACACTGTAGGTGCCCTCTGCTGTGCCTCTGGCCCATTACTCCACCTCATGAATGCACTAAGGTATGTTTTTGATACTGCAGTTGGCCTTTCCCCAAAAGGATGGCATTGGGTATAGCCTCAGCATGCAGATGAATCTTAGGGTCAATGCAGTTACATCATCAGCCAACTGTGTCCATCTTTCGAGGGCAATTTCGCAGGGGCTCTATTCAAGACTTCCATTTTTCTCTAGATACACTGACTGTTCTGAATAGAGTCATGTCACTTTGTGGCGGTTGTCATGGTTACTGTTCTGAATAATGTTGCTTGTTGTGTTTGTAATAAATGCTTCTCCGTCCACACGCTATTCAGAAAATGGGATTTGATCCATTGGAATCTGAGAGAGTTTTAAGACAGCACAAAACAATACAAGCCTCAGTACAAGCTCTTCTATCTAGAAATGGTATATGCTATAGGATGTGTGCAATTGTAACTAAGTGTTCATTTCCTACAGTTCAGAAATTGGCTTTGCACGAGGACACTGGCGCAACTGGTTTAATGAAATCCAAGGTGTCTTCACTTCCTTCAGAGCCTCCCAAAATGGAGAGGTTTGTGCATCATATGTCAGTACAGATGATTTTACATGTTTATCCAATAAATCTGTTTAGCTCAAATCCAACACTGCAACTCAAGTCTCTCTGGGTTGGCAATATAAACTCCACTGATATCACAGAAGAACTGCTACAAGATCTGTTTGGAAGGTGCTGTTTCTGTGCATCAGTTAAAATACAATGTGGGAGGATTGGAGTTGGGGAGGAGAGGGGCAAAATAATCAAAACTACCCATCTTCTAATTCCACCCACTCCGACCTACATACAGTGTATCAGCTACTATTGAAATGTTGGTCAATGGAGATTTGGTCAGGGTTGCATTATAAAAAGTTAACTTGGTACAGAACTGTGCTCGCATGATTGATTGCCCCCATGAGAACCAGCTGTGCTGGCATGATTGATTGCCCCCATGAGAACCAGCTGTGCTGGCATGATTGATTGCCCCCATGAGAACCAGCTGTGCTGGCATGATTGATTGCCCCCATGAGAACCAGCTGTGCTGGCATGATTGATTGCCCCCATGAGAACCAGCTGTGCTGGCATGATTGATTGCTCCCATGAGAACCAGCTGTGCTGGCATGATTGATTGCCCCCATGAGAACCAGCTGTGCTGGCATGATTGATTGCCCCCATGAGAATCACTGGACATCAGTAACTTTTCAAGTTCTTAACACACATCTCCATGGAGGCCATATTGCATGCTCCAAGAGCCGCTGCTGCTTAAATGGTGTATTGTTAGTACAGAAGGGTCTAAGTTGTATTAATAAGCAGCCATCATTAAGAGGAACATTGTTTACCTCTTTAGTTCTAGGCAATAGATAAAGATTTTTACTCTTTCACGAGCAACAGAGCAATATTGCGCTGCAGGTGCTATACTAAAGCCACTTTTTTAAATCTAAACTGTTAACACTTTATAGTGACAACACATTGGAAAAGTTGTTTCCTGGTCATATTAGTGTAATTTGTTCACAAACAACATTTTTTTGCAACGGGGAAACGCTTATTTTGCAGTACATATGTACGGCAATAATTGGCTTTGCCTGCGGAAGAGTTAAAAATCGATGATCTTATACTGGAAGGAATGGAACCCATAAATGTGGACTCCCTGAAATAAGGACACCTCAATAAACAGGACACTATCTCTAGACCCCAAATAACTTGCATTGGAAAGTTCAAACCCCTGAAAAAGGACACCTTGATAATCAGGACACTTTGATATGGTCCCAAACATATCTGCATTCATAACATACATGTAGCACTACTACTAACATGTAGCACTACTACATACATGTAGCACTACTACATACGTGTAGCACTACTACATACGTGTAGCACTACTACATACATGTAGCACTACTACATACGTGTAGCACTACTACATACGTGTAGCACTACTACATACGTGTAGCACTACTACATACGTGTAGCACTACTACATACGTGTAGCACTACTACATACGTGTAGCACTACTACGTACGTGTAGCACTACTACGTACGTGTAGCACTACTACGTACGTGTAGCACTACTACATACGTGTAGCACTACTACATACGTGTAGCACTACTACATACGTGTAGCACTACTACGTACGTGTAGCACTACTACATACATGTAGCACTCATTCATTATGAAGTGCTTGCAGAAAGTATAAAGGGATATATGCTTCTTTAAGCTAGGCACAAAGACATATGCCTGATCATAAGGGTTGTCATCCAATGGAATTTTCACCCTCAGGGCCATTCCAGGGCAGATCACCCAAAAGTCATGGTATATAAACACTGCACCCACTCAGATTGGAATGAAATTTGGTACAAATGTTTGTTATGGTTGGGAACATGACCACATCAATTATCACCTTATTGATTTCATTGAATATAGTGTAAACAAGTAGTTTTCTAACCCTTGAACACTCATAACTCAAGTAGTTTTCTAACCTTGAATACTCATAACTCAGTAATCAAGTACATTGTAAGGTATCGTTAGAAAGGTCACAACTTGGCAAATCATTTTCTATGTCTGTTTAATTATTTGGGTACCTGTGAAATTAAATACAGTCCCCAAGTATTCATTGGGCGTGGAAGGTCAATTGTGCACAGATTTCACCCAACCTGGAAAGAAAGCTACACAATCTTTGATGGCTTGATTGGCATTATTTTTGTGACTTTTTGTGGTGTGGTTTGGTTAATGTTTATTTATTTGTACGTATATAATAACACTAATTACATGTGTGTTTTTTAATACCATTACGTTTACTTTGCATTCACAAATCCAATTATTAACCTTCCAATTGAATAAAAAATCTTATAATCTCTTTTGATCTAAATATTCCAGTTATCATATGTCTGTAATGAAGTGTGAAGTGAAAGTTCTTATTACATTATGTAATTGCACAATGACAATGTGTGCAACATGTGCACCAATGTTGCACACATTGTCATTGTGCAATTATATAATGTAATAAGAACTTTCACTTCACACTTCATTACAGACATATGATAACTGGAATATTTAGATCAAAAGAGATTATAAGATTTTTTATTCAATTGGAAGGTTAATAATTGGATTTGTGAATGCAAAGTAAACGTAGTGGTATTAAAAAACACACAAGAAACAACAAAGGAAACCAAAAATACTGTCAACCAGTGATGACCAATGAAGGTCCAGCTCTTGACAGCAGAGCCCTTGCACAGGACCTCACTAAAGTGAGGCTCAGTCTGCCATAAATGGAAGCAGTGGCCTGGGACTTGGTGCACCTCATGGGTATGGCCAGACGAGTGGCAAGACGTGATAGTCTTTCTCTGGCCTCAGCACCCCAGCAGCCATAGGTCTCCACTGCTAGTGTTTCCCTGGCCTCAGCACCCCAGCAGCCATAGGTCTCCAATGCTGTGTTTCCCTGGCCTCAGCACCCCAGCAGCCATAGGTCTCCAATGCTAGTGTTTCCCTGGCTTCAGCACCCCAGCAGCCATAGGTCTCCACTGCTAGTGTTTCCCTGGCCTCAGCACCCCAGCAGCCATAGGTCTCCACTGCTAGTGTTTCCCTGGCCTCAGCACCCCAGCAGCCATAGGTCTCCCCACTGCTAGTGTTTCCCTGGCCTCAGCACTCCAGCAGCCATAGGTCTCCAATGCTAGAGGTGTGCATTTCCAGCCCAACTCCGAGCACTTTGGGTCATTCATATCATGCTTGCGACACTCTGCCACTAAAGCTGCAGACCCTGCCGTCACTCCCGCTTCAGACAAAATAGAAGGGTTTAGCGGTGAGGTAACAGTAAGATCAAATGCAGCTGGCTTCCCAAGAGACCAGTTGGTGACCAGAACATCTGCCGGTCTGGTGTTGCGTTTGTCATGCCCGAAGCCACTGCCAACCTCGATCTAGGCAGATACATTAGCTCGCCTACAACACTCCACAAACACATCACGGAGTTTATTGTGGCGGGAAACCACATCACCCACATGCTTGCAAGTAATGGCATGGTGGCCCAAGGGATCCAAGGCAAGACTTGGACAGAAGGTGCAGTTGAGGCCCTGAGCCAAATCCATACCCAGCCACCATTTTAAGGCAATTTGGAATTCCGGAGGGTCCATGTGCAGGTTAAGTAAGACCTGGTGAGGGAATAACTGAAAGCCAGGCCGCAGCATTGGGAGAAGAAACTGATAGCAAACGTGCTCTGTCAGGTAAGGATAAATGGTCAAAAAGAAGCTGAAATTGGTGATTCTCAATCTTACTAACAGAGGGCACGGTGAGGAGAAAATTTCATCTAGAGTGATGGTATCAGTAGGTGGAATGAGTGCATTGAAGAGGTTCACCGAAGTGAACAGGTGGGACATGGACACTACACTGCTCAGATGCACTTACAGATGAAATGTAGGCTGCTGCTGAGTGGTGTGAGAGGCTACGTAGACCCAGCCCACCTCTGCTAAGAGAGAGTCGGGCCTGTTGCCAGGAGTTGCCAAAGGCATCCACTGCAGTGCATTCAGCAAAAGCATGGTGAATGTCATCAAACATTTGCAGTGCATCAGCCATAAGAGAGGGAGGTGTAGAACGAGCAAGATGTACCATCTTACAGAACTGCCACACTGACAAAGGAGAAGCAGCGCCACCTGAGGATCCACAGAACCAACATCCTCCAACATGTGCAGAAGCCCCTGGGCCTTTGCACGTTTCTGAGATGCATATTTGGCACAGAAGACAAAGTCACCAATTGGAGCACCTAAAATTTCAAAGTTGAGATGTTTCGAAGACTTCATCTCAGGTGGGAAGATGCTCAAATCGCCTATACTGTATAATTCACATTTAGATGTGTTAACAAAAAGACCATTAGGAGGACCAAGGTCTTGAACTATGGAGAGTGCATGTAACACTGCCAGTTTGGGACCTGCTATGGCGCCATCATCAAGATACCACATATGGAGCAACAACTCTGGGCAGTTGCTGGCTATTGCAGAGACAACTCTGTGTAGCACAAGGGAGAATAGCAGTGGCCCCAGCGGATCTCTTTGCTGGACACCAGTTTCTGAAGAAATTAGACCCAGTGGATGCCAGAGAACTGGATGCTGCCCATAGCACCACAGAGCCCATGGAAGCACTTCAGGGAAAATGAGCAGCACACTCATCTAAAAAAGCTTGCCGAGAGACCAGATTGAAGGACATGTTATTAAACATCATAAAGTGTTAATAATTGGGCTACTGTTCAGAAGTAGTATGAATTCATTAGTTAACAGTTTACAAGCCTGCTTACATAAAAGTTACATAAGGTAAGCTACGAGGTGTGGTTGCATTTACAGCTTCAGGCATACATTCAAGTCCCCTTAGTGCTACCATTAGTTATTATTGTACACACGAAAAGGGCACTGTTCCTCAAGCTCATAGCAATTTCCAGACACACTAAAGCTACTATAGTAGAAGATTCTGCATCATTTACAGCAGTAACAGGTTTTGAATATGTCCCATCGAAGATCGTGTAGCTTTCTTTCCAGATAGAAAGGCTCGGACATTTTGCCGCATCAAAACAGTGCCGAGGCGACAATACATTGCATTTAGCGTTTCAGAATTGGATGAGTGGGAGTGGATGGCCAAACGCCTAGCAATTCTTGATAATGTTTCCTTTGCAGTGATTCCCCAGCCTCCATATGCTTCCACTACGAGAGGGACACATATCCAACCTCTTTCGAGACAACCCAAAGCATTGTTTTCGAATTTCTCTTGTTCACCCACTGCAGCTGAGGCACCTGAGGTCTGACCAGCATCTGAAATCAATTAATTATTGAGGGGATGTATAACCTTGATGTCAAATGCTACAGACCGAGACAGTGACCAGTTTGCTATCAAAATGTCAGCTGGGCATGATCTGTCTTTGGCTGGACCAATGCCACAACCTTGCTCCAAAAGAGGGGAAAAGTGGGCACGACGGCAAAAGTCAGCAATACAATCACGTATGCAGTTGTGTCATGTCACCACATCCCCAGCATAGCGACAAGTTAAAGCATGGTGTCCCAGGGGGTCAAGCTGGCTAGGACCATAGGGGCATGTTTCTTCCAAATTACAGAGGGGAAGGCCCAACCACCATTTCAGAAGAATGTGGGTTTTGTCTGGTTCAAGTGCTAGACAAAGGCCTGGGGATGGCACTGTTCTTAACCACTGTGGGACTGACTCTGCTAACAGTCGGGCTTTAGTTGCTGTTGTTGCATTGTGTAAGAGGCTACTAAATGCAAGCTTCATCTGATAAATGCTGCCTGGGTGGTGAAAGGAGGACTGAAACCGTTGTCAAAGCTTCTTCTTGGGCGACCTGCTGATTAAACATTGCAATAGCAGTCTGTAAATGTGTGAATTCGGTGGTGGGTGGAAAAGCCCCTGAGAGAGAAATACTGGCCGAAGCGATGTAGGCAGCTGTAGCATGGGAAAATAGGGAGCGGAGGCCAAAACCTCCATGACGAAAACTGAGCTGTGCTTGCTGACTTGCCATTGGTGAAAGTGGAGTTTTAGACTTGAATACCAATGCAACATTTTACATCAAATATTTCTTAATTGGTAGTGTGTGCGGTCGTGCAATTTATAAGTGACTTTTTTGGTCATCCAATTTATCAGTGACTTTCACAGTCACGGTGAACGTATGTGCTTATTTGTATCAAGATCTGAAGGAGTGCAGTGTTTTGTGTGGGGTCAGAAGAGGTCTGGTACTGATCATCTTTTTGCCTGCTGTGTTTAAATAACCCACCAAGAAATATGCATACATTATTTCAATGTCACAAAATAATGATGGTGGGTTCCCAGACTAGCTATGTGTTTCTTTCTTACCTGTGTCCATTTTGTAGAATTGTAGCAAACAAATGGTATCCTTTTCTGTCATGTGCAATGCTGGTGGGCAACCTATCTTGTTGTCATTGCTATTCATTATTTAGGTATGGTACAGTTACTTCAATTCGACTCATATATGAACGCTGGTGTGCATTTGTAAATTTTTCCGAAGAGTGGTCTGCAGCTGCTGCACTTGAAGCTTTGCAGGTAATTTTTTGTTTTGGGAAGTATATTCTTGGGAGAGTAAACACCTAGGTAGTGTTTTAAAATATATTGAGGTTGATGTTCTTGTAACATGTGGTGGAAATACATCCTTATCAAAATTAATTAATTAATATTACCACTAACATGTAGTTAAATGATTTTATTTGTGTTGTTTGGACGATGAAGCTGCTTGTCCTAACAAGGTGGACAGGTGAGCTCTTTGGCCCTCATCAGTGATGCAAGCCTGTCCCTTGACATCTTTGAAATGCTGCCTAGTTGAAATTATGCTTTGTTGGAGGGGCCCTGAATGAGACTATGTTTTACATCATAGGTTCTCACATTGAAAGCTTACTATCTAGAACCGGATGCACAAGTCATTCTTAACAAGTTGTAGTGTAATTTTTATCCCTTCAGCACATGAACATATAGAATGATTAGTCATAAGAGTAGGGGAGCTGTCATTTTGGGGTAGTTTTCTGACTCTAGGGCTCACTTCATTCAATGCCTCAGAGTTGCTCCGTTGGATTCTGACTTCACCAGTTTTGTAACATCACCCTAGACGTACAGGTTTACTATTGGAATATCTATAACCGTTGAATCAAGATTAAGTGACTATCTATCAAATTAAACATTCGTTCAGAGACCTGTTAAACCTTGCAACCAGCTAACTAACTAATCCTATTGTTCAATAGTTGGCTGGTTGCAAGGTTTAACATTGGTTTATCAATGGATAAAGATTTCATTTTCAGCACAAGTCCTAGTAATTTCTTTGTGTGTGATAGAGTGTATTAATTTTACAATTTGCATTATGTATCACCATCGTAATCACATCAAATTTAGTTATGTTATTTTCACTCATTATAGAGTATGCATCTCAATTCTTTCAAGTGTCCATTTTTACTGCTCACAATTGCTGATACATTTCTAAAAAAGCAAATGTTACTGTTGTGGATGCCTTATTGGTTGTACTTTCTTCACTTGTTGTATACAGGATTATCCCATTAGAGATACCAGACTACTTCTGCGGTATCCTACGAGGCCAACCTCAGAAAATGTGTAAGAACTTTTATTGAATAGTGGGGTTTTTAAAAATCTTATTGTTGCTCTGATATTTCACTTTTTAAAGCCCTGCTCTGAAACATGCTTCAAAACATGCTTCAAAACTTGCCCCCATTAATGGCAATGAATGCTACTTTTGGAGGCATATTGGAAACTGCAGCAATGGTACACAGTGCAAATATCTCCACTTACCTGACAAAAAGGGAATTGATGGACACAACCCTAAAAGTGGCTATGCTGCACAGAATAAACCAGATCACAACAGTATTAGTTACTGAAGTTTTTACTTTGTCAAAATGTCAGATGCATACATGATGTTAGTAGCACGATGCTTTGCTGATGGAGATTTGATGTACTTGTTGCGTCAGTTTTAATAACTCATCCCCCTTGACATTAAGTTTTAATAACTCATCCCCCTTGACATGAAGTTTAATAACTCATCCCCCTTGACATGAAATTTTAATAACTCGTCCCTCTTGACATGAAGTTCTAATAACTCATCCCCGAAGTTTTAATAACTCATCCCCCTTGACATGAGTAGAATCTCTGGTTTAGTGTTGCATAGTTTTGATCACCTGCCATGTGATATAGAGTGCAGTTCTATATAACAGGCCGTACGTGATAAATACATCGGGGTGTCCGAATAAAATTTCAAAAAAAACAAACTATATTTGATGTGATTACGATGGTGATAATAAAAATCCGAATAAGGTCAGCAGAGGGTGAGTGGGGGGGGGGGGGGGGGGGGGGCAACTGGTCCCCCCCCCCCCCTCCTTCCTACCTGCCCCTATGGTAGGTACGGCCCTGTATAATACAAAAGAATGCATTTCTGTAAACCCTCAGCTAGCTCTCCAGAGTCTCCTGCACATTTGTCTTTTGAGGCATCGGTACCCGGACGAATTCCGCATGACCCTGGACCCTAAGGTGATTAAGAAGTGGGATGTGTGTGTTGATTGGTTTCGACATAGTAGTATCTATGGTTGGAATTAATTATACATTAGAAGTTCATCCGAGCTTGGATGTGGAATCCATATAACGGATAGTACAAAGCAGCGTTTGCAAAAGTAGTACGTGGCGGCGCGGAAGTCTACGCTCAAGCGTTCAGTAGCTGCATTTTTCCCCCTAGGGCGCAAACAGAAATTGGCGCTGAGTGAATGCACCTGAGCATCTCATCCGTGAGGCTGTTTGCAAATTGAGATATCAATTGTCGAATTGTATATGGAATTACCGATGAACGTGTGGAAAAAACATGTAGTACCCCAGACTAAAACACAACAGTTATCTGTTAAAAATTAGTAGCCCACACATTTGGCCAAATTGATGATAATTACACGTACGTTGCATATCGAAATTTCACTTATAGTTGCATGCACTTAATTGCAGCACTAAAAACTAAACACGAAACTACATACAACATAAAAGGGTTAAAGAATATGATATGTGTATTATTGACTATTTATTGACAATCCCAAGTGGCTGCTGTTGTCTTTTGTTTCTAACATATTTTTCCTTCTTTTCTGTCTTTGGAACAGGAAGAACACAGTCATTCTCTTTTCCTGTTTCATCATCTGTGCTTGTTATAGACTGATTGGTCTAGTGATGTACAACAGAGAGGTAAAAAAAAAATCAGCAAATCATATACATTCCCAACATACTGAAGTTGATTCGAAGCTTAGTGCTAGTACTGGATTGTCCTGAGGGGAAAAAAATCACTGAAGCAAAATTTACATCAAAAGTAAAATTATAAGGTATGAAACTATTAGGTACTAAGAACAACACACACTACACCCAGAATTACCCTCTAATATAAATATGCATGTATAAACAATCCTATAGTACCAGAAGGTAGTAGCATGGAACTTCGCTCTTATACAAATTGTTCACACACAAAATGTAAGACAGTTCCAATCACTATACACACAATCCTCCCAATAGTCCTTCTACAAACAGGTTCTGGGAAAAGTGTAAACTGGATGAAAAAAGGCTTGAGGATGCTAAAGATGCAGCCATAGAAAAGTAACTCACATAAATAGGAAATTGCTATTGGCAGTAACTTGATCTTTATTATTTATTTTTAAACCAATGCAAAGCCTCAGGGTAAAAAAATAATACATCCCTATATTCTTTACCTCTGTGTCACTTTCTTTTACATCACTTAGATCATATTGTTCCAACAATTCTGAGTGAGGCTTTGTCTTTGTAAACTGCCTAGTGTACACAAAATCTCGTCGCTGGGGTGTTGTTCCTGTAACAGCATAACAAAGTTGCGAGTCTGCAAAAAAAAAAAAGTTACGGACTCCTGACCTGTGGGCAAATCGCGCAGGAATTCATGGTGAACAAGTCTCGTCACTCCACCCTGTGCAGTCTCTATGAGGCAGGCATGAGAGGCCTCAAATTCCTCAGTGCATTCACGCTGAGCTCTGATACACTGTTTCCACTGTTCAGCAGGGTCACGAATACCATCACAACAAAATGTGTCGAGGGAACTCTGAGCACTGCTGCCAAGAGAGCTGATCTGCGAGTCGTGCTCCTGAAATCAAGGGCCCTGTAGTTCTCAGCGCAACAACATTATCTAAGAATTGTTACCCTCAGCTTGTCACATAGTGAAAGTGAATCACTCTTCATTCTAGCAGACAATGTAGATGCTCTTGTATTCATATGTTCACTCTGTGCCTCTACCATCTGTTGTGTACCATTCGTGGAAAGCAGCTCAGTAACTTGATGCATGAAGCACATATGCATTGATTACAACAAACCTTATTTAAAGCAGAAGTGGAGTCTGAAAGATCATCTTGGAGCCTTCTGATGCATTGCTTTTCACTAGATAATGTCCTATCATTCTACATGTGTGAAATGTACAACAATTGTATGATATACTTTTACATAGCAACAGAAACGATGATCAGAATGTGATGAATGACTTATACCTCTGCTTGCAGAATGTTCAGAATTCCAAAGGTACTGTTATGCGCAGCTACTGAGGCTTGCTCAAATGAGCATGCGCTGCTGTCTATCCCCTTTATGGACCTGAAACGAACAAACAATCCTAGAATAAAAGATAAGCAACCTCCATCACCACCTACGTTTGAATAGAGTCCAACTGACTCTGTCCGGCTTGTAATGAATCCTCAAATTTGGTGGCAAGCTAAAATGAATGTAGAAATAAAGACATCGGTTGAGATGAATACTTGCTTCTTCTTACTTTGCATCTATCATTGTCAAGCTGGGTGCTCTGTTCTGCAAAAGCATTCTGAAGCAGACTTTCAAGATTGGATAGTATTGATCCATGAAGTCTCTATATTGGACAGAAATATCACAACCAAATACAGTAAAATCCCTACATGTACTTACCTGTAGTGAAGCTTTTTGTTGCTCAGATGCAAGCATCAGGTAATCTTTATGTGTTTGTGCAGCTGATACCTATAGAAGAAAAATCATCTTCTAAGCAACAGTGTGTATCATATACCAACCTGTCTACTTCGTTCATTTTGCAGTGCAGTAGATACCACATCAAGGCTCCTCCTTTGCTCTGCTGTATGCTGTTTCACTAGCTCCTCGCATTTTTGAGCCTTCAAGAGTAGACGCAGATAGTAAATGCACAGCTACTATGTGAATGATTCCATACATACAGCAGCTCTGAGCTGTTTAGTGCTTTCAAGCAGTAATGCTTCGTGTTGAGCCACATGGTCATTGAGCTGTTGAATTTGCGGCAGGAAAGTGTCCTCCAAAAGATGACTGCTCTTTTGTTGAAACTCATCCTTAAAGAAAAAAACAGAACAAATCTAGCATTACTCCAATGACTTGAGAATATGACATACTTTAAAAACGCTTGTTGCTGTTTGTACATCAAGCAGTTCCTTGTTTTGATTACCACAGCAATCCTGTCAACAAACCAATGAAGTAGTTATACAATATTACATGAGGAGATACAAGCACGCGAGGTATCAATGTAATGGTATCGCTTGATGTGTGCATATTTACCTCTACTGTTGTTTTCTGGGCTCCACAAAATTGTGCCACTTGAGATAACATGACAGCCATTTCCTGCTGGATTGAACGGATGGAACCAACCTGAACTCCTGTCCATTTATCTGATTCAAAGGAGAGGATGATGAGGCACACACAAAAACAAGAGTAAACATAAACATACCTATTTCAGTTGAGAACGCTGCAAAAAAGCCATCTTCAGAATTGCAGAAGGTATTGAGATTATTTTTCATTGTCTGCATCTCAGAAGTAAAACCCTGAAAGTAGAAACTTCATCTCTAACATGTAGAATGAACAGAAGCCCATAGCCATTATTACTTCACTTGCCATAGTACAAATATTAGCCAAACAAAAGGGGAAAACAAACCTATTCTCCCTACTACCCCACCCAAGAGTGTGTGCATGGTAGCAAAGAGTAAAGTGTGTATGTACCAGACAACCCATAATTTTAATTTGTATAACCACTTAATACAAGGCCATTTGTATTTCCAAAGCTCTGTGGGAATTTTATACGCATGTACAAGTATAATTCAGTGAATGTTAAAATGGAGCAAACGAATCGGCACAAAGTTGTCGGAGGGGAAAGAAACTGCTATTGCGATAACAGTGCAAGACGATGCATGACAGAATTCCATGTATAGGAATGGTCAACCATTGATTTAAGACTCTGACAGTGCAGTATACCTCGGGCTCAGCACTCAAACATATCCTTGCATGGATGTAGATTCCTGACAGGAAGCAACAATAGTTGCAAAGTACAAATATGACAAACTTAGTTACTAACACTTTGTGTATTTACTATCAATGTGTACTCGTGTGACAAAAAGCACACAACCTCCACGTATTTTTAAATGGCAGATTATGTGCCACACAATTTACTAAATGGGCCTCTTATATGCTCATGCCAGGATAAAATAAATTGCATAGGAGATACATTGGCATATAGAAAGTGAAAAATGTAGGTTTCAGGATAACCATGTTGCTGGGGCTTCAAGACACATACTGGCTCCAATATTAATTATATTCACTGGCAATAAAAAAATGTGTCGAGTTTCACACATGCCGTGTCATATAATTCTGCACTATAAGGCTTTATTGCTATCAACCCTATGCATGTACCAGCACTTGGACCCATGGGTCCACTGGTACATGCAAGTCATGCATCTGGTGTATACCTTTGTCCACTAGTCAACCAGGCTATTGGTCAAGTCACACAGCTTCCTTCATAATTGCCTATTATTGAATTCAGAGTACCCACACCTAATTTGTAGACCTCACATAGTTTATTTAGCTGGATTAATCCCAAATAGTATCCATTGATGACTTGAATCACAACATTACAAATGCTGCTTTATTATGATATAACTCATCCCAATTGTGTACTACATACCTGCTGAAACCTTCTGACTGCCTCCTGATTGGCCAGTTCTACATTCGTTTTCCTTTCTAGTTTGGAATGCAAACCCTTCACATCTCCAACACAGTCATCCATTGTGGTCAACACCTGTTTGTACAATATGCGTGCACCGCCACACATATAGACGACTACAATGTTGCAACTTGACAAGAATGGCTATGTGGATGTACCTTCCCAGCTTCATCAAGGAGGATTTGCTCAGTCTTCACATGTTGCTGAACGAGGAACTCCTTCTGTTTCTTCTCAAGCTTGGTTTGTTTTAGGTTCTGTTGCACCTGCGTAAGTTTGGTTTGAGTAGTGCCCAAAACAGCAGTGGTTTCTTCAAGTTGCTGATTAGTTTCCTTCAGTTCCTGGCTGGTGTTCTCAAACATCTTGCTCAACTGTATATACATATATCATGTTTGTACACGCATGGTGGAAATACTTTGATGTGCTGGGTGCCCTAACCTTGGTGATTTCATCCACATAAGCCTGTATCCTGGCATCAAGATCACTGATAGCCTCTCTCTGATTTTTTATCAAGCCCTCCATAGCACTGAATATTTTGACTCTTAATACATTTCAATTTAGACACTGATATAACACTAATACCTGTAGTTCTCGGAAGAAAGATAAATGCCATTTTTCTCTCTTGCAGCATAAAGGTCTTTCTTGAGCTTTTCGATTTCATCAATATACTCCTGTGACCAGTTAGTAATGTTAAGATGTAATAAATCTGCTATTGAATTGTAGCATACCTTTATGAGAGCTTTCTTGCTGAGTTTTTGATTGACCTCAGGCCTATTAGTGATGTTTTTAGCTCTGTGTGCATAGTCTAATGTGCTGAGAGTCTCCTCCAGATTGCACTGTGCAGGGCTGATGGTTGCTATGATACAGGTCTTGGTACGCCCTCCAAGAGAATCTTGCAATATGCGTGTCAGTTTGCTTTCCCTAAGAGCATAAATAAAGCTCTTGTGACGACTGACCACGATACACAACAATGTATCCACCTGTATGGGATGTGAGGTCTCCTTTCCACCAGTGCAGTGATGACCCTGCCCAGTGTGAGCAAACTCTGATTGATATTTCCAGCTTCACGAGCTCTCTTGTCCACTGCCCCAGAGCGACCAATATTTTCACTTCCAGCAAGATCCACCTTCACAAACCAGGGCAAATATGAACTGGAAGCCAATGCGTTAGGTGTTGCACTAACCAGATTCAGCTTCCCGGTCTTCAGTAGCTCTTCTCCATCCACACTGCTTTCCTTGATGTGAACAGTTGCACAGAACACAGAGTGAGAACGTGACGACTGGGAATTCAAAAGGGTTGCAGCTGTCTGTCTCCGAGCTCTGCCTTGCTCCAGAATAGAGTACACTTCATTTTTGTCATGGACTGCGATCTCTTCAAGACCTTGAATAATGACAGAACCCTGCAAGAGCACGGAGGCCGGTGAAATAGAAAAGTACAACCATTATATCATACACAATTGTATAGACAACGTAATATGCCTGGAAAGGGTTAAGCACAGGTGGGCAGGGTATTGGAGCTTTAATATAACCATTTAGCTGATACTCCGAATTGTGAGATCCAAAAACACACACACACACACACACACACACACACACACACACACACACACACACACACACACACACACACACACACACACACACACACACACACACAGTTTTCCCACAGCATATTAAATGCAAGGTTACATAATATACATTCACCCTTCGTAGGCCCCGGCCTGTCATGGCAGCATAATTGCCATTGCAGCTCATGCATGTATATAGGAAATAAATTACAGTGGACCAAAGTTCAATTGGTTCCAAAATGATAATCTGAAATAAATTTGCATGTGCTCCCTTATCTGGTGACACTGCACACACTGCTACAATGCCTGTGGTCGAGAGTTCGTATTGTACACTTATATAAATAACACCTATCAAGCATATACATGTATGGCATTTGCTATTCATGTACAAAACAACCTTTACATGGCTGTTCTTTGAAGACCGAGATACTTACATCAGTTACTATCTACTACAGTGTTTATGATGTAACAAATGGCCCCACCTTCCTTGTAGAGTCTTCAAATATCCTCAACCTAGAGGTGTTGTCAACTGGACTAAGCAAATCAAACAGCTCTTCATTGTACAGTTCAAGAAATGAGACACGGACAGAGTACTCTTGCACGTCCTACATTGAGAACAAGCACAATGACGCTGCACTGGCAAACCACCCCTGATGTGACGTGCTTTAACACTCCAGTGGGTCTACGTCATAAACCACACATGCAGCATTGCGAGACCCTTACAAGTGCAGTCACCCACCTGTGCTTCAAGTTGCTCGAAGAGTTGATGCAGAGATCTTGGTATAATTCCAGACAGGGGATCCTTTATGAATGGGATGCCAAAATAATCATCAACTACCAGTAAGTAGAAAAATGTGTAGCAAACCGAACCTCTTCCCACGACATGGATCCTTCTGCACTGCGCTCCCCTTCCATTGTGAAGGTCTTCCCAGTGCCAGTCTGACCATAGCTGCAGGAATACACTACTAAAATACTTACTCAAGCTAGTTCTACAACCTACGCAAAAACAGTGCAGTTGTAGCCCATCAAAACCTCTTCGATAATCGGAGCAACGACACTTCTGTACACTTCGAGCTGACTAGAGTCCGGTCCAAATGCTTCATCAAACGTGAAAATCTTGGATGTAAGCTTCTCTCCTAATTCCTGCTTCACGGTGACTTCATTTTCGCTAGTACACTCAACAACACAAGCCGAGCCAGCCTTCTTCTCAGCTGAGTTCCGAGGCCTTCCCAAATTAATGGCAATGTTCGAAGGTTATGGAAACGTAGAGAAAAATCTTTACCTGCATCGAACCACCACCTGAATATTTTTCTCCTGTGGACTGCCGTTACCTCTGCGGCACTTCTCCATCGTTTATTATCACGATTTGAATTTTTTATTGCGTTCTTATTGCGCATGCGCGGTATTAACCGTATTATACCGTAATACAGCTAAAGGGGGTATCCTTATCCCCTTTTTTGGTCTATGATAAATATACACAAATTGAAGTATTAACGGTCAAAGCCGTTAAGGTCGGGAGACATCTTACTGCTACATACGGACTGATTGTCAGATGGCACATCAGAAGAACGTTAGCGAATGGGACTCCAAAGAAGTAGCAAGCTGGCTTTGCTCTATTAACTTGTCGCAACTGATACCGACTTTTGAAAGAAACGAAATAAGCGGGAATAAATTGTTTTTCATTAATGATGCATTTATGAAAGAGACTTTGAGAATGAGCAAGCCAGCGGAAATAGCAGCCTTAAAGGGTGCGTTGGCTTCCCTCAATCAACAAGACGCAAGTCGAAAAGGTCATAAAACCCTTCCAAAACCATCGATATCATCTGTGAACGCGCTCCCAACTCGTAATCGCGCCGGATCGGCCGGTGCAGAAGCCAAACC
Source organism: Ephydatia muelleri (assembly GCA_013339895.1). Classification (NCBI taxonomy): domain Eukaryota; kingdom Metazoa; phylum Porifera; class Demospongiae; order Spongillida; family Spongillidae; genus Ephydatia; species Ephydatia muelleri. The sequence goes on along the minus strand of JABACO010000013.1, from coordinate 5,153,161 downwards.
CCCCACTTCACCGAAAACCGCCATGATGACTACAAGAAGGACTTTAGATACAGGTGTTAAAGAACCCCAGCTTTTGATAGCGCCCGCAAGGCAATTGTTGGATGACCATTGCACGCACAGCGGATGGATCCGTAAGCAAGGCGGAGGTCACAGAAACTGTGAGTTGTTAATTTATTGTCACGGGCGTCTGTCTGTTGATTAAAAAATAAAAATAAATAACCCCTCAGTTGTGTGATTCATATCGTTTGGGTGGGGTTTATGTGGCGGCGTTTCTTTCGATCATTGTATATGGTTTTCCCATTGGGATGTTTATCTATGTGGAGCACGAGTATAGTGAGTGAGTGTTACACAGTAATTTTGGTTTGTGTGTGCTGCACACATCTGCATTTCTCTGCTATTGTGCACGCATCATTGTGATATGGCTTTTGTGTTGCCTGCTTTTTAAGTAAACACACACATGCACACACAATGCATGCACATACACAACCTATGGGCTTGCAGGGCAGGATGTGGGCATCAATGCATACCAGCACTCTCATTCATGTACATGTGTTGGGGCTTTGTTGATGTGTTTGTGCATAGTTTGTGATCATCATGAGGTTGAGCCATGTGAGTGTGCAGTGTGCAGTGTGCTTGTATTGTATGAAGGACACGACAGGGGAGGGAATCCAGAAAGGGATGAAGGGGATGGGAGCTAAGGAGATGAGGGAAGGGGATGGGAGCTAAGGAGATGATGGGAAGGGGATGGGAGCTAAGGAGATGATGGGAAGGGGTGGGAGTTAAGGAGATGATGGGAAGGGGATGGGAGCTAAGGAGATGATGGGAAGGGGATGGGAGCTAAGGGATGATGGGAAGGGGATGGGAGCTAAGGAGATGATGGGAAGGGGATGGGAGCTAAGGAGATGATGGGAAGTGGGATGGGAGCTAAGGAGATGATGGGAAGGGGTGGGAGCTAAGGAGATGATGGGAATGGGGTGGGGGGAGTTTAAGGAGATGATGGGAAGGGGGTGGGAACTAGGAGATGATGGGAGGGGGGTGGGAGCTAAGGAGATGATGGGAGAGGGGGTGGGAGTTAAGGAGCTGATGGGAAGGGGGTGGGAAACTAAGGAGATGATGGGAAGGGGGTGGGAGCTAAGGAGATGATGGGAGGGGGTGGGAGTTAAGGTGATGATGGGAAGGGGTGGGAGTTAAGGAGATGATGGGAGGGGTGGGAACTAAGGAGATGATGGGAAGGGTTGGGAGCTAAGGAGATGATGGGAGGGGGTGGGAGCTAAGGAGATGATGGGAAGGGGGTGGGAGCTAAGGAGATGATGGGAAGGGGGTGGGGGAGAAGGTGAGCTTAGAGAAAGGTTGAGACCCCACCTGACAATCGCAATTGTGTTACTAATTACACCAGCAGAGCTTATCAATGTAGAATTTCTAGATTTTAAAGTAGTTTCAGCTTGTTAACCATATCAGAAAGCTGGAAGTATTTTAAACCCAATATTGCTTTGTGCATTCACCTCTGGTATATATATTCTTGACCCGTGTGAATTTATATAGCATGCAATTCAAATATCTTCCGAACAGTAAACACTATACTTCCTCTATTTGCAACGCTTCAGACCACACCATTTCCCTATGTGAAAATATATTTTGGTGTCTTGCCAAGCACAGTGTCGACGTTAAGAGGTCTGATATCAAATCACGTCAGATTTGGTGTGTGGATAGAGGGATCCTGTTGCTATTGACATTTTCTGTTTGTTAATTTATTACAGTGCAAAGCTAATCCACATTTTCGTGCCAATAATTTTGGCAATCCACTCCTAATTCTAATTCGCTGTATAGAGAAAATCATTGGTGTGAATTGAGTGGGAAAATGTGCAATTACTTTGCACAGCTGTATCTCTGTATGGATAAAGTAAAAATTAATGAACAGAATATAAAAATAGCGTACACGTACACACCAAATTTGAAGTGATTTGAACACTTCTACGGGTGAGTACCTGAAGATGTGGCAGGGGTATTGGACCGTAACGTTGGCATCGTGCTTTTGCAAGACACCTAACTACATTTTTACGCCTAGAGCAATGGTGCGGTATAAGGCGACATTGATAGCGTAAACCTTGTGGACGATATAGTGATTTGAATTGAATGCTATATATATAAATTTATAAGGGTAAATTTCGTAGAACGTGTGTACCACAACAATGGGTCATGCCAGCTGTGCACACATTGGTTTCCAAGTTAGTGCTTAACTGTGGAGCTTGTGCCACCCCATGTCTTTGTGCCTCATGCAACCCTGCCTGGGACCGATTGCAGTTTGTTTTGAATGTGGTATCAAGTCTCAATAGGAGATGTGCTTCTTGCTGCACTTTAATTAGAAATTGCTTTTGTGCTTCATTGGTAATTGTGTGTGATTGTAGCCATCTATCTTTCAGCTTTAGTATCAAATGCTACGTACAGTGTACCTTCAAAGGCCAAACAATTCTCCCTGTCATTCTTTCCTCTTCCTCTTATAAACTCCCTTGGAAGATGTTCATTAGTGTCTCACTGTTTTATATTGGAGGGGGGGGAGGAGGAATCGGGAGATTATTATTGCTACGCATGTGTGTAGATGCGTGTAGTTAGGGCATTGCGTTAGACAATGCTGATACTGGTTGTTGAATATAGTTTTGCTCAGGGTCAAAACCAAATATTTGCATTTGCTGTTTTAGTTTCGTTTTGGCCCCTCCCCCTCATGTGGGCAGATGTAGACATGCCACCAGACACACATCTGCATCTCTAGCCCTTGTGTACAGTAGTGATCTACATCTCTCTAGCCCTTGTGTACAGTAGTGATCTACATCTCTCTAGCCCTTGTGTACAGTAGTGATCTACATCTCTCTAGCCCTTGTGTACAGTAGTGATCTACATCTCTCTAGCCCTTGTGTACAGTAGTGATCTACATCTCTCTAGCCCTTGTGTACAGTAGTGATCTACATCTCTCTAGCCCTTGTGTACAGTAGTGATCTACATCTCTCTAGCCCTTGTGTACAGTAGTGATCTACATCTCTAGCCCTTGTGTACAGTAGTGATCTACATCTCTAGCCCTTGTGTACAGTAGTGATCTGCTAGCCCTTGTGTACAGTAGTGATCTACATCTCTAGCCCTTGTGTACAGTAGTGATCTACATCTCTCTAGCTCTTGTGTACAGTAGTGATCTGCATCTCTCTAGCCCTTGTGTACAGTAGTGATCTACATCTCTCTAGCCCTTGTGTACAGTAGTGATCTACATCTCTCTAGCCCTTGTGTACAGTAGTGATCTACATCTCTAGCCCTTGTGTACAGTAGTGATCTACATCTCTAGCCCTTGTGTACAGTAGTGATCTACATCTCTCTAGCCCTTGTGTACAGTAGTGATCTACATCTCTCTAGCCCTTGTGTACAGTAGTGATCTACATCTCTCTAGCCCTTGTGTACAGTAGTGATCTACATCTCTCTAGCCCTTGTGTACAGTAGTGATCTACATCTCTCTAGCCCTTGTGTACAGTAGTGATCTGCATCTCTCTAGCCCTTGTGTACAGTAGTGATCTGCTAGCCCTTGTGTACAGTAGTGATCTACATCTCTAGCCCTTGTGTACAGTAGTGATCTACATCTCTCTAGCTCTTGTGTACAGTAGTGATCTGCATCTCTCTAGCCCTTGTGTACAGTAGTGATCTACATCTCTCTAGCCCTTGTGTACAGTAGTGATCTACATCTCTCTAGCCCTTGTGTACAGTAGTGATCTGCATCTCTCTAGCCCTTGTGTACAGTAGTGATCTACATCTCTCTAGCCCTTGTGTACAGTAGTGATCTGCATCTCTCTAGCCCTTGTGTACAGTAGTGATCTACATCTCTCTAGCCCTTGTGTACAGTAGTGATCTGCTAGCCCTTGTGTACAGTAGTGATCTACATCTCTCTAGCCCTTGTGTACAGTAGTGATCTGCATCTCTCTAGCCCTTGTATACAGTAGTGATCTACATCTCTAGCCCTTGTGTACAGTAGTGATCTACATCAAACTAGCCCTTGTGTACAGTAGTGATCTGCATCTCTAGCCCTTGTGTACAGTAGTGATCTACATCTCTCTAGCCCTTGTGTACAGTAGTGATCTGCATCTCTCTAGCCCTTGTGTACAGTAGTGATCTACATCTCTAGCCCTTGTGTACAGTAGTGATATACATCTCTCTAGCCCTTGTGTACAGTAGTGATCTACATCTCTCTAGCCCTTGTGTACAGTAGTGATCTACATCTCTCTAGCCCTTGTGTACAGTAGTGATCTACATCTCTCTAGCCCTTGTGTACAGTAGTGATCTGCATCTCTCTAGCCCTTGTGTACAGTAGTGATCTGCTAGCCCTTGTATACAGTAGTGATCTGCATCTCTAGCCCTTGTGTACAGTAGTGATCTGCATCTCTCTAGCCCTTGTGTACAGTAGTGATCTGCTAGCCCTTGTGTACAGTAGTGATCTACATCTCTCTAGCCCTTGTGTACAGTAGTGATCTGCTAGCCCTTGTGTACAGTAGTGATCTACATCTATAGCCCTTGTGTACAGTAGTGATCTGCATCTCTCTAGCCCTTGTGTACAGTAGTGATCTACATCTCTCTAGCCCTTGTGTACAGTAGTGATCTACATCTCTCTAGCCCTTGTATACAGTAGTGATCTACATCTCTCTAGCCCTTGTGTACAGTAGTGATCTGCTAGCCCTTGTGTACAGTAGTGATCTACATCTCTCTAGCCCTTGTGTACAGTAGTGATCTGCTAGCCCTTGTGTACAGTAGTGATCTACATCTATAGCCCTTGTGTACAGTAGTGATCTGCATCTCTCTAGCCCTTGTGTACAGTAGTGATCTACATCTCTCTAGCCCTTGTGTACAGTAGTAATCTACATCTCTCTAGCCCTTGTGTACAGTAGTGATCTGCTAGCCCTTGTGTACAGTAGTGATCTACATCTCTCTAGCCCTTGTATACAGTAGTGATCTGCATCTCTCTAGCCCTTGTGTACAGTAGTGATCTGCTAGCCCTTGTGTACAGTAGTGATCTACATCTCTCTAGCCCTTGTGTACAGTAGTGATCTACATCTCTCTAGCCCTTGTGTACAGTAGTGATCTGCTAGCCCTTGTGTACAGTAGTGATCTGCTAGCCTTTGTGTACAGTAGTGATCTACATCTATAGCCCTTGTGTACAGTAGTGATCTGCATTGATCTACTGTGCTTCATTAAAGTGGGGAAGCCCTTCCCATCGCACACCGCTGTGCAAGAGCTCCATTTACGACCACCACGTTCAGTTTACCACAAATATTTCTCCTTTGGTAGAAGAACTTCAAGAATTTCCACTTCATTTGCACATCAATGTTTTAATTACATGTAACTAGCTGTGCAATAGCTACTTGTCCACTACAACTGTATGAACGTCCATATGTCCACTGTCATGAAATAGGAATGCAAATTGATATATTGCAGGTATCTGCTTTGAAATCTGCCTTTTGTATGGACAATAACAATTGTTATATTAAGTTACAGACTGGTGCACACTTATCAGTGAACCAAATGTGCGGGCTTTGTGTGAAGTACATACAGTTGTATGTTAACTGACCTCGCTCTCTTCCTCATGGAAATCTACATCATTCTTATGACAAATCTTTAGTTTTATGGCAAATTGCACCACTACTTTATATAAGATAGCATTTGTTCTGCTTTGCTGGTCCATGATGGGGACTTCTCTCTCCTTGACCTCTCTAAATTGATCATCATCATCCAGGGTTCAACGTAAGAGTTGCAATATATCAGAATCATTTAGGTATGCATATTTTTGCAGCTATTAGTATGACAACGCGTCATCAACCACTAAGTAAACACCCCAAAAAGTATGTAAAATTTATTCATCAATCATTTCATCATCTGTCTCCATCTCTTCATTTGTGTTAGATGAATCAGATGGTTGAAAGAGATAGCCTCCCTTTCACCTAAGGATGGCTGGTATGGGATCATTTCAGGACATTGCAGCTGTATTATCATTAAATCAGTAACAACTGGACATGTTACTATGTACAATGGAGCCCTCTACGTGTAGGACCAGGCCTCCTGCTGCTTAGGGTCTCCCGCTGCGTGTTTAAAAACATGTGTCCTGTCACGTAGGACTAGGGTCTCCCATTGTAAGCCACTGCTATCGATGCATTCGATTGCATGTTTAGCATGCGGTGGCTATTGTCCCATTTCACATGGAAGCGTACAAAAATACTAGCTTGTGTTGTATCAATACTGCACTGATCGATAAATGAGAACCCTCCCTGGAACAGTTATAGGACATTTTTACATTAATCCAACTCTTATGTTGAACCCTGTTGTCTTTGGGTTTGCAAGGGGGGACCTACAGGTGCCTGGCTGACATGAATGTTGTCCTTGTAATTGTTTACTCTTCTTTGTCCACTTGACCCTTGTATCAGTTCCCTCCTGGTGGCTGAAGTGGACATAGAATCCCTAATGCAGAGGTAGTAACCTCCAAGGCTTGTGGTTTGGGATGGCCTGATTTTAGAAAGTTATCAAACCCCTAGGACTGTGAGAAACACAGCAAAAAAAAAGAAGCCATATGGTTGAGTTCCTTGTCTTTTGTTACCTGAAACTACATGATAATTTACTATGAAATGATGTGTTAATATTTATGTTGTTGGTTTGTACAGGCAGCTATAAGTATGAATGTGTTTTGTTTCCTACTGTAACCCACTCCCTTCCTCCCATAAGGGAAAAAACGGTACTTAATATTGAGACTGGGGTGCCTTTACTACTACTCCAATGAAACGGCTGCAACTCCTAAAGGTCAATTTACCTTGTCTGGATACAAGTAAGTCTATCGTTGTAACACTGGTTGGGAATACTGCATACACTCCATATCTTGGGATTGTGTAACTACATTGAAGCTGATATCTGGCCAAATTACAAGCTTTGTTGTTTCCCTGTAAAGTTTACAATATTGCTCTTTGTCAAATTACTGCAAGTAATCAAAACAGTTGTACAGGCATAAATATTGAAGTATAAATATTTGGGGTGAGTGATGATTGCACCTTTAAACAAGTACAGATTGTGTGTTTTAAAATGCTCCATTCTTTGCACATTATTGTACTTGATAGCTTACCAGGTAGATAAAACGTTTTTTTGAAATCACCTGTGAGGGATGGTTGCTGTCCCTTTGGTGGTCTTAAAGCCCTCAAGAGGCAACGTGGATCTTTCCTCTGCTTCGTGTTGCTTGTGTGGCCTCTTTCATTTCCTGGAGACCAGCCCTGTTGTGATTTAGTATGTTTGCTTGCAAGTACCTATTCAGGTTGCAACACATACTTGTATAGCCTGTAATTGTATGAGCATGTTGAGTATGTGGCCACTGATTATGACTTCTGTTAATGGCAGCAATCACATGCTCTAATCAGTGGTCACTTGCTTTAAACAGTCACATGCTCCAATCAGGGTGATGCTTTAATCAGTGGTCACATGCTCTAATCAGTGGTCACATGCTCTAATCAGTGGTCACATGCTCTAATCAGTGGTCACATGCTCTAATACTGCTGTATGCAGCTGTTCCATAATTAGGATTGAACATGGATATGTTGTGCTTTTTGCCTCATTAATCAATACCCTACTTTGCATCGCTACTTTGTGCACCAAGCAACTGTAATTTTATATACAACATGTACCCCTATCCATCTTCTATCAAAGTCAGCCAATGCATATATTCCTACCGAAGTGCGCGGATACTTCAGCTAAGGAGTTTTCTATGGGGTGGGGTAGGAAGACGTGTCCCTAGCTCCGATAGACAGTTTTTCTAAACATTTCTGCAGCATAACCGGCCGGTAGGAAAATCATCACCATTAGGGTTTATGTACACCACAACTCACGGCCAGCATTTTCCCGCATTTAGTACCTCAACTCATTTAATGAATTTGTGCAGGCGAGTGAAAATAATTGAATAACAGGATGGAATATATCACAGCCAACAAGTATAGCAGCACTCTAGTATGTGTGGAAGATACATGGTTGTTTGAGGGAAGGCAGCTTCAACCATATACAGATGCCAGATTTGGCACAGCAGCTTCAGGATACCTCTGCCATTACCATGTCCTGCTTCTATAACCTCTGCACACGTTCAATGGCTAAAAGAAACACTGCAGTAGCTAAAGTTGTGCCTCAAAGATGCTCCATTGCCACATTCCACTGGAATAACCACACAAATGAGGACTGCATGGTATGAAAGAAAAAAGTATGCTTTCATACTGCATGACACATATATGTGAGCATTTTAAGAAGCTGAGAGCAGGTGGAAGGCCAAAACAGTCCAACATCCTGGAGGGCATTATTCCCAATATGCAAACCATCTTATCAGGCACATTGAAGGTATCTCACCGGCCTCACTCAATGCTCCTGGAATGCAGCCTCCTGCAGCTCATGCAGGGCTCCACTGTGGTTTGAGATTCTTGACCAGCCACTGGAGTTGATGTGCAGTGCAATAGTCTGTGCCAAGTGTCTCAAAGCATGGCTAGTAGTGTCTGTAGACATGCAGTGTCCATGCTGCTTCAACCGAGAGCCACTTGCTCCCTCTCATATTGAAACAGCACCCAGCTTAGTGTTGAACTGCTAAGTGGTGTTTCAGTTCACTATGCCTGTGTTCCAGAGACATGAAAACTAGCGGCTATCAAGGGCACACACCTATGAGTTTCCTTGGCCTACAAGAACACATGAGGAATGCAGCCCTGATTATTCCAAGAGCAGTATCTTTAAGCCCAGAGCTGCCAGTTGTAAAATTGTCCACTGGAGGAGCAGTTAACTGTGCCCTTATTTATTCTTTGAACGAAGGTAAGCCCCTGACATTTGTACATGTTACCAATGGGCAGAATACCACAACATCTTCCTGCACTGCATGGAAGAGCTACATGGAAGAACACTGCAATCTTCAAATGCTCAGGAGTCTTTGATAGTCATTGAACAGATAGCAATATATACCGTTGTTAGTCAGCTGGAAAGTAAATTATAATTGAATAACACCTTTTTAGGAGAAACATGCAAGGGTTAAAGTTCACTTGGAGAAGGGAGGAGTGACGCCCCTCAAAGCTCTACATTCCTGTGTTCAAGAGATATGTAATGATATCACTTCCCTTAACTGTTTATCCTTCCGAGTTTTGTGCACATGATTCCAACAAATGCACCTCTATAAACAAATCACACTGAAGGACTGAAATGCATCATCCAGACCTTCATAGGTTAGGAAACAAGTCCTCATTAGACTAGTGGGTACTGCAAGGTCTGGATGATGCGCTTCAGTCCTTCAGTGTCCAGCAGCAGCGATACTTTGGAGGTGCATTTGTTGGGAGTCATGAGCACAAGTCTCTCCAAAATCTATCTGTGCTACACAGAAATTTTGCTTCAATACATGACCTCTGTGATGAAGGAACATTTCTTATTGTCTTTCGGAACCTTGGCATTTCAATTAAGATACCCAAAATGTGTCATCAAGACCGCATGATTAGACACTCTTAAGAACGATTCATAGCAACGAAAAAAAATGCTAATCGTGGCATGCCTGTACTAGAAAAGAATAGCTAGATCTATGTACTAAAGAGTTCAGTAAGTTTTAATCACGTTAAAACTTGCCTCTTCACGTTAGCACTTCTCTTGTATTTGAGGTCGCAACACGTTCTGTCAGAGTGCGTTCGTTTCAGAGCAGATTTCTCTGCATGTGAATACATGTATGACACATGAACTTTACCATCAATTGACAAGTCGATGGGGTTGACATCTTTGGCTTTTGTTTGAGAACATGTTCAACAAAGAAACCGTACCGTTGCTATGGTATGTTGCTATGTTGTAACATAATCATTTCAAAATTTCAGGACGTAGGTCTCTTTCCACGATTTGAATGGCCGCAAACAGCCGAGTAATCAGTAGTAACAAGCTTTAATCATTGTGTGGGTGGTCACATCTGTAACCATTGCACCGAACAGTGGGTCTCTTGGTTCGTTGTGCCGTGAGTCTTGGTATCGATCTGCACAGCTAGTATACGTATAGATGAAAAGAAGGTTGATGTACGTGAATCATAGTGAACTAATGCCAGCATCATCCCTGCAGGCACTTACAGGGTGTGCATCAACTCACGTTCCCTACATGTAAGGCCATTATAGAGTCTTATCTAGGGTTAGCCTCAGGGTTGTGTAGAACCTCATTCACTTCCTTAGGGCTATGTAGAGCTTCATTCATTCCATAGGGTAGAACCATACTTGTATCGAGGCAAGTAAATTGAGTTGCAGCTGTTTCATTGGTGTGGCACCCAGTCTCAATATTAAGTACCCTGATTGGGAGGGAGGGGTGGGTTACAGTAGGAACAAAACACGAGTATTGATGTGTGTAGAGCCTCATTCATTTTCATATTCACATTCAGTAGTGTTTCATAGATCCTCATTCACTTTTATAGATCCTCATTCACTTTTATAGATCCTCATTCACTTTCATAGAGCCTCATTCACTTTTCCTAAGGTTTTATAGAGCCTCGTTCACTAGGGTCATATAGCACTTTCCTGTTTGAAGATGCACCAGCCCTTTCCATTCATTGGAGTCTATATGCCTTATATGGCCATCATCGTCATGTCTTATATGGCCATCATCACCATCCCTTATATGGCCATCAGCAAGTTCTTGTTAATAGCAAGAGCAAATGGAATTAAAGTGCCTTATCATCATTGGATCATCGCAGTTGAAGGAGTTTGGCTGTATGCATGAAGTACTTCACGAGGTACTGGTTAAAGCTCTGTGTGTAGCAGAATCAGCCTGTTTGAGACTTGAATATCAAACTGGCTTATTAAAATATGACACAATCAGCATACCTTATATGGCCATCAACCTTGAGACCTATACCAGTATCAGCTGGTGCTGCTCTTTTACAGGACTAAACTCTGTGACGAATCTACCATAATTGAGAGGTATCCATGGACGCTTGAAATAATCCCATCCAATCCAGCGATGCGTGTCTACTATGTATCAGCTGGTGCGAAGAAGGAGCTGGAGGTATGTGGCTACACACACCCATTCATCAGGGTGGCTGTGGGCTACAGCATTGGTGTGATGGGATATATATGTATCTAGCAATGCTGCGTGCCTGTATTGTCAATACACTATGTTCTGGCATAGGATGTGCCCGTATTTATGTTGTCCGGCCTGGGGTGTGACCTGTAAATGGGGTGTGGCTTTTGATGGGTGTGACCATATTCTTGCTCTCCAGAATGGGGTGTGGCAATTCAGATTGTATTTATTATTTGTATTACCCCTTTGACAGAACTGGAAAGCAGCTATCGACTCGGAGATAGACTTCTACAAGAAATCAACTCCAACCCTGTAAGTCCTCACTGGCTACACATCTGTGCAATCACAGCGCCATATATGTGTAACATAAACACACAGACATCTCTAGAAACACATGCGAAACACTGTGACACACATATTTCTCCCCTCCCCTCCAACAGCCCTCTCAATGTTGGAAACCCTATCCAGCGTAGTGAGGACCGTCTGTCACCCCCTGCTTCGGGAGGTGGTGATGGTGCGAGCAGTGAGGAAGAAGATGGCTCACGCATCTATGATGAACCTCCAGACAGTGAGGACAATGAGGAGAATGGCAAGGGGTATGACTGCCATAGTGATGGCAATTTGTTATTTATTGAGCTATAAATATGTTTGCAAAAGGTTTGGGGAGTGGCAGAGAAGAGGGTATGGCAAGTTTCAGTACCTTTCCTATTAGTGTGATTGACAATAAATACTATCAGGTTGTGTTAAGTAATCACTGTCATTTTGTTGCTGCTGTAAACATCTGTTAATGTATTGCAAGCATCTGTTTTGAGGAATCCTGCTTGCATTTGTGTGCATTGATGTGGTACCGTGTTAGCCCTCAGAGGTGCGTGCTTGCGCCACAAAACTCTACCATATGGGGAGTAGGAAAAGAAACCGTGTGATCATAATAAGATTCAGTGGGTGATGGCATAAACAGAAAACACAGTATGTCAATCATTATTGTATTTAAAATAGGCCCTGACACTGCCACTATGCCACTTAGTTTTTCTAATGTGTACCCCACCCAGTTCAAAGAGGGAGCATGTATGCCAAGTAATTGGGTGCATGCTTATCGACTAACTTTGGTCATAACCCATTTTAAAGCACACCTTCATTGTTGTGACTAGTCAGTGCAATCAAAGGGATTATGCATACACTTCTGTTCTATTTTAGAATCTACGTCGATCTTATTAATGGAAATGAGGTTGATAATGGAGAGATTGTTGGTGACAAACTAATGAACAGGTACTGTCTACTCTGAGTATACCTTAGGGAGCCGATGTCCTGATTGTGTGCTTGTGGTCTTTGTAGTGCCAGTCCATTACCACGGTCACACACCACCACAGAAGGTTAGCAGTTGTGTGTTGCTGTACTTCAAGGTCTTTTGTGATTGGCATGTATCCTATTTGTGGCAGGTTTTATTTAATATAGAAATTTGTTTGAGTACTTGCATTACGCAATGAAAGGTGAAATGTTAATCTAGTGGCATAAATAATTTAATGTTTTAATGTCTAGTCAGTAACGACTGGCTATTCTGGACTGCACAAATCTAGTTACATGTACATGACTACACTCTTCATCGATAGTTACGAATTCTAATGCAGTAGCAATGTAACACACTCATTTGTCCCTCTCAGTGGACTAGACTGATTTACTACATGTATATAGAATCCCCACAGTACAAACTGTGCCTCTTTTATCGTGTGTATTCAGGAAAGCCCCGCATCCCAGAACGTCCACTACAGTCTGTTTCGTCCAGCCTCACAACAAGATCAACGTTCATGTCAGGTAGGGTGACAAGGTGCTTTGCCTTTAAAACTCATGACATCCTAAAACTGTCTAAGACGTGCATGCTTCGGTATTGTGTGTGTGTGTGTGTGTGTGTGTGTGTGTGTGTGTGTGTGTGTGTGTGTGTGTGTGTGTGTGTGTGTGTGTGTGTGTGTGTGTGTATGTGCGTGTTTTGTTGCATTCACCATGTTGTATCGATCGAACAATTGATGCATCTCTGCGCCATGTATTGGTGCCTCGTGGAACAAGTTGGGAGTAATTTTTTTATTAATTACTCCACCCACCCACCCTTTTCAGATTGTTCCTCGATGAAACCCTGTATGTATACACTATGATATACAGAGCAAGGTTTCGTCAAGAAACTCTCTGGCTCTTTTTCTTTGAGTGCATGCATGTTGTTGTACAGCATGGCCTGACTATCTGTGCAGACATGTCCTGTGATATGGATAGTCTTCTGTACCAAAGGTGATGAGGATAACAATATCGATATGTACCTGGATTTGCAAGGCGCAAACAACATTCCAGCAGTTTCCCCAGCGTAAGGCTGCATGAATATAACGTCACTTAACCTTTTCTTTTCATGATTCTTTGTCTTCTTTCTTGTTCTATTTTGTTTTAGTGTAAAGGTAGACAAGAAAGTGTCACTTACAGCTGCTTCATTTCCAAACAACAAGGTGTGTTCTGTACGTGTGTGTGTGGGGGGGGGGGGAGGGGGGGTTTGAGAACAGGTACAGGAAATGCTGCATTGTAGTGATAGAGATTCTCTCCGTTTAGTGTATTGTGTTTCTTTGCAGGGGATATTTTATCGCACAAATATCCAATCTTAGAAGCATTCAGATAGGGTCCTAGGCACTAGATAATTGCAGGTCTGAATAATGTGTGAATTGTGAGTGGATTAGAGACTGGGGAATGATGTGGCAATAGTGGTGTGTAAAGGGGGGCAGAGAATGAAAGGGTTGAGCTTGTGATGTGTGGAGGAGTTGGGTATCCTTGTTGTCAGTCATATAAATGTCTGAGGTGTACTGAAGGTAGATGTTATGTCTGCAACTGATTTATCTCACCAGCTTAGGTTATTCTGGCAATAACCATACAGTATAAGCTTAGCCAGTGTAGTGGTCAAGATGTTATTGATTCACAATGCTATGTTATCTATTCCACAATGTACATGTAAATGTACACTTATGCAGACACTTGTGAGAGACAATGTGCAGACACCTGTGAGAGACAACAAGGATTCTGAGTTCAGTAAAGCTGATTATGAGGTTAGATTTGCACTGAAAGGATCACGTGTTTCTTGATAGTATTCATACACGTATCGCCCCTGCAACCGGTGTGAATGAATTTACGAAATTACCTTATTTGTGAAGGTTTGTTTCACAGTGGGGCGTGGGGCGGGTGGAATCAAAAGGGCGTTAAGGGTTGTGGTTAGGGCAGAGATGTGGAAGCAGCTGCACTTGGAGAGTAAGCCTTTTAAACTCACAGAACGCAGAATGGTTACATTGCTCTCAAGGGTTAATTCAGGATTTGTATCATTATTCACCTACACACACATGCATGCTATATGCTTTCTTTCAGGATGATGGGAACTTTGGTCCTCCTGATGAAACAGATTCTGAAAACCCTTACTACATCCTCTTCTCATCCCCGGAGGAGATAATGCCCGAATGCTGTATTTTCAACACGCTGGAGCGTGACGAAGTGGACAGGTAAGTGTGGGGGTGGGCAGGTTCTGTACCAATGTGAATAAGCTGTGTGTGTGTGTGTGTGTGTGTGTGTGTGTGTGTGTGTGTGTGTGTGTGTGTGTGTGTGTGTGTGTGTGTGTTTCAGACTTCTTCGGTCTAAAAACTACAATGGAACATATCTTATTCGCGAAGGGAATCATGCTGGCACAGAGAAGGTTCTTTCCGTATGGCACAATGACAAGTGCCGTCACTACAAGCTATTCAAAGATGAGGTGTGTACAGAGTGTGCATGAATAAGTGTAGCCACTAAATGTGAGGCTTCTAGATGCTATAAATTTGGCAAATGATAATGTTAAAGTAAAGGTTAGTTTATTGGAAACAAGAACAGTATATTGACATATTTGAGGGGGGGGGGGGGGGGGGGGGGTCCCTAGAGGGGATTGGTCTCTAGAGGGGATTGGTCCGGATTGGTCCCCAGGGGAAATTGGTACCTAGATGGGATTGGTCCCTAGGGGGATCGGTACCTAGAGTGGATTGGTCCCTAGGGGGATTGGTACCTAGAGCGGATTGGTCCCTAGGGGAGATTGGTCCCTACAGGACTGTGCATGCTGCTCGGTCTTACACTATGTTTTCTTTGCAGCATGGCTTGTACTCACTAACCCAAGGGACACCTTTCAAGACCATTCCTGCGCTTCTGCAGCACTATCAAAAACAGTCCCACCTCCCCAAATCAGATTTTTATCTTTCAGTTCCCTACAAACCTGATCAATGACTGGGGGAATAAAAATATATATATAGGGGTGGGATTTTACATTTGTGTTGCAAGTAAGCAAGCAGGTCTAGGGAAATGTGACTTGTTTTGTGCCAGTGGACCCTTGCCTCTTTTCATATCATGTGTATTTATGTATTTTGTATTATTGTAATTTTGTTAACATGAAAACACTGCACACTATCTGTGATAATGTGTGGTGTCTATTTTGCTGAACTCGATTAATGTAGTGTGTATCTCCTTGCTGAAATTGAAATAATAGCCTATCATGGGCTTTCACACACTCACGTGATACGCTGCAGGGCTCAGTTAAGGTACGTTATTGTTCTCATTCTGAAGTTAGTAAATTCTTGGACTTGTTGGTTTTGTGATACAGCAAAGCATTAAGATGCTATCAGTCCATCTATTGCTTCAATCATATCCAGGATGTAGTTGGACTAATTAAAGTCATGTTTCATTGTATACCTAGTGCACATTATTCAATCAACATTCGTGCACTCCTGTTTGATTATGGAATAATGTAAATAAATAAATAAATAAATTACTCAAAGAGCTCATAAATCGTACTTTTGCAACCTACATTTCATGCTTTTTTCAAGTCATCTCTTGTTCTTTCATACGCCCTACCACCACAGTTAATAAAATTACCTATGCCTGCACTATTACTCTCATAGCCGCGCATCCTTTTTATAGGTCCATGTGATACAGGCAGTATCTAAGAGGGGGTACTTTGATCGTGTGTAGCAATAACGGCGACAATATTTCGAAGGTCAGCGAGTTATAAACATCAACAAGATACATATTTACAACAATTAGAACAAGCCACAGTTTTGTTGCAGCATGATACGCAGCGTGTGTATTTTATGAATAATAGAAGCAGTTTGAATGGAGCATCACCACATATATGTACATGTAAACAAAGTTCAGGAGCGATGCAGTGTGTGCCATGTGGTACCTAGGGATAAGAAATCAAGGTGGTCATACCAATGCACAGAGTTTGCAGCAGATTTACACTCAGTATTTGGCATTCATACTCACAATGATGCTGTCAACATTCACCTACTCAAACTCTGTTATCGATGCAAACAAGTTATGGATCGAAGCATTCTAGCACAATGCTAACACTCTCACTACACAGTTAGTAAAACTCCTTATGAGTGGAAGAAACCCACTGGAGTCACCAATACAACCACAACAGCTAAAGCCAGCACCACCCTTGATACAGACATTATTGAAGGACATAATGGTGAATTGTGTGAGGTGCAAGAGGGACGTTAGGGCAGGTGACTATGATACGCATGAGTGCAGTACTCCACCTACCAAAGTGGAGGTGAAGATGGCATCAAGGGTCCTGAAAAGACTGGCTTCCACTAGTCCAGAGCAATACACAGTTCATGGGAAACTTCTTTCCCCGCTTCCTCCATTTCACCGAAAATGTATCTATTGAAGGACCATATAATCCCTTGGGCAAAGGCATGTCGGATTTGGCCTCCTTGGGGAACAAGGGCCCGAATCAATACATGCCCGTTTCAACAGGACCAACCTATGCCAGAGTAAGGTCCAGCAGTTGCTCTCAATTATGAAAGAACAACTTCTGTTCCGTAACGTGGCGGCAATCCCACAGTAGGCTAGTAACCAAACACATAAACATCAGACGATACTCCCGCCCCGGCCGGTAAAGTGTACTAATAGTACGTTTGATCGCTGTCAAAAAAAAAAAAAAAGGCTACAAACCAATGCTAGTACAATTAGTTCCCTTTACGAATAAACCTTTATGTCTGCTTTCTGATTGTCATAGGCGTGGAGAGTCGCTTCTGTATCGAAGAGGTACGCAAAGACTAACCCGCTTTCAAGGCTCGTAGCTTGCCGTAGCAAGTTGACTACGCCTCGTGGTTTACAACACAAATAGAAAAAAGGTGTTCCTTTCCTTGTAGAGTGTTAAAATGGCGATTAGCCCATCACTGTTTTGGAGTGAGCTCACGT
Source organism: Ephydatia muelleri (assembly GCA_013339895.1). Lineage (NCBI taxonomy): Eukaryota > Metazoa > Porifera > Demospongiae > Spongillida > Spongillidae > Ephydatia > Ephydatia muelleri. The sequence continues at coordinate 5,135,863 of JABACO010000013.1, read as the reverse complement.
TTCAAAGGTCTTCGGTTGTCAAAGTCGTTTTTAAGGGCATGACATTATCATTTCGGAAAACGGAAGTACAGTAGTGTCCACAAACGCAAACAGCATTTATAGGTGGTCCGCTGATCTGATTGATTTCAATTAGTGAGTTAATATTGCAGCTCAAATGTTTGAGGAGGGCTCTTGGCCTGATGCTCTCACAGTTCGCGGTGACATTGGTGGTGGACGTCAGCAGGCAATCACACGTGACCACCAGACCCTATCGATATCATCCCTTCACTAGTCCATGCTGCCTCAATTGTTATATGTTTTGAATAAGACAAAATAGTGACATTAAGTGGTGATTGGTTGGCCACGTGGCGACGGGTTGATAAGGAATTGAAGTGTTGTGCCTCTTTTAGTCCTTCTAAGCATTCTAGACGTGCACGCTGTGTCCTGAAATTCATCCATGCTCTCCGTTCTTTCCAACCTCTTCTCATCATCTGGATCTGCTGCTAACGCGTCTGCTTCATACTTAGCCACAACCGCCCACCCAGCTCAGAGCGATCGGCCACCCTGCCTGTGTGCCAGCACTTCCCTACCTCTCTTAACACTCAGCTTCGCCTTCTCCAATGCAGCCTTGGCAGACCGCCGGTAAGAGAAGACTGACCGCCCGAGCCATATGTGCTTCAGCTTCGTACAGACCTTCATTGAAGCCGGACTGCTCAGCCTTCTTCTGGAAGCGGTAGGGTGTCCTTCCTCTTCGCGCCTTAACTCCGCTGCCTCCTCCTGCGCTGCCCTCGTAGCTCCCGCATCAGATCTCCCGCTGGGAAGTAGCGATAGCCACTAGAATAGTTGCGACTTGATTGTATTGCGTTCCGCTCCAGTTGACGATGATGACGATCATCATGCAAGTTTCAGGACAAGCGTGGACGTCTGGAATGCGCTTGGAATGTGTGTATTACGTGCAAGTACCGTACTACTGAGACATTTTGGCGCTAAACTAGTTGGCGGAACTTTTTGCCAACCGTATCGCCATCAATTTGATATTTACCGCCATGCGCCAACAAGTTTTCGGTGTCAAGAAAGCGTACAATGGTTTTATTGATGTCTTGTGCTGTTGATGTTGTTGACAAGCTAGCTGCCTTTTATCCCCGCCACCTGAGGATGATGGAGCTTGTGTAGTATTGACACTTGACGCCAGATATGTTGTGTCAAGAACGTTGTTTTCAATATCTCCGTGCTTTCGTGCACTGACTTTAATACAAGAAATAGGCCTACCCTCAGCTTTCATGTGAACATTACAGAATGTGAGCTTTTCTGCAAAAGTAAGACCACTGCATCCCCCTCAGAATTAAGGGTACTAAACCTGCCACATTTGACATCCTAGGTGTCCCCATTGGAGACTATCTCTTCTGTGCCTACTTTGTTGCCTCCAAATGTCACGAAGCTCAGAAGTTGTTAGCCAAACGAGAAGAGATTGCAGGTAGGGGACCCACAAGTAGCCCTTACCTTCATTCGTATCTGTGGTGGTTTCTGTTGTTTCAATCACTTGGCTCAAGCTATTCCAACCCCTTTTGATGCTCTAACGATGTTTGATGCTGATGTGCGCCAATGTTTCTTGAACTGTTTAACAATCACCATAACTGATGCTTCATGGTGTCCCTCTACATTTAGGTCATTTGAGACTTCCGTCCCTCTCCCGTCATGCCAGTGCAGCATTCATTGCATCATATTCTTCATCTGGATGTTGTAATTATGCGGATGCACATTTTTTGATTCGTGCTATTGATATGACCAAGTCACATTCTCCGAGAAGATATATTTATATTTTAGTTCCATCATCTCTTTACCTTGTAGTCAGAAAGCTTTATTTTCGAAACTAGATGGCTTTCAATTCCAGCAACTTATAGAAAAGTCCTCACCGGCTGATAAAGCACGGCTATATTCTGTTTCAGCTAAGCATGCTGCATCATGACTTTCAGTAACACCCTCCATCTTGAACCAGAGGAGTTCTACACCGCAGTGAAATGGTGGCTGGGGTTAGACATCTCGTAAGGATCTCAATGTGCACGACCCCTTAGGCCACCATGCAACCACTTGTAAAAGAGGGGGTGGGGCGATGCTATATTTCGCCATAATAAACTTCAAGGCATCTTGGTGGAATCCTTCCACAATGCACATTTGTTGGTCCAAATGGAAGCAGGTGCTAAACTCAAATTTTTTGTCTACAGCTGTGTGGCAGTATCAGAGGCAGTTGAGCTGAGAAAGCACACTGCCAATGATGCAAAGTGCACTGAGTTGGGGTGGGTGTCCATCTCTCTTGTGGTGGGGTCTTACGGGGAATGCGGCAAGGAGGCACAACAGTGTTTATCTCGACTTGCATCTCACCTTGCTATCCACAACTGTATGCCTAAGTCCGGAACTTTATGCAAGGCTGAACATCTCCCTGATGAGGGCAAACTCCAGGGCAATTTTCTCTAGGTCCTAGATTATGTTATTAGTGCATTAAAATTACTCGAGTGTATTACTTGTTGAAACCTACATGCATATAAGGTATTGAGTATGAATAATTAAATAATTGCAATTGAGGGTAATAATTTACATTAATGATTGTTGGGCTTCAAATGTATTAATGATCTTTTTGCCAACAATAAATCGCCATAAAGTTAATGATTTAGAGACTACCGCCAATTGCAAATCACTGGCTCCGCCAAATAGTAATATATGCCATCATGTCTCAGCAGTATGGTAGATGCTGGCACCGAAGTAATGGTCTTTAGGGAGCGGAGTGGTACCAATAACTGTGTAGGGTATGTGGTGGGTCATTAATGTTGTGTGTTTTTGTTTTTCAAGTTATGTTACTGTTAACACTTTCAAGATAAATAATTTGGGCTATGACAACTATTGTGACCTCTGGTGCTTGTGGTCCCCAATCTCACAGCTCATGGCAGACTTTGACCCGCCGCCTTGTATGTGCCATAGGAGATCACAATGCCTCCCACTACCTTATCAATTGCCATCCTAAAGGGGAACACAATTTCCCATGCACAGTACAGTACAGGGGGAATCCCTGTTCAGTACAGGGGGAATCCCTGTTGTAGGAACATGTGGCATGTATAGCTAGATGTTTTGTTGTCCTCTCTGTGTATGATTATTATCTTGTATATAAAAAGTATTATTTTATTGGAATGACACAGGCTTCATCACTTGCAAGTTAGATCTGAGAAACGCCTTTAACATGGCATCTTGTCAAGCTATCCTAGAGAAATGTGCACAACGCATTCCGGAATTGTTACCTTGGTCTGCTGGTGCTACAGCCAATACCCATTTCTCTGGCAGGTATCATCTGAACAGGGGGGTGCAACAGGGTGACCCCTCGGTCCTTTACTCTTTGCCTTCGTGCTACAGAAAGTTGTCACATCTATTTCTAAAGATAATATTTGTGCTGATTGCTCCTGCATCGCTGGTACTTGGTGATGGTGCCGTAGCTGGTTCTGTGATGGCTGTCAGACACGCCTTCAATATCCTGGAGGAGTTGAGTCCTCAACTTGGGCTACAGATCAATCATTCAAAATGTGAACTGTAGCCAGAATGCATACTTTTCTCGGTTTCCATCACAAATGAAGACATCAACTGAGCCAAACCTAGATATCTTGGGTGTTCCCATAGGGAACTTCCAACACTGTTCAGCCTTTATTGCATCTAAGCGTTCAATGGCTGTGAAGCTTTTGAAGTCCCTTGAAAGGGTAGGATCACATGATCCTCATGTTGCTCTCATCCTTCTTTGCTTCTGTGGAGGTTTTTGCAAGCTCTCTCTCCCACATAGCAAGGACAGCACCTCCAGCTCTAGCTGCTAAGGAGCTTACCTTATTTGACAACCTTGTAAGGCAAAGCTTCACAGAATGCCTGGCCTTAGACCCTTATGATTCTAGCTTGGAGCAGGCTCAACTAAGCCACTCTCATGGTGGCCCTTGGCTTATGATCACTGGCTCTTCACTCTCCAGCAGCATATATAGTCTCTCTCAACAATTCAGACTGTTTCCATCCATAACATACACCTGCTCCATGCACTGGATGCTTACAATAAAAGTCCTGTTCAAATGTTTAAGAGTTTTCTCGCTGACAAGGCAAGCTGTTAATCTGTATCAGCACCACATTCCTCCTCATGGCTCTCTATGGTGCCACCCACTGGTCAATGCTTGCACCTTGACCCTGAAGAGTGCTATACAGCTATCAAATAGTGGCTTGGATGGTGGCTTGGCATAGACATCAGCAGGGTCTCAATGTTCATTGTGCTCTGACCACCTTAGATCCTTTGGTGCACCATGCAACAACTTGTAAGAGAGGGGGAGATGTTGTCATAAGACGCAATAATACCAGAGATATCCTGGCTGAGTCGTTTTGTTGTGCAAGCATAAGTGTTTAGTGTGAAGCTGGAAGTGGGTTAAGCCATGACAACCGTCACACTAGATCGGCTGACATATTGGTTCCCAATTGGTACTGCAGCAGACCAGCCCTTGACCTAAATGTGATTTCACTGCTTAACTCCAATGTCATTGCAGAAGTGGAATTCACGGGGGGGGGGGGGGGGGGGGTAAGCAGCTGCATCTGCAGAAGTCAGAAAACACTCTGAAAATGATCCGAAGTGTGAAGAACTTGGATGGATCTGTGTACCTTTAGCAGTTGAGGCCTATGGTGCATGGGGCATGGAAGCACAGCACACCCTTTCACATCTGGCCAGCAGGCTTTGCATCAGAACTAACCAAACCATGTCTAGGGTGGTTACGGCTCAATATGGTCGTCTGAACATGACACTGGTTAAGGCCAACTCCAGAGCTATATTGAGTAGAATTCTATTATAGATTTAGATGCGTGAAGTAGGTTATTATTGTGTACATTTATTATTATTAGTGTACAAAAAAAAAACTGGTAACTTATTGCAGAAAAGCACGATCAACCATGCAGCCTAACACTTTTTTTTTTTGGCTCCGTGCCAAATTGAACTTTTCGTTGCTACGTTCTGCAATCTGTGTCTTCATGGCTCAAGATCGCCATACCATCGAGGCGCATGCTCCCCACTTGACTTTGTCATTGATTTGCCTGCTCAACAGGTAGAAATGCTTAATGTTTGTGTTTATTTGTATACCATAATGTTTGTGATGACGCTGTTCATGTATTTTATGTATAAATTATAATGATGTTATAATTTATCAATGATTGCTGACCTAAACAATTATGCTGCTTTAAATTGCAACATTTTGTTTCTTGTAACTTTTATGTTTGATTTCGCCACTTATTTCTTCTCTCCCTCCACTAAGATGAACAACTGAAATTTGTTACGCCCATTCGTTCAGTTTGAATGTTTTGATTTAATTAATTTAAGAGGGTATTGTTGTAGTTATTTAACTGCTTTTTAATCCATATTAATCTACATCACCACTATTTGACTGCCTGTACAGTTTATAAATATTACTTACGTTTGTTTACAAGTTTTGCACTTTTTTGAAACACCTAGTATATATCAGTGTGCAAGACATGCATGTACTTTAAAATATAGGATCGTTTCTGCGAAAAGGGACCTAGTGCAATGTTCAGTACGCGCAATAGAAATGTAACACTTGCGTTGAAATGTATGGCAAATTAAAAATTCAGAGCCTTACAACTCCCAGATACTCCGATTCTCAGTGCGTAAGAAGCAATGTGTAGAGATCATTTCAGGCTTCCAGAATATAAAATAATTGGAAATCTTGAAAAAACATGCGTTAGGTCTGGAAATGATTCCAATATATTTTTATGCTACATGTTCAAGGATGTAATTTTGGGAGTGGGGGGAACACCTTTTAATTGCCATGGTATTGTGCATCAATGGATCATAGAATGCTATGCGTCTAAAAAGCAACTTACTGTATCCAGTGTGAATGAGCCACTCAGACTAGTAACTGCGTGGCTGGGGAAATATTTAACTATGTACGTGTGCTTAGTGGGTCACTAACTTGAGCAATTAGCCACTAGTAGAGTCGAATGGATACCAGGTGGCCATTAAGAGGTGGCTGAGCACACTTCAGGTAGGTCTACATGGTCATAAGCCATACCCACCTGCTAGATGTGGTCATAAGCCACACTCACTTGCAGGATGTGGTCATAAGCCACATCCCCTGGTAGGTAGGATGTTGTATCCCCTTATAGAATGTGGTCATAAGCCAAATCTGCTTGTATGATGTGGCCATAATTAGCCACACCCACTTACAGGATTTGCTCCTAATATGCCACACCCACTTTCAAGTGTGGTAGTTGACCTCTTGTCTTGCCCACCTGAGTGATGATGGGTCATGGCCTCACAAGAGACCACACAGACCTGCATCGTCCCAACACTGTCACTACTGAGGCATACCTATGCACATGGCATTACGTTGCACTCAGAGAGGATGTCATAGTTTATTATTATTAACCGCTGGCCAGCTGTTACTTAACAATAAATTAATGTTGGTGGAAAATGTGGCCTGATGTTAATTAATTCATTGATACATCTTCTAAAACAGAGTGAATACAATTAGTTTTACTAGCTTGAAATTAGTTGCCATTTGACATATCATAATCAAATCAATGAAGAGGGAGGGGCTAAACCAATAACACATTACTAATGCACTGCATTATGTTACAAATTTCTTTTCAATGTATCAAGGATTCTTTCATTATGTACAGACCGGAAACGGCAATAAATTCGTGCCACCATTCTCCTTGTTCATGAGTTATTAAACTCGCGGAAGGCAAGTGTGGTTTCCGATGAATAAAAGCATGTACATTGTTTTTACTTCAGGCACTGCTGCAATGCGTCATCTCTTGTGAGCAACGTAAGGCGCACCTAAACTGTATAAATTATATTTTTGAAATTACCATCATGTTCCAATCATCACAATTATAATAATTATTCAGTCACGTACAGTACACAACCAAAAGTTTGAGCCGAATACGGACTCGCAAAAATAGCTCCGTAACACCTCCGATGGGCAGAACTACGTTTCCGGTACTCCTTGAGTGTACAGTCCTCTACGCTCCTGTATATATGAATAAACTAAACACCTTCCAGGCGATGCCGTATTTACCATCCGTATCAGTTTCGGACACGTAAATTTTTGGTTGTGTAACCATCCTGATACACTTTGAAGCAGTCAGCACGTGCGCTTGTTTAGACTTCAACACTTTAACACCTTCTGCTAAGAAGCATCACTTTCAATCCAAACTAACACAACAGTTGCAACAGAGCAAGCTGCGCTAATATGCACCTTTCAACAATTTCTGCGTATCTTTTACTCTTAACTCTGTATCCAGGTGCGTAGCAGCAAGGCAAACCCAACAATATATAGATATTAACGGTTGAAACAGTGGGCCCGCCAATGGCAGCTAGGGCGCTGTTAGCTGCCTTGTCAGGGTGTGGGGCAGAGCCCCAGAAGCTTCGCTGGTTTGGTGTTTTGGCTCGTGTTTTGGTTTGAAAAATCGACGATAAGGTACATTGTTTTTTAATAATCACGGTCTTTGTAGGCTAAAAACTTACCTCGGGTCTACAATGAAAGAGAACAGGTTAAATGGATTGGCCTTGTTAATGGAGCTCCGGTCTATCAGCATTTCCATCAAAGAAACAATTGACGTGTTTGCAAATAAATAGCAGCGCCGAATGAAACTTGTATTCATCTTGGATGATGCAACAGAAACTCCAAGATGAATACAAGTTTCATTCGCTAGTTTCTGTTGCATCATCCAAGATGAATACAAGTTTCATTCGCTAGTTTCTGTTGCATCATCCAAGATGAATACAAGTTTCAAGTTTCATTCGGCGCTGCTATTTATTAGTTTCTGTTGCATAATCCAAGATGAATACAAGTTTCATTCGGCGCTGCTATTTATTTGCAAACACGTCAATTGTTTTCTTGATGGAAATGCTGATAGACCGGTGCTCCATTAACAAGGGTAAAATACCAGTGCTTGTTGCGTAAGTTCATTGCATCCAATTTTGCAACGTCCTTATTATCTGTGATTACATATGCAATGGTTCTACAAGAGCGTTAAATGGGGCTCCTGTGATTGTCACTGTAGCTCTTGTCCAACTTCTTCAGCAGGGACTGAGTGCACTAAGAAGGTCGAGGAGGACGGAGTGTGTTGCTGCAGTGAGCGGCTGTCTGCTGAGAATGGATCCTCCTGTGTGGTTGTTGTTATGGAGTTAGAAACTCTGTATGCGGTATCGTGTAAATAACGCAGACACGCAAGTTGATCAGTTTTATTGTCAATTTGGCACTCACCACCTACTGCACAGCAGGCTGTTTGCAAAAGAAATCGGTAATCGCTGACGCTTTTCTTCTTTTTCGGCACTCCGTTGGAGACCCGTTTGCAGCGGGCGCCGGCCTGGTCGTGCCATTAATTAACGCAGATAATACACACGTGTGGCATGCATTTGTGTTACATGTAATTTAATTGTATTGATTCCTGAGCTGCTGTCAGATTATTACGTAAGCATTGCAAGTAGGGGGTGGGGCAGGATGGCAGGTACCTAAATCAGAGATAATATTAAATGCTTGTATCAAATTTGCTTATCGCATAAAATATTAGAGTAGTTTAATTAACTAACCCTTGTAGGTATTTATCGATACCTAATTGCGTAATTACACATTGCATAGCGAATTAAACCCACAAGCGGATATCGTAAAGCGAAGCAAATAAGCCGCTTATAGCAGGCGTTTCTGATTAACACGCATAGGAGGAATTGTTTATTTTTGGAAGGGTCCTCGGACCTTATTTAAACGCGCAAAGTAAGACCACGGTATCTGAGTGCGGCTACTAGGACATGCGATGGAAAATTAGGTAGCCATTATGATGACCTCCACTGAACTTTTGAAAATGATACGCACTGTTTACAAATAATGCATTGATGCAAATATGTCTGAACTGTATGTACTTATGCAAATCTGACGGATGAAGTAACAAGTCCTCTGGAGGATGGGAAGAACTCTTTCTGGTAATCTTCCAGTGTACTGCTTCGTGCCAGTCTGAACATAGAGAAACAATGGTGCATTGTATACTCACCCAACAAACAAATTATTATGAGAACATTCTTAACACTATCATTAATATTTAGCTGAAATGACTTCAGCCAAATGACAGTAAACACAATGTGACGCATGCAGCAGAGATGATCAGCTGCTAATGCATATCTCTCCTCCTCCCCCCATCACACACATGGTTGAATGTAATTTGTTAATTTTTATGGTACATATATGTATGATGTTAAGTATTGACAGATCCTTTTGGTTTTAAAATGTCTGCCCAAATGCAACAAGAAGTTTTCATGCTACAGGTACAAAGATAGTTAGTATACGTAACTATAATAGAATTACTAATGGCAATTACATTTGATGTGTAACCTGCACAACCAGATAATGATATTATTGTGCTTGAGTTCAGCAAAGTACTAATATCATTAGAAGATTGTGCATTGGCTTGGCTGTCTGACACACTGCAGTGTCTATCCCCTTCCATGCAGGGTGTGTCCATCCTTCTGCAAATCTTTCTGGCTTGGTACTGGGAGGGTATACATCCCAAAATCCCAACCCCTCCCACTTTCCTCCACTCCTAACCTGATGTCCCACTACTCAAGTATCAGCCATAAGCACCACGACATGGTTAATAAACTAGTTGGGACATCTCATGAAAATAGGAAACCTTATATAAGAATAAAAACATATAAAATGGATGCATTTTTGATGCGCTATATTGTCCTAACGGTTTACACAATCAACTTCCTATTTTAAACACTTCATACTACACCATTTCTCTATGTGAAAATTTATTTTGGTATCTTGCACAAGTACACACCGTTCGGAAGATATAGCACACAAAAATGCACCCATTTTATATGTTTTATTCTTATATCCATAAGGTCCCTTCTCTCATGAGATTCTCCAACTGGGATAAAACACAAAGTGATACAGTACATCGTAAATAAACTATGTGGAAGTCATTAATTAGAATTGTCTAATTGGTTATGACAATCCATGTACCCATTTGTTCTACTCTCAGTAGAATGTCTGCTTTGCTTTCAACCATGCATTTATCATAAGATATAACCACAAACATCAATATCTAAATCACCGCCATTTTATTCATGATTACTGCTCATATACATGTTCACAACCATTGCCTTGTTCGGGATAAATTGGATACCATTGTCCACAATAAGGCAGTATCACATCTTGGTTGTGTACATCAGTACTTAAGTAACCCCCTACCTACTATGATAAGCTATTTGGTGCCCTACTGACAACAATTAGATCATGCTCTGTCATCCAACAACTCAAACAGGAACAATGCCACCACCTCCTTCTCCTCCGCATCATACCAGATGCTAGAAGGGTAGGAACATATTCCACATATCAAATACCCCATATGCTGGACATGCACATGTTGTATACCAAACACCTACAATTATGCAGTGAGACGGTATGTACATAGAGCAATGTGATTTCCTTTACATGCATGACATTCCTTAACCATAGATTGACCAACACGAGATTCAACCAGTTTAACATTTACTTGGAAAAGGTTGTACAATAAGATGATAAATTGGGCACATGATTAGGTTATATGTTTTATTTGTACTCGAACCTTTAATTGGTGTTAAACAACTGGTCAATCTGTAAAGTTAGTTTGTGGATAATACTTGCACAAGGTCACATCTAGAGGTGTCACGGTAAACAAGACTAGAATGCACACAAGTATAACATGCACTATGTATGTGCACATATGCAGTACAGGCAGAAGATACTATGTTTGCAATTAGTGTACTTAGTTAGAGAAGGGTACAGAGGGTATGTACATAGACAACGACAGCTCAAACAATCACGCTTCACAGGTTCTGCTTACTTCACTGTACTTGTGGATGGTTTGCTTGGCCCTTTGTGCAGTCCAGATGTAGCTTTTTTAAAAGACCTTTAAAAAAAAAAGTGGCAAAAGGAAGGATAATCTGTGATGGTGTTCGCACTAGTACACAGGCAGCATTACGTTGCATCAATGGTGAGCTCTTCATCATCTTCCAGTGCTGCATCTAGCGCTGCCTGCAGTTGAGGCGCAATCACAGGTCCCTCGTAGTCTCGAGTTGTTCTATTCGGCAAATCCAGCTCGACTTTGAGCACATTTTCAGGCTGCGTAATGGTGTAGTGAGGTTGGATTGCAAATGCACTCTAGGTACACAAACCATATATTTGGGGTCTCCACTTTTAGCAGCCATCAGTGCAAATAATGTCACTGGTTGCACCCCACATGCTGAAGTTGTAGGGTGGATATTTGTGCTGATATGGGAGAAAATACGGTTCTGTATTGTGTAAGCCACACACAAACATACATGTCACACAGAGACACACATGTACAGTGTATACACACATACACACCTGGCATGCTAATAAACTGCTTCAATATACAAGCCGTATGTGTGCATGTACACACAGTGCATGCAAGTCATGCCTCTGATGGCTTCTGCTTTGCAGCCTCAGATGTCAAAAGACTAGCTAAATGCAAATAATTGAGCTGAACTATATCAAAGCCAACTGACATCAAACACACTGCATACAAGAGGATGGCTCTGGGTTGCTACCCAATTGCACTCTTTGCTAAAGATGTGGGCTGCTAACGGAAACCATAGACATGTACATGCATGGACTTGTAGTTTTTCACAGCCTCCACCCCACACAGACCCCCCACCTCCAAAAACTAATAATAAAATAATATAAATCAAAACAAAAAGGTGGATGCTAAGATAATACGCATTTTTGAAAAGACTTGGTTACAATTCACACTTCATGAGTTGACATGCAATCCATGCACAGCTGCCCTTCATCTCTGAAGTCAGGTTACCGTGGTGGTACGGTGGTTGTTGTTAGCTTCCATTCTTCAGTCTCTTCATCAAAGACAGCTCTCTGTTTGAACCTCGATACGTCATCAGCAGGAATGAAGTTCTCCACAATGAGTGTCCTGCAAATAGAAACCATGGTAAACACACATGACTCCTCCGTGTGCCTCAACAACAGACCCTCCCCCTCCTCCCGGCAATTCAATACTACATCCTAAACATTTCGAAGCATACCCATGATAATTGGTGAGGTCAGAGTAGTGCTGTATGCAAGCATAGTTTTTGCTTGACATGCAGCACTGGAGGTGATAAAATGAGTTGCTTTTGCTTAGAGGGAGGCACTGTAATGCATCATGTGACCACCACAGATATCCTCACAATATGCACAAATACATGCAAACTAGATTTTCACATACATGTACGCACACTCGCTGAACACACACATCACAATGCATCACGAAATGAGTGCCGGGCACTTGGCCAACCTTAGCTTGAGGTCCTTCTGGAGGTCCTCCAATGTGAGAAGCAGTCCCTCCCTCACCCTCACTTGCTCCTCCTTGTAATCCACAATATCGGTAAGCGCAGTTTTGAGCTTTGCCTTTAACTGGGAGCAACACAAACGACAGCACAAAGAGTTTAAGTTATGAAAACAGCTGGCAGAGCCAACTACTGTACATGTATTTAGTTCAAGGTTGGTGCAAAAGAGATTGGGTGGGTTAAAATTCCAGGGATTGCACTAGTTCAAAGAGATGAACTGCCACTTCGACTCATCTCCCTTCGATGTACATGACCATTACATAAATGAGATTTAAAAGCTGAACTGCTTCTGAGTACAAACTTTGAAGTTTTAGGTTGCTTTTTTATTGCATTTGTATCAATTGTTTTAATAAGCATCGCCATGGGTTGATTGTTTTTTTTTTATAAACAGTATGTGATTTGCACATGAATTGCATAGAACACGCACATTGGCCGATTAAATACACTGAACAAGGGCTGCAATCACTTGTAAGGCTTACTTTACTCAGCTTCTTGGTCTTGGTATCCACCTCCTCCTGCAGAGAAGTAAATGTCTCTTTCATCTCCAATGTGCTCTCTTCCTTCATCTGAAGCTGCTGCTGAATCTCTCTTTCCCGTTTCTAGAAATAAGAAGAATATATTTGTATCACTGAAATTTAAGTGCATAGGACCTTTTGTTCCAGTATTTCTTGCCGGCGCTTCTGTATTTCCTTTTCCTGTGCGTCAGTTCGATCCACAATGTTCTTCCCACCTGCAAGTAACTTGTTCTCCATTGCCTGTTAAATAAGCATCATCATTCTGCACGTTCAAACCCTTTGAGAACTGGTAATACTTTGATCTTTTCTGACAAGGCTTCTTTCTTTTTCTGATCTTTCTTCAACTGATCTGCTCTTCTCTGAATCTGAGCTACAAGCTTGTCACGTTCCTGCAGTGCGTAGGGAGACAGGGGGGACAGAGGAGGAGGAGGAAGGAGGAGGAGGAAGAGAGGAGGAGGAAGAGAGGAGAAGGAAGAGAGGAGGAGGAGAGAGGAGGAGGAAGAGAGGAGGAGGAAGAGAGGAGGAGGAGAGAGAGGAGGAAGAGAGGAGAAGGAAGAGAGGAGAAGGAAGAGAGGAGGAGGAAGAGAGGAGGAGGAAGAGAGGAGGAGGAAGAGAGGAGGAGGAAGAGAGGAGGAGGAAGAGAGGAGGAGGAAGAGAGGAGGAGGAAGAGAGGAGGAGGAAGAGAGGAGGAGGGAAGAGAGGAGGAGGAAGAGAGGAGGAGGGAAGAGAGGAGGAGGAAGAGAGGAGGAGGAAGAGAGGAGGAGGAGAAAGAGAGGAGGAGGAAGAGGAGAGAGGAGGAGGAAGGAGTCACAGATGGATAAAGAGGATCATAAAAGTTAGGGTGCTGCTTCACAACACCAGGAATGTAAAACTGTCACAACCTCTGTGACCACCATCTTGCCCAAACAGTCAACAATTGCTATCCAATTACCCAGCAGCTGCCATAACCATACAGAGGGGGTGGGGGTGGAGGGAGGGAGAGACACACCTCCTGTAGCAGTTCTCTATTCTGCAATATGGCTTCCTTTTCTGCCTGCAGTTTTGCTTGCTCCTCTTGTGGGACAACAATCGCGTCGCCATTTTCCCCAGTGCCTGGATGCAGAAGACACATTTATACATGTGACATATGTTTGCTGGTGTTTGAAATATCCCACTATCTTAGTGGATGTGTGCATGTGTGTGTTTGTGTGTGTGTGTGTGTGTGTGTGTATGAGTGTGTGTGTGTGTCTATGTGCGCGTGTTGACACTTCATGATAGCTACTCTGTGTCTGCACAATCCTAGTGATGTGGCATGTGAGGTTTAGTAAATACAATCTTTGGCCCATGAATGGACAGCCGTGCATGTAATTTTGAAACTGTCGCCAATACACAAACTCAGAGAGGCAGCAAAGCCACATGAATGTGCAACCATAGCCTGCCAAATTGACAATACACTGGGGCATCCAAGGAGGTCAAACAGTGGTCAACAGAGACATTTGGGGCAAGCTAACAAGTGATTTGGTCATTAACAGACATGCAACTACTGAGAGCAAGCAATATAAACGAATAACAAATACATACATACACAAAAACCCATAATCGCTGCACCACCACATGCACAAACACACACTGCCATTGTTACATACCATCAAGTTTCTGCTTCTCTTGGAGATCCTTGTTCTTTCTTTTTTCCAGTTCAATTTTCAGCTTTTTAATCTCCTCTTGATACTCCCGCAGAAGTGCATCTTTCGGGTCTTCATTTATCTTGGGTTTGTTCTTAATGCTCTTAGCACGGTCTGCATATCTGAAAACATCCACACAGTAATCCTATGGACAATGGAGCAGTACCCTGGTACCTCAGTGTTGTAAGAGTTTCTTCATAATTGTAGTCGGCTGGGCCCTTTGGAGATGAGGTCAAATGAAAGGCAAGCACTGCACTACATCCCAAATGCACTCCACACGGTAACACCATCTGGCACAACACGGACATATGCCACACACTAATGTATGACATGCCAGGAACAATGGAACGTAATACATCACACCAGTGCACATCTCCTGCATCCCAATATGGACTATATCTGCATCCTGTAGGATACTTATGCATGCAAAACTTACCACATTTGCAACCATGACGGTCTTGGCATTTCCACCCAATGAATCTTGAAGGAGACGAGTAAGTTTCGAGTCCCTATATGGTATATGAGTACACTTTCCATCCACCTGGTTACAAAAATAAATAAAAATAAATAAAGAACACATCACCACATAAAAATGTACACAATACAAAGGGTATGAGGAGGAGGGGAGGGCAGGGACGCACTGGCATGTATGTGGATGTGCATGTGTGTGGGAGGGGCACACATTATGCCTGTGTCAGGACATAAGGCTGGATGTTAATTACAGGCCAGACACTGGGGCGGGTCACTGCCATCCAACCCTCCCTTAACAGAAACATACCAGAGAAGATATAACATTGCCAAGAGCAGAAAGCGAGAGATTTATCTTTGTAGCTTCCTTGAAACGCTCCCCCTAGTATCAAGAATCCGTTTCAATAAAGAAATAATCGTTATACAATATAAGGTTGAGTTTACAGTGGTCCCAGTTTTCTCCTGTCTCTCGCTGCCAGCCAAATCCACCATGTTGAGCTTACCGACGCGAATATGGTCTGCACCATCTATTCCACGCTGGAAGTGATTAAAAATGTAAAGGAAGGGACAGTCTAGGGCAAGCACGAGTGTGTAGCCACTTACCGAGCAGCATTCTATGGTCAAAATAAAAATGGCATGAGAGCGAGATGAATGCTGGTTCATGTATGTGCAGCTAAGCCAGAGAAAAGACAAAAATGTCATTAGAACCTAAGTTACCACACCACATCCACCCCCCTTAACTCCCTCCAACCAAAAAGTGCAGGAATGAAGGGAGTAAGATCAAAGAGCTCTGTGTAAATAACTGTAAACCCACAGGTTTGAACGGTACTGTCATTCACAAAGAGTCCATGGATGGTCCTTTGGTTACCAAGATCATGCAACACAAGATGCATAACAATGGCTTCACAATAAGCAATCCCATCTTCAAAGTTGCTACGTGCATCAAACAAAACATTTGACATCTCTTTCTTCTTTCACTGATATAACCTCACCCCACTGTTCTGTTCTGGTTTCCCACATTCATCACATGATCGATTTCCTTAATGCTCTTGGTTATGAACGAAGACAGATCCTAAAGGTTTGGACAATAAGAAAAATCGATCTCCCCTCGTGTCATGAGTGGAGGAGATGCACCTTAACGTAGACCCCAGTGTCTGGACGCTCTTTTAACTCCAATCTTTTCTTCTGATCTTTGCTCAGAAGATCTCGGATTTCTTCCTGTACGCATCAAAAGTGTGCACAAAGAGCATTAGGTTACTTCTACACCTACTCATGTGTTCCTGGCTTCATATGACCTTTACTACGGGCCTTTATGCTGCACGTACCTGGTATATCTCAAGGTAGGAGGCTCTAACCAGATACTGCTCATCATGTGTCTGTGAGATATGAGCATATATATGCTCGAAGGAATTGAGAATGACACCCTTCTCTTCAGGATTGGCACGATTTCCTTGTGGATGAAAATGGGTTAAGGGTGTGTATATGTGCGATGGACAGTGTAGTGAATACAACCTTCCATTGTATATGTCTTTCCAGTGCCAGTCTGCCCATATGCGAAGATTGTACCTAGGCAGTCAATATGGAATAAGTTAATAATTATATTTCAAGAACTGATGCTGACCCAAATAATGGTGAACCTCATGCTTTATCAAAACACTTCATCGCCACACAAGTAAACACACAGAAGCTCAATAAGCACTCTTCATATTACTGAAGTATGTCCCACAAATTAAATACCATTGTATCCTTGAAGTACTGCCTCCACCAAAGGTCTGAATGTTTCATCATAAAGATCCCTTTGCTTTGAGCTGTACAGCAAATAAAAGTATTATAAATCTAATTACATCTCCACTTAGTACACATTTACTTCCAATCATAAACTGCGTCAAATGTAAACTCTCTGGGTGGTTCATCCGATTTGGCTTTAGGTTTGTGCAAGGCAACTGTTCCTCTGGGAACATCCATATCAACCACTCTAATTTTAGATCAAAATTTTAATTTTACTAACTAACACGTTACACAAGTACACCTTTGATATCCATCCGCAATTTCATCCTTCGACATTGGTCGACAGCGGACAATAACTTTGACGCACTCTGGTTTCTTCTCCTGCAGTACACGAATCATCAAATAATGCACAAGACTTTACAGCAAATCATGCATGCAGGGCATGGTTGTACTGAGTAATATGTCTACAAGACACAACGAGCATCTTAAAAGACTTCTTTTCTTAAATTGCACGTGCAGACTCCGATTATTGAGAGGGCGATTCCGTGACTGTACTAACCATTTCGAATGTGCTTGCCACTCAATCTAGCGTCGCCATATTTGTTTTATACAAACGATGGGCGGGAACATACAGCACGGGTGCCCGGCAACCAGAGTTATTAATGCGTAACTGGAATGCAATGCGCGGGTACTATTGATCCCAAACCCACCGTGATCTCTGAAGGTTGTGCAAACAACAAAGGACAGTGGCTATGCATCGTTAAGTACAGTATTCCTTCGCAAAGAAGTTCGTATCATATACACACCAGCCGAGGACAAAAAGAACGAGTACACAAAGGGAAAAAAGAATGCTTTGAAGATCTAGTACACTGCGGTGCCTGCAGAGGCCAGCTGCATGCCCAAGCATGACGATTTTGTCAAGCAGAGATCATACCAGACTAAGTATCACGTGAATCATCCAAGATATACATTGATGAAGTCATGGAATAAAATATGTACAAAAATAAAAAGGCTCACTGATCTACATTGCAATAAATAAGACGTTAACACGAAAGACATATGTATCATTGATTTGAATGAGACAGATGATGAATATGTCGGAGAGGGTCCATTATATTTCCAGATGCGTCATACCTCACAGGGGGGTGGAAGAGTACAGGCGATGAACCAGGATAGTGTGGGTTGTGATGAATTGGAGGAGAAGCTATCAATGGCCCTTGCTGGAAAAGTCCAATGCCATTTTGTGGTGGAATTGACATAGGCATAGAGTTTGGTACCGATGGTTGCAACAAAGATGCCTGGAAGTATTCATTTTGATATGCATGGGCATATGAAAGTGGTATTCCCAAACTCCTTGCTGTTCTTTCAGCTTCGGCTTCATGCAGTCTTTTTTCTTTGGCTCGTCTATTCTGAAACCAAATTTTTACCTGAGTCTCAGTCAGTTTGAGGTATTCTGCAAACTCTGCTCTTTCTGCAACAGATAAGTATTTTTGTTGGCGAAACTTTCGTTCTAGTGCTATTAGCTGTGTGCTTGTAAATGGTGTCCTTGGTTTTCGATCTTTCTTTTGCTTCTTCATTGTAGATGTGCTAGATCCACTAGAATGAGGTGCTGTGGGTAAGGAGAAAAACGACATGTAAGTTATTATGCTCAACATAACATATACGCAGTAGCTTTGGAATGTGCACAGTACCAACCACATCCGTATGCATTGATATTGGCAGCATTAATATACCACACATCAACATCTACTATGAAATCATCACTTGTCTTACAATAATTTTTGGGGTACTGAAACTGAAAACAAAAGATTTGCACGAACCTGGAGGGGAAGCGGCAAGGTCTCTTGGAGAGCTTGATGCTGAGCGATTGGAGCCGCTAAAATTGCTAGCCGGTTTGGTCGCGTCGGTACAACATGTTGTACAGAGCATTGAGCCCTCGTGCGAGTGATTGTGTCTTGTTGGTGAGGGCAGGATTGTTGTCGCCATTCTAGGAGAATACACGTCATGAACACCTTCCGACGATAATAATTCGGTTTCGTACGGTGGTGGAGTGCGCGAGATCGATGTTGTATTTGATGTTCCCTTGACCGAGGTGGAGTCGGGACGGTTTCCATACCTTGAAGAGGACTGGATGTAGGTGCTGTGCACCATTGGAGAGGTCAGACACAGAGGTGCAGGAAAGCCCACACGGGACGACTCGATGGAATTTACAGGCATTGGAGTGAAGAATGGTTGACCGAATGGCAATCTTTCCATAGCAAGCATGCTGGGACTTCGTTTGTCAGTGCCGATAGGCGGGTTCTGTTTATAGACTGATAGAACTTTCACCAGGCTACTACTGTCACTTTTTATCGTTATCAGCACTATATAAATCAATGCTGGATCAAGATAGCATTTTATGGATGCGGGAAGTTTCGTGATGGTCATCGGTATGCTTTGTCGGTGAAATACTGTATGGGATAGCATTGCTAGGCAATTCCCTCATGATCCAACAAGAGAAAAACGAATCCTCCTCCATTGTTGCACGTACATGCCGCTTAAGAAGTTTTTTGCACGGATAAGTGAGAGACCAGATACGTGTTGATTATCATGTTACGGAAGTATAAACAGATACCTGCAATCCCCCTTCATACAACATCTGAGGACATATTACATACATGTATTTGTATCAGGGATTGTTGACCTATCAGGTACGAGTCACAGGTACTACATGCCTATCGTATACTTGATTCTTGTAAGTAAATACATGTCAGCTGGTGTTGTAATTACACCCGCGTGGCAATCGTTATATGCTACCAGTTTTGCCGCGAAATAACCTTCATCCTTAATCGCCTATATTGCGATATGGATATATATGATCAATTATCGCAAGGTTATTAATTATTGGGGTACCCCGAAGGATAGGGTATCCCAAAAACCTACACTACTTGCTAACAAAGACGATTTCATGAGTGTTGACCGCAAAGGGTTCAAAAATGCCGCATGGGAGTACTTTCGGATGGCACCAAAAAAAAAAAGCAATTGGTTCTTGCTGGGTAGTTAGCAGCGGAAATAGCACCTCGAATATGAGGTACCACATAACGTCCGTGCATGAAATAAAGGAAAGTAACTAAGCAACCGTGAGTGTCCCTATTAAATACTGAGTATTGTCAAATGTAATTCTGATGTGCTCGCGCAGCTGCACGAAGGAAGAAATGAGCAGCAACTGCAGCACTAACACTGCCAGTACCAGTAGTGCAAGCACAAGCACTGATAAAGCCAAAGGTGTCGGGTGTATTGACAAGTTTGTTTCCCAAGTGCAGTCTGTCTCTGTCATGAAAGGGAGAACTTTATTTTCAATATATGTTTGTTTACGTTCGTACACGTTTATTTCGCTAATCGCATTTAGATAATGATAAAGATTTTGACCCTTGTGCATTTATGTTTATTACATAAAACTCAAAACTTTCCGTTACACAGATTCATTGTATGCATGTACATACACGTTGTGCTGCACTGATTCCAATCAAAAATAGTACTACGGTCTAAATTTATCCTCTCTAATTAATATATTGGATGGAGACAACCAGATCTTCTAAGTGATTAATAAATCAGGGTGAATGAGGCATACTTATTAAATTTACGATAATAATGTAATCAAATCTACGATACCCGACGTCACACTTCTCACGGTATAGTGCATGGAGCCCGAAACTTAGTGCTATCCCCACAGGCCTATATACATGTAAAGTATGCCAGATTACCACGGGTGTTCGATTTATGCTGAACGCCGTTGTCTCACTTAACTTTGTACTGAGATGTGCGCATTCGTGAATATAGATTAACTGTGCTCAAATGCACACTGGAAACCGTCCTACCGGCACTGGAGATGCCATTTATTTTTATTTGCACTCCACTGGGCTTCAAATGCGCAAAAAAAAACCCGGAGTGATGCTCGCTACCGATCTAGCATTAAGTTTTCGGGTTGTTGTTCACTCCTAAAAATGTGGTCGGTCTCTGGTTCGCACTCCGACGTGTTGGACACTGCGATATTGGAGTGCATGTCTTGAAGTAGATATATTGGGTGTCGCACACACCGACTAGCGGGTTGAATGTCACGGGTTGAATGGCACTCCTGAATCGATACCAAAAATTATGACGTAATGCACTTAATCCTTGTTCCTACCTCTACATCACCGTAAAGCGTTAATTGAATACAAACGTATTCAGCCAAAATGTTACTGTTTATACTGGCTCCAGTATTGCTTGCCAGTGGTTTTCCTGGCCTACTACCTCTGCCGAAGGAATCGTTGTTTCTACTGCTCCTTTCACAACAAGGTCTCAATTAAGCCAGGCCATCACCTTTCCCTGGAGAATTTCTTTGCACACTAGGGTGGATATTGGAAGGATAAAATAAAGATGCATAACACACACACACGCACACACACACACACACACACACACACACACACACACACACACACACACACGCACACACACACACACACACCACAGAAACTGTTTCAACATCCATACACATCACCCCTTACAATGTAGGCTAAACTCAAGGTGGCAATGGGTTGGGTATTACACTCTCCTAGTCTTTAACTAGCCCCTCCCTTAATGTGAGCCACACCCTTGTTTAAACTTCCAGTCCCAATACATACGCCTTTCTAGTAGGTGAAAACCTGTCTCGTCATTGTATGAAGGGTCCCATTGGGAAAAACTCTATAGAGACATAGATCTTCACACATCCAAACACACAGGCATGCCCACCCACACAACACAAATTGTGAACACAGACATAACATAAATACACACACTGCACACAGATACATGTACATGACACACACATTCAAAAACCAGAACACATACCATGCACCTGTGGCAAGATGAATTATGGAATTGTTGTTAGCAGCTGCTTAGTCTGTAGTAGGTGAAGAGGTGTCAATCGATTTAAAAGTCAACAAACCGCATACTAATGGTTTGCTTGGATGGAAAGCATGTGGCTTCTCTGCATTACCAATCTGGACTGCATGCATCGTACTTTTGCTATGTTATGTATACGTATGACATTGTATCCATTCCATACCAATGCAGTTAGTCATCGCAGTGCATATCTTGTCATGACTACTTGCACTGGGTGCTGCTGGCTTATCTGTAGGGATAGGTCTGTTTATACCAAACGGTTAGCTTAATAATTTGGTGTGTACCTACCTTTTCACAGAAGGGCCTGTCTGTGATGAGAAAAGAGATACATGAAATGAACTATTGCAAAAAGCCAAATTACAGGTGTCGATCTTGGAAGAAAATAGTTACAACCTCACAAACATAGTAACTAGTCTTCATATGTTTGAAAACTGATTGCTAGGTGATGACAGTAATTGATACAATGAGATCCCATCTCCTTTTAGGAGTGGGTCGTGTTACGTCAATGACTCAATATTAATTAATTTAGTCGTGTAATATCAAATGAATGAGTACAGATGGTAACACACTCTTTGTTATGCATTAACATCATAAATACTAACAATTGAAGAGAACAAAATGCAAAGGAGAAAAATATGCTAAGCTGAAGAAAATTTAAAAACCACCCCCACCTTACTTATTTCCACAACTTTGTTTATAACTTATCTTTTTTTAACTTTTTGTTACTTTTCTTGCATCTTTCTTTTTAACTTTCCATTAGAACAATGCAATATAACAAAATGCAAAGTTGCAAAGAAGAAAACACAAAGTTGCTAAAATTCTAAACCAGAGCAACCCCTCATATACCCCTTTACTTTCTTGTTTCCACTAATTTGATTTTAACTTTTCTTTTTCCCTACTTTATCTTTTTAACTTTCCACTGCTTTCTCTCTCTCTTTCCTTTTAACTCTATTCTTTTTTCTTATATGAAATTTGATGTCTTTGTGTCACTAGTTAAGAGTGGTGAATGGTATGGCAGATTGAGTTTAAGGATCTAAATTAGTAGTTAACATTGAGCTCGTTCATGTGCATGCTCTTTTTGTTTCATTTTTGATAAATGGTGTGATAAATGATAAATTTTAAACTTAATTCTTAATACTTTTTCTAAATTCTAATAGAACCTATCAGCATAAAGTATGACAATTTCTATTTGGGAGGGGTAGGGGACTGCATTGAAGCCACCAATAAGTGCATTCTTGAAAGAGGCTCTAGCCTTGATCACCCTTGATCACTAAAGGGTCTTGAGGTTTGGGCACCAGACAAGTGGGATGGTGTAGTCACCTCCAGTGGGGGGGGGGGGGGGGGGGGGGGGGGGGGGGGGACTAGGTCATGTCTCTGCTCTGTCCGATCAAATAGGTTCATATGAGTTGACATTGTCGCATTGTGCATTTGTCTTGCACCTAAACATGTAGTAGTTTTTACATAAGTGATGACATCACTACATGTATCATGTAAAACACATCCTATCTATGATCCGCAACATCTATTTGTCAAGTGTTGCTTTTATTTGCATGGATGAAATTCATTTGTTTGTCCTTAGTTCTCCAGGTTGGTATGGTTTCAGTGGACAATATCATCTAATGAAGAGGCTATGTTTGATCAGACTGCTGTTCTGCTCCTTGGATGAGGGTCAGTTTGGTACAGTCTATCTTTGAACCCTCCAGTCTTGGAGATACCCAGGCTGTGATCACACTAATCCTCTTTGTCATATATGAACACACAATTGGTCACTCATTTCTAGCAGCTGCAGTACTTTGCGTGGAACAATATAAGCTGTGTGCTTTTTATATTTTTATACAGCATTCTAAAAATGAAAACGCATATGCATTGCATCAATGCAGATGCATGTTAGCCCAACGTAAGGTATATAGTTCAACTAACCTCGGTTGTTGTTCAAATACATGTATGACAACAGTGTACTTGATCCCCAAGTTAAGTTAAGGGACATAGTGCCATCAAGCCCAACAGATGAAGAGCCCCAATCTGTAAATCAACAACACCAACCTAAATATGACTGTTTTAAGAAGATAAAGGCAGCACAAAGGTCCTCAATCTCATCGGGAATTTCAAATAAGGGTCTCCAGGTTGCTGCTTGACTGATTTCGTTTATGTTGGCCAAGATAAAGTCTAGACTATTGCCCCTGCTAATCAAAATGACTGTAGCGTGGGTACGATCAGTTGCTTATATCAGATTAGTTTTTAATCAATGATGTCTTCTATTTTGGAATGCAGCTTGTGTTGACACTTTTTCCATTCCTCATCTGACAGGCGCAACAGTAGAACTGATACAGATGAATCTTTAAGTACATCTACCTCCCCTCACATGTGTAGTACACTGTACTTTTACACCTGTTGCCATTGATACAACTATTGTATGACCTCCTCAGAGAGAGAATATTCAAAGAAAAAAAATGCTTTGTCTGTCTTATATGTATAAACTCCTTCACTTCACTTATGATTGTGTTGCATGCTAATAATTTATTTCTCTATGTGCAATGAAATAATTGTATGAAGCTCAGAAGTGGTTGTAAAGAAATAGTACATTCATCCATCACATTACAATGCGATGTGTACCATGCCATATAGGACTAACTCTGGTGGAAGGGCTATGTTGGCATGCCCACCAATGTTCTCTTGTGTGCTATGTTTTTGCGATATTGTGCATGCAAAATTACTAAGCTCAATTCTTCATGCACCCGGAGGCATTCTGTGCAAAATCCTACAATGGGACATGGCAAAGCCACGAGGACTTACGATCTGCTAATTGTATGTAATCAAGTCCGGTCGTTCCAACACTAATGAGATAAAGGGCTCAGGCGATACTGTTTCGTGCAGACAACAGTGGACCAAACCTTACTTATAAGCATAGGATCCGGAGCGTGGCCATCCCAATATGGGGCACTATGTGTATAAAGTACGCTGAATTATATTAGATACCCCCCAATCTTGTTCCTCATGACTGTGAGCATCCTGCACAGGAAAAAGTTAGAAACGTCCAGGCATGGTTTTTTAGGGTGGTTTTTTAATTAACATAAAACCACTCTGGGATTGGATGTCTAGCTTGGGAATAGCCTAAAAATCATCCTGGGATTAAGCGTCCAGGGTGGGAATATCGTATAAACCATATGGTCTTGTCCTGGTTTTGTCGATCAAAAACCATGTTGAAGAAAGTTTTTATTCATTGCCTTCAACTATGTTTTTGTTCGACAAAAAACCAGGACAAGACCATATAGTTTTACGATATTCCCACCCTGGAGGCTTAATCCCAGGATGGTTTTTATGCTATTCCCACGCTAGACATGTGTTATCATCTAACTAGTGAAATTGTATGGAGCTCTAGCACCACAGTGGGCACACTTTGCAGTGGTAGCAAATTACAATGAAGGTGTTTCCACCTTGTCATCTTGGTACACTTAAAGCACTCCAGTGTTGAAACAGCTAGCTATTCAGATCACCCACCCTCCATTGTCATGTAGTACTCAATTCTTCTGATGTCAAGTCTGGTTTCTGACTCCATCAAGTTTGTAACGGCAGTGTCAGATACATGTAGTGCATGACTTAGTCCACTGCCTAGAGCTAGATCTGGCCCAAAGCAGAGACTGGCTCTGTTTAAGCTGTTTGCTAAAGTATCGTAATCCAGACCTGATTTTACGACCCCATTTATCATACATGTACCTTGTTGATAGAAGTGCTGAAATGATGATCTCCTGGAACTACCACACTTTTCAATACAACAATTGTTTTTGTGCCTTGTTCAAATTGCAAGATGGGGTATTTACAATCCTAGTGTAGTTAGTAGACTTACACGTATGATGATGATCTAACGTCCGTAATAAACTACCTATGATGGGACGTTAGATCATCATGGCCCCTGTTTACTATTGGCATGTAAATTTCTTTGTACTATTGATAATAATGAATGTAGTCTCTATTGATAAATAATTTTTTTAATCAATTTAGACAATGTTTCCATCATCAGCTCGATGTATAATATTGCAGTCTCCGAGTTCCTCAGCATAGGAAAAAGTTAGAAACGTCCAGGCATGGTTTTTCAGGGTGGTTTTTAACATAAAACCACTCTGGGATTGGAAGAAAATGGCCGCATATGTCATCATACATGCTGGTATGTTCCATATTGTTACTATTTTCCTAATCAAAGGATGAATATCAATATCTCAGAATTTGCCTCTTGATATTATCTTAGTGGGCAGCAAATGGTTTCCTCTGTGGCTTATCATTTGACCTTATCTCTAGATCACCATTCTGAGCATCACAATCATGTGCTGGGATGGCACAATCCCAGGATGGAGACAGGGTGGGAACAAAGCCGGTAGTTTTTGTGTATTAACCTATCACCTGTGTTGGCACCTTGTGCAAAGCCATACGTTGATGATGTCATGCAATAAAAGGAGAACAAACACTCTTGACCTTATTGGTGATGGTAAGTGGGGGATAATAGAAGGTGGGGAGTACAAGTTCGCAGTGTGAATGCTTATGAAAAGGTGCCAAGTGGTATCACTTATGTGTGCCAGTAATGGACATTGGCAAGCTTTCTTGAACACACCCCTGACAATGGTCAATGGTGCACCATTTGGGTGGAGTGGTCTTGAACAATACCCCCAACTCTTACACACTGTGCATGCATGCATGAAACTAGTGACTAGGCAAAAATAGTGTGCTATCACTTATGGCGGCCAATACTTACAAGATACTGTGCTCACCTAAACAATTCAAATTATGATGGTTTCTGTAAGGGAGACATTCAACCTTCTAAACTGACACTTCTTTCTACTCAAAGAATGCCTACTTCCCATTGCACTTAACATTATCAAGAGCCACACCTCCACTTTCAATTGTAAAGATCGTTAATTACACACCTTAACAGCATGCAACTTTGAGCTGCTTTTAGTAAATAATGTTTTTTTTAAAACATTTAAGTTTCCTTTTATTATGTCATTAAATGTAACGCAACATAAATCAGATGCCAGGACTGTTGAAGAACAATCGCTTTCATGATAGTTGATGCAATACTGCTATTTATAGAAACTCATGTTTCTACCATTTTACAAATGGTTTTAAACATTATGGAGTTAACTTATTTCATGATGACCTGAGGCTGCATTGCGCCTGATATATATAGGTGGCATAATTGAGACTTTCTTGTTCGTCACTGCAGTCTTTGGGATAGGAAAGAGGAGTTAGCTTCTCCAGGATTGGCTCACAACCATCAATAAAGAAACCCTGTACAACAGAGCCAAACATCCCCAAAGTTTCAATGACCAGTGTGACAAGGTTGTGGCCTGGGAAGGAATACGCTGTCTTTTATTGTCCTCCACAGCCACGACCCCTGCCTCAGATGCTGACTGGCATTGCATAGGAGGTGCAAGGGGGTTTGAACATGGCATCCAAAACTAAAAGCTTTCCACTTCGTATGGAACTAAGGTGCACCAACATGGCATTTCTCATCATTTATGATCAAGACCTGATGGTTCTAGATGGGTGGGCTGACGTAAATGGGCACTGAGGGTGGTTGACATCGGTGCCATCACAGAATGAACATATAGTCCCACTGCAATTTTCACTTTTGAGATTACAATTTACAGTCTGGATACAATTTATCGAATAGCAGAAGTAATGAATTCAAATAAAATTGCAACTGGCTGTTATTGCAATACTCAAGCGCCACTAAGTGGTAACTTGCTGTCTGGTGTGCCTTAAGATCTGAAAATAGCTTGATCCTTTGGCCACCTAGGTGTACAGATCGGGTTGTGACACAATATGTTGAGAGGAATTTTGTGTGCAAGTAGACTCCACACTATACGGGCTGAGATGACAGTAGCTTCATTTGGTCAAAATTAGCCAGCAGACATCTTGATTTAGCACTAGGATCTTTTCCAGTCTGTGGTCTCTAATAGATTGATGCTTAGTGCTAAGGATGCCACAATCACATAATGCGAATTTGTAACAATTTTTTTACATTCCACCTGGTAGTTGCAGTTCAGGCAACATAGAGTTAATGGATGAGCCCGCATAACATGTTATGTGAGTCTCAAAATTCTGCTGTTAGTAATTTTGGCCAATATCTAAGAAAGGTTGACACTTCCTTTGTTCATCAAAGCCAATAATAGTGAGTTGTGCTTGTCGGCTGCAGTCATGAAAGCTGTTTGCAATTGGAGAAACCCATCGCTTAATAGCACCTTCTACTTATCGATACTAAAACAGAGTGGGGCTACAGGAGACATCACTGGCTGTTAAAGACATCATTCCAGCTACGAAGCTGGGTATGCTGGTAAGCCAGCAGACCACAAGGGTAGCACTAAACAATTAGATGAATATCATTAATTACTAGTATGTTCCAACATCAATGGGATCATGTTAGGCTTGTGGTTAACGTATTGCATACACCAAACATACATGTACACAGGTTATTCTAATTGCACAATAAATATACAACAGATACATGTTATTAGCTTAACCACCTCCATTGAACATTCTCAACTTTTGGCAGGGTCTTGGATTCAGCTCCACTTATAGTCAAAGTTGTATAGGATCATTTCAATCACAGATGTAAGTAAAATTTAAAAAGCTCGCTCAGAGGTGCCAAGGGGGTTTATCTTCTTGAAAAACAGCTGCTGGTTTGTTGTGGCAAGCATTTACATAATGATTGGTATGGCCACCTAAATCACATACCCAGGCACATGCCTGGGCACTCGATGTAAGCACATGTAGTCTGTTATCATCATACATCAATGACTTTAATGCATACAAGTCCACACAATCTGGAACATGTTTAAATGTGCATGCGGTATGTATGTCTAATACTTATTTGTATATGGCATGCACAGTTAATTATATTTGCACTTTATAATAAACATAATTCATTCATTCTCAACTCTCTGCTTTTATGCCAAATGCCTCACTATTGAAAAATTTGCCAAATTAAAACATTGATTCAATGATTTTGATGAGGGGGTTTCAATTTTATGGTGCATAATTCAAGGCTTTACCCATGTGCATTGCATCAATTTCCCTGAATGCTAGCTTCTGTGGTAAAATCATTGGTCACATTCACACGTGCTCAACCACCGTTCACACGCAAGCATATCACTTTGTGGTCTAAACGATGCAAGGGTCAAAAGACCGCCAGAAGCCCCGCAAATGCTTTGTGAAGTGCCCGCATGCTCCTCCTTTAATAGTAATCACAACAGGACTGTAGCTTGCTGTTAAGTGATTTGTGGCTCATAAACCACCCCGCAAGTAGTGCTAACCAAATAAACCAATTATCCACTTGAGTCCCCTTCGATGAATAACAGGTGTGTGCTGAGACGGTTAACCGCCAACATAAAGAATACATGTACAATGAGGCGCCACAAATCCATCGCCAACCGAGCTACACGTTTGTGACCGATGTAGGTGCTTTTGCTAGCAAAACGACCCCCCTCCCCCCGGAACTGTTGCAGCAAGTGTAGGTATGATAGCAAGTGAATATGAGATGCGGAGCATGAAGTGAAGTGACTATATGCCAGAAAACAAGAGAAATACAAAACAGGACGAACAACGCACAAAAATTAATACTCAGCATGAACCCTCAAAGGATGTGGATATGAACAGCAGAATGAGCTAGGCGTTAAAGAACTAAACGGTGCAGTTATTGGAACTGATGGGTAGTACAGTGACGAGCCAAGTCCTGTCTTTGCAAATGGTGGGTATCTGAAGTACTCTGAGCTGGGCAGAGAATACAGTGGTGGTAGTTGCGGGTTAGGTGAAGCTTGCGTAGATCCGAGCGGAAACGCTACACTCGCCATAGGAAAGACTGGTGAAGGAATTTTAAGTTCAGTTTGAGGTGATAGAACCGCCGAGTGCACTGTACCATCCTTGACGTCTTTACCAGCCTTCGGCGAAACTCTAGTTTGCTCTATTTGCTGTCTTTTACTTTTGTATCGTCTGTTTTGAAACCAGATCTTGACCTGCGTCTCGGTCAAGTGCAGCACACTCGCTAGTTGCTCTCGCTCGTGTGCCGTCAGGTACTTCTGGACAGCAAACCTCCGTTCCAATTCGTAGACCTGCGCGTGCGAAAACAGGGCCCTGGGCCGCCTCTTCTTGTGTCTGGATATCTGCGAAGTACCACCTGCAGACGAAATAAAAGAACGAACCCCGTAAATTAATGTGCTACAAGTAATACATGTGCATGCACTTTTGTTACGCAAGCATATGCGAAGCACACATGCACCACACACCTGCCGAGGATGCTCTGTCCGCGTCTAGATCGGAAGCGCCGTCCGAATTCGCCTCCTCAGAATTCAATTCCGCAGAATGTTCGTCACCGCTATCTTCGAGGCTGCAGCGACTGCGTAGCGGAGCCGAATCGAGGATGTCACTGATCAGAAATGATGTATGCGTCTGGCTGTGGAGGACTCTCTCTGCTTCGTGAGTCCCAGAGCTACCAGGAGTATTTGTTCTCTCCATAATCCCAAAGTGATCTCTGTGCGCTCTAAGTGATAGTAACTAAGCAAAGCCGTACTGCAGCCCTTTATAGATTTTTGCAACAAAAGACACGCAAACGTCACTTCCTAAACACTTCCGGTTCGCAACACATTCTGTTAATCAAATGACTAATTAGTGCTGTTAGGCTCAGTCCCCTCTTCTTTAAGCTGCAGACCTTCGCAGTACATACGTCTTTCGTCTTCAACCAGTTTCCTCAGGTAGTTCTCATTACCAGCTCGCTTAATCATGCCATCCCTGTGGAGTGAAATAACCATGCATGAGCCAGCCATTTTCATAAAAACACAAAAATCTCATACCATGGTAAATCAACTAAGCCACCCTTTCGACAGATATCTGCCTTAACCCTCTGAGCAAACTCTATTGCGGTTTCGTTTTCCTGCAACAAAATCAGTGCATTTCTACAATGCAGATTATCTGATACAGCAAATCAGGTTACCTGGATTCTAGTTGGCTGCAAATAGTACACATCACACACAATTGCCCAGCTGGTCATCAACATGAACAGGTAAGTGAGAATACCTTGCTCCTGGGAGTTCCAGAAGGGGTCTGCAAACGCCCTATGATACTGTAAAATAACTAGAGTAATCATACACACACTTAGCTGCATGCATTTTGTATTCATGCTAAATTACAACAAAGGAGATCACAAGGCCACACTTCATATAGTACAATATATATAGCAGTGAATATTAGACATTAGCAGTGAATATACTATTCTAAAGTCGAAACACTGCAAAATCAAACAACTGACATCCTTTGTGCCTTTGCTGGTCAAGGGTATCAAATTTGAAAGGTGATAAGTTATGCTGTGCAGGCTTTGTACTGCAGGTGCACAATATACACATGTATATCTGCATCACCATGGTAACATGCAGTGTCACTTAGCAGAACTGGGTTGGCACAAGTATGATATGATGCTGCAGTTGAAGTAGGCTTTTAAAAAGGCATAAGCAATGCAGAACAACCCCCAGTACTAGATGAGAGAGAGAGAGAGAGAGAGAGAGAGAGAGAGAGAGAGAGAGAGAGAGAGAGAGAGAGAGAGAGAGAGAGAGGAGGGAGAGAGATGAGGAAGAAGGGGGGTGAGAAGAAAGGAAAAATAGAGCTAGAGTGGGGGATGGCAGTATGGGTGGGTGGAAATAAGGCTACACTAGCAGTACAAATTCCTGCATGTAATCATATGGTGCATACCATTTCTGAAGCCACATAGATCACACGGATTTAACATCTGGAGACTATTTCTATTGCAACTTCACCCTGCATAGCTACTACTACCAAGTGATCTCACCTTAATCACTACAGGATAAATAGTGGCCCCAAGCTCAAAGCAGCCTTTCTTAAACATGAAAACGCTGGTGTTGTTGATACAGGTACCTGGACATGGTCAGTTGAGAGAGACTGGCTTCACACAAAGTAAGTCTACAATCACCACATAATTAAAGGCTGTCTATATCAACAATCAGCCAAATTCTCAATGGGCTTTTATACAGAAAGCTGGCTAGTGGACAAAGAGACAAAATGCACTTGACAGCTTTTAGCAATGACCATGAAGAGGGACAGACCAACAACAAAATTTTTTTTTTTCCAGATTACATACAGTGTACTATAAGATATTCTCGACCAAAAGTGGTAAATAGACTTAACTACTCTAATGATAGCCACAACATACAGATACCAGCAATACAAATGGTGACGCCACATGCTCTGGATGTCAGCACAAGTCATGCAGTGCACATCCTTTGTACACCCACCCACACCCACACACCCACCCACACACACCCACACACACACACACACACACACACACACACACACACACACACACACACACACACACACACACACACACACACACACACACACACAGTCATGCAGCTAGCCTAAGTATCTATCTTCACCTGAACTCCTCCTGCAGATAGCCTGATAGGTACCACAGGTCTTAAAATCATGGCGCATTGAGGCCACAAGATAAGCAGATGTGGTATGATGGAGCCATCTATATCATATGAATTCCTCTTCAAAGCTAAAGGGGTACTTGTGAAATCCAAACTAGCAGCTAAAGATATAGCAACACTTAGTAGTTTACTGCCAAGAAATGCACTTCAGACTCCAGGTTGTAAGCAACTCTACCGCTGATGGAAGTTGATTGGCTACACAGCTACAAGTTGTTTAATACACAAGAACACAAGCTAAAAACCAAAAACAACAACATTCTGTGCTTCCAGTGAAGAAGCCACTGAACAAAAACAGCAGTGCTTTCTTTGTAAGTCAACAGTAGTGAATACTAGGTTTCTAAAGCTTTGTGTGTACACAGAAGCATTTTGATAAGTGTTTGAAAAAACTGCTCACATTAGTACCTTAAAGTGTTCAATCAGACCACTTTGCCCACCACACAAAACCCAAAAGGGCCATTGTGTACTCAGCTTTCCCTGTTTGTGGCATAAAGAGGCCCTTTAGTCCCCCCCCCCTTCCTCCCACCTCCTGTGAATTTGCTCCTAAACACACACACACACACACACACACACACACACACACACACACACACACACACACACACACACACACACACACACACACACACACACACACACACACACACACACACATGCATACACAATTACACATCTATGTACACTCCTGCCCTTTCAAATTATCTACCATGGACCCCTCACACGAAACAGCCGAGCAAGGTAATGGCACACGCAAGGCACACCACCGACCTTCTGGGAATAGGAGAATAGGGTTGTTGTTGGGATCTCGGACATGTTCCTTTAGCCTGATGGAAAATGAAGTGCAGTGTAAAGAGTACCTATGATCGAAAGCTGCGTACTAAAAAGGACAACACACATCCAAGACCAAACTTAAGTACATACAGCTACAGTAAGTGTGAATGTACAAAGAATACATGTGTCTACATTGCGTGCACATGCTAAAAATACATGCACACCTGCGTATCCATCACATTTCTGTATATGTCCATGCATGTTGAACTTAATACAAAAGTGCACCTGCATGCAGGTGTGAAACCTGCCAGCAGCTGGAGAAGCAAGACTGTTAGTCCCTGCAGGCATCCTATGTAACTACTTTGTGGTCACAAGGGAGGTCCTAAAAACTGTATCTCAAACCAACATCAGGGCCATAAATATACAAGCAGGCTGTGAATGGGGTGGATTAGATTAAGATGATGGTCCACTGTACCTTTTTGTGACCATTTGTCTGTCCTTGGCTGCCTGTCTCTCAAACCATATATGCTTCTGTGCCAAAGAGCAGGCCTTCTGAATTAAACCCATAAACCCACCATGCCTCTGTCCCACCTGCACAGAGTGAAACGCACAATCACACATAATGCACCCATACCCCCCACACACAGAGTGGCAGCAAAATTCCTCAGTTGAAGTGCGGTCATTTGCATGCACAGCCCATAGGTTTCAGGTTTGGCACAGCCATCACCTCCAACATTGTTCACTAGACACAAAATTGGCAGAAGCAACCTAGACCACCGAACACAGCATACCTCTGTGTCAACGTACCCGATTCAGTGGAGCTCACATACTACTACTGCCTGCACACACACTACACACACACAAATTCATGAAACAAGCTCAGCTAAAAAGACCATAAACCCTGTAAGTACCCACTTGAGGAAACCTTTCCACTCCTGAGCTACTTCCAAATAAGAGTTTCTGAAGTAGCCACTTAGCCAGGTGCTACTGTTTACACAGCCAATTACAACTTTGGGTGTACCGCTAAGCAGCTAATTGTTTTAGTGAAAACAGACACACGCTTCCCTAACATCACAGGGAAGAGCCGGCATTGCCAACGTGAGGGTACGTCTGTCTACAATAAGTGCAGATACAGGGCCGTGGTGTAGCAGCTGCCAAATGATTGATGACTACAGGTCCATTAAAAGCAGCTGCTGTTCCAAGTACAGCAATGAATTGACCAACAAACTGGTCTAAATCAAAACACAACAAGAAGCATGAAAGACAGTGAAATAGTCCAGCATAGGTACCAAAATACACACCAGTGTGTGCATACAGCACCCCCATACCCCTCCCTGTCAAACAACACCTACTCCAACACTTTTGCCAAACACAACACACTTCCTACACAAACCACTGAAGTTGGATACCTTCCAAATGTCTAATGGTTACATTTGAGTAGGTCAGCAATATGAATTGGTGCAGAACACTGAAAAACCACCACTATACAAGTACCATGTTACAAGTGGGCGAGATGAGTAGCTTCCCTTGGTGGGCAGGAAGGATATCTTACCATTGTCAAATTTGACACAGAAGGTGTGCAGCATATTGCATGCCAATGCATACAATAAAATCCAATGGTAACTAGGCTATAGACAGACTCCACACAAATATTTTATATGTGCAGACATATGCATGTTCATATAGATACTTTCCCTCTCTAACCCTGAGGTTTTGAATAGACCAATGAAACACAACAACATGCAAACTACACTACAGGCCAGACAGACAGATTCTACATGTAGTGCAAACCCAATAACAAGCATGTTCAGTCAAAAAGATTATCCAGTATGATAGACACTAGAGCCACAGTGCAAATCTAAATGTACATGTACATTATTATGTTTGTACATCCTGTAGTACATGAAAAGTAACAATCTACAATATCAATGGACACAAAAACTCACACACACTCACACACACACACACATACACACACACACATACACACACATGCACACACACACACATACACACACACACACACACACAGTTGCAGTTGGAAGATGAGGCACTCTAGTAGTAGCATACATGTACCAGTTAAAGGCATTTACAAGGACTCACTAATGTGAAGGAATTGTCCACAGCAAGCATTACTATGTCAATTGGAGTGGTGTGGTTGGCGACACAGACACTCCCGCACTGAGCTCTGTTCTGCCTGAAAAAAGAGACAATTCGAATGATAAAGGTCACATTAGAAGACAGACGAAATTCGTCTCTCAATTACCAGCACAACACAACATCACTGGGACTGCTTCATGGGTGAAGCCCGTCCATTCAGTGTACTGCACCAAAGTACTGCCTCTTGTAAAAAGGTTGGCCTTTGTGATGCAAGAGGACAATGCCTCAAAGGGCACATTACCAGCTTCCTTATAAGGACTCTGTGCCTACAAACTCAGCATTGCAATCTAATTATTGCACTGTTCATATCATGAGCAACATCATCCAATGCACATTGAAAATTAAACCTCTATCTCCCTGTAATGTGTGCACAGACCCTTTAAAAGTGAGCTCAGGGGGCATTCTCCCCTCCCCATACAAAAAAAAAGAAGAAAAAGAAAGCTTCACATTTGCAGTAGTGGCTGTCTGCCCAAGAATATACATGTACATGTACTATGTAGTGGACTGTGCTATATACAGGTTACTTATTGTGCTCAACTCCTAACACATGAGTGAATTCAAAATCTACTCACTGCAAGATCCAACTCCAAATGCATTGCATTTCCTCAACAATAGTAAAC
This sequence comes from Ephydatia muelleri, assembly GCA_013339895.1. NCBI lineage: Eukaryota > Metazoa > Porifera > Demospongiae > Spongillida > Spongillidae > Ephydatia > Ephydatia muelleri. The sequence continues at coordinate 5,100,139 of JABACO010000013.1, read as the reverse complement.
AAACACTGTTGCTCTCTAAACTACGTAACACTTCACCAAGGCTTTAATCACTACTCTATCACCTGTTTCAGGTGTATGTACATTTTGAATAGCTTACGGATTATGGATGGTGATGTGGGCAGAGAATGCAGCTGAAATCAGTCGACAGCAAACCATGGTGCAGTATCGCTCAGCCTTTCTTCTCCACCTGAAACAAAGTTCAATTAAAGTACATGTCAATTGCCCCAAATAAAGAACCTTACTGCTTATTAGGAAACAGAAAGCCAAGTACCGATAGCACACACACTGTTATGCCTAGCCACAGAAGGCTGGTCAGTCCTATGGGGAGTCGGAGAAGAAAGAACATCCCAAATCTGAAGACCACTGACAGCCACAACAAGATTTCCAATTTCAAGCTGCAGACATGGGTAAAATTATTAGGAAGGCATAAACAACAGCTTATAATACTGTTGTGAGATATATATAGCAGGCCTAACAAGCTTCATACAGAAAAAAATGCACTGGCACTGGTATTAACACACTACTACCAGTGGTGCTGAAGGAGGACACAAATGTCAAAACAATTGATTACAAAATTGCTGCATTGAGATAGGTGGGGAGAGGAAGGAAGACTTCTCACATATGGGGGCTCGTTAATTTATATGCATTTCAATGTTGTGCATGTACCCTCGGTATTGTACTGCAGTGAGCCTTTGGATGGATAGAGGGGAGGAAAGGTACACATACCCCCCCCCCCCCCCCCCCAAAACACACACAGCCTTTGTGCCCCAGCAGTTAGTCAGCCATCCAAAGTGTACAATGAATAGTGAGGTCACACCTGTCACTATACCTTAGTGGATGTCTCACCTCATTCAAGGCACTAACAACAAAGTGTTCAAAGCACTTTCAATACTACAATAGGGTTCCACCCATGAACACATGTACATGACCAAGGCTTATTTAATGCTAGACAAGGCTGTTTTGATAAAGCTCCACACAGATATGAAGCTTCAAAAATAAAATAAAACGTGCATACAAATGTGGGGTTCATCAATATGAAAACAACTGACTAATTAAAAAGGGACAAAATAAGAGCCTGACCTCAAATTCATGTGATACTTTGTTCGGGTGAGGAAGTTCCATTCTTCCACCTCTGCAACAGAAAGGCAGAAAAGTTTGCTATGTTACAATAAACCCATCAGAGTAGCAGTACATGCATTTGCGTGTTCAGTAGTCATGAAACAGACGGGAGGAAAGGAAAAGCCCTTTGTATTTTGAGAAGAATCTACTCATACCCACTGTCAGCCTGCTGGTGTCCTGCAATCACACTGTCAACACTACCAAACATCCACAATGCTTAAGCCACACCCAACAGCCCTTTCCTGTCCCAAACAAACAGCCCTACTAGCTCTCAAGTAAGTGCTAAAGATCACACAATAACCAACACACATAGTCTCTGGTTCACTTCACACCTACCAGCAAGAATCTAGTGTAAAGATTAAGACAAGGCTTCTAATGGACTAATGCTGTACACATACAACATTTGTTGTCTGACTACAGCTGGAGTGGAAAAAATGGAAAATCAGACGACATTCAAACCAACTGCTTGCATACGAGTTGTTATATTGTTAATTGTTAAAAGACACAATAGCTGCAGTATTAATTAGATGCTTATTTCCAATTCATGTGGCATATACTCAGTTCAGCATCACACAGTACTCCTCAAATTGTGCATCAGCATAATGAAACACACTGTCAAAAAATGGATTTGCAATGATTTACACCTCAAAGTATATGTACATCTTACACACACAAGCTTGTGCATGACTTAACACATCTTGGTGTAAGGGCTCCACAATAAATGTGACAAATGAAGCACATGCTATTAAAAGGCCCCCCCCCCCCCCCCCCCCCCCTCACCTTCTGTGGAGAAACACTTAGTTACATCATCTTCCATAATGGCCTGTTGGGTAAAAGATAAAAAAGCAAACGCGAGTTCTTGCTAGTAGAATAGCTAAATGTTATAACTTGTGTACTAGTCCTTGATTAAAATTAACTAAACATTAATAAAAAGGCTGCAATTACTTTAAAACTAAACAACTAGTGCCACAAAAGTCATTTTGATTGACAAACTGATGCCTAGCGCAAGAATTCTGCACCGGTATTGTAAAAAATGCTTTATCTTACAAATAAATTTATCTCAAACCCAAAATAGATAAGCTGCAAACCCAATACTATCAACAATACTTGCGGTTCACTGTCGCCTACCCCTATTCCCGATGAAATGAATTCACAAGCGTCTGCCAATTCAAATTCATGATGACGCAAGTTCTTCAGAGACTTGTTTCGTGGCATACCCCCTGGGGACAGAAGAGTGTCAAGGCACTGCAAATGCACACAAGAATGTTGCTCACATCAATTTGATCATAGCCATAAACTTGGCTTTCTTATATTTTACGGGATGTACAAATGCCAAACAATAGTACTCTTTAATACCATCATATCTGGTTACTGCATTATCCACAAAACCATAGTAAATTTCTCCTAGGATGAACATCTTTGATGGTGTAAATCGATACAGGTTAGTAGTACGTGGGTCTGGAATACAAGAAGAAATGGGCACTGTGGATATCCAATGTTGCGTGGCACTATTAGCATCAAGTTCAAACAATATGCTGCAGGTTTGGCTCAATGAGCAGGAAAACACAGGCAAAGTGCTATGCCTAAACAGCAGCATGTTTGACAATCAGAAGATACCATGCATGATTGCTTTCCCAGTATATACACAGCTGTGACATGGCTATCCAGCCTGACCTTTATTTGCTTGGTTTATTACATCTAAGCATGTACAAACGCCCCCACAATGCATGTAAAGAATTACTCTTCCTTTCAAAAGCAGGATGCGTGCATGTGTGTGGGAGGGATGAGTGTGACCATATCACAAAGGGCAACTCCCAACGAAGGCACAGGAAACATTAAGACCTGAATGGCTGTTGGCTGGAGTTAGAATTTGGTTACGGGTAGCCAATGCAACATAGACAACACAACATAAGCATGCAGATCCTGTCAAGCAGACAAATGAGCTGTCTGCTATTGCTCAATTGGTCACCAGATATCCAGCATTGATTTGTGATTGAGCTCATCACATAGATGCAACAGACTTACAGATTCCACTAGTAGACTTGTAGACCATTATGGGTGTGGATAACAAACATGTACATGTAAGCCCCCCCCCCCCAAACAAAAGCTGGTACAACATTTTGTCTTTTGTCTTGGAAGCAATTTTGATGCTATCACTGCAAGCTTGCATTTTTATTGCAGACCCATACTACTGTGCACATGCACTACCGGTACCAAGACAGTTGTTATGCCATTTTAAGAGTGCAAGTACTGAGAGGCCTGTGTGGGAAGTTGTTGGGGTTCTCCGTTTCAACCTACGGGAAGGTTGCTTTCTTCAATTCTTACCATTCTTGCACAACCTGACCCAACAGACATGCATCCACCCACACTGGAAGACAAGAGCGAGAATGGGGAAACAAAACTCCAAAGTATCCATTAACTTTATTCCCTATCAAAAACTAGAGCTAGTCATCATTAGTAACTGAAGATGACAAGGGAGTTCAGACTATGTATCCACCTACACATACACACACAAAATATAAACTGGATTTCGAAGGTTCTATAAGCAAGACAGAAATGGTGAGCACATATAAAAGGCAATGCTCTCTTTTGACAGTGCACACAAACAGGATATTAAACACCAGAGCTGAAACAAGGTATTAGCAAATTGATTTTGCGTATGACTGATATGAGAGAAGATAGTAAGGTTTAGCTTTAAATTCTCATACTCAGAAAATCTATTATAGCATCAACACTCAAAATATATATCCATTTGCATTTTTTACTTCATAGCCTACAATGTAATTTCCAGTAAAATTAACCACACCCCTTCCATTTTAGTCAGCGAAAATACCCTTCAGTGATTGGACATATGCTACCAAAGTGGCTAAAACCCATCATCATCCCATTATATAATCTGGAATGCTTTGTGTTTTGCTGACACATTGCAGGAACTGCATCCATGCAACCATTCTAGTGGTCATTTGAAAGCTCCACTGTGTATGCATCATTTCACATAGACAAATTTGAATTCAAACACTGCAATGGTGCAGTTTAGCATCAAAGACCACAAAGACTGTCACGCAACACTGAACAGATCAGTTGCAAACCTGCAGTACTGTGTTGTACTAAACAGCTTTATGGTTTGGTCAGGGTACGGATGGAAGATAAGCTACAATCGTATAGCTTCCCTCCCTCACATACCCCACACTACTAGAGTTGCCAAATGACTTGCCAAAAATGTGTCATTGGTTGTGACAAGACTAGCCATAATGATAATTAGATACACAACCTTGCAGGAAACGAGTAGGATCCAATGATGCAACAACAGGATCGTTTTCAACTAGCTAAATAGTGTAAGTTCTTTCAACAATGATGTAAGGAGATTGGATCAAGGTACATTCTGGACAGAAATGTGGGGCCAAACACTGAAGATTGCTGAGATTAGTGGTTTAAATAGACAGTAACTGACAGATTAAATTGTGGTAAAACGCATCACTGTTATAAGGAAAATCATACCACATTCTTAGCAAAAATGGTGAAGACTTATACTCTATTGTTCATGTCCAGTCATCAACACACAGTGAGAGTTCATCTAAATTGCCAGCCAGGATGGAAGGTTGACCTAAGGTATCAGAGCTCCAAATCCAAGAAAAACAGTACCTTAAATGGTTGTACTGAAAAACAAAACAAAACAAAACAAAAAACAAAAACAAGAACATGTGGGGGAGGTTGTATTGAAGGCCAGAACACTGCTGGACTGTACGCAACCACAACCGCAGAACAAGTTCCCAGCAGAGACCACATAAACAATGAGACCACAGACTAACCACTTACCAGCTGGAGAGTGCTATCCCATTGCAATGACTGGGATGACACAGAATCTCGTCTACACTACATGTTCATCAGTTGCCTAGAAACCCACTAATTTTTAAAGGATTTTGGAATGCAGTCAAATCCAGAAACATGGGACTAGTGTCGATTATTAGAGTGGACCACGCAAGTAGGGCACGAGAATAAAGCTCACATAACCAGACATCATGTACCGAGTGTTGCCGTGTTCGTCTCAGCTTGCTTTCTCCTCTTTCGCGACCCAAAAAACTAAAAGAGGGAGAAAAGAGACAAATCAGTGAACAAGCCCTATCTTTTACACAAGGATAAAAAAAAGGAAACCTGTCACATTCTCACCACACACTCATGTCCACACTATAGCTAACAAGACCCGCCCAGGTAAACAGTCACTTGACTGAAGTGGGTGTCAATTGTCACCTTGAGTAGCGGCGGAAAATGAATACTGAATTTCGTATGTAAGAATACTAGATTCCAGCTTTACCACAAGTCTCATGCTTACAACAGACCATGTGTTACAAATGGAATGACACACTGTATGACAAGATGTGCTGAACTTCATTATGTCCCTCACCACATAAAAGACTGGTAACATTCCAGCTAGGAATATTCCCATGAAGTCTCTGTTGGTCACTGGGAGACGTAGCTGTACACAGTTTCAATGCTTGTAAACCCAAAAGCAAACTTGAAATGTAGGTTGGCAATAATGCCGTGAGGTCCTCCAATTACACGGACAAAACACTCTCAATTACTGAACAATAATAATAACATGGGCAATATAACTAGCATGAGTTTAACATCAAAAGATGGTCCTATGAGTGGGGGAGGAAGCTGTGAAAACTTGTAATATTGCTTCCATCCCACCTTCATTGCTGTTTTGCCTAACAATGTAAGACAGTGGAACTCCTTTCAAAGCACAACCTTGTAGTGCGGATACAGTACACCACACACACAGTTATTATCCCCAAATAAATCTCGTCCCAACAATACATCACAATCTCATAATGTGGAGGCCCAATTACACTTACTGTAAAAAATCCATGAAATCAATTTAGCCTGAAAATACTCGATCATGTAGAATTGTCCGATCAAAGGAGGGTGTTTCAAGACCGTAACAGGCTCCACAGTTAACCTTTCTCCCTGTTTTACAGCATCTCAACAACGTGCCAGAACATAGGAAGCTAGTCTACATTTAGGTACTATGGGAACCTGTCTATCATTGCTTGGTTCTTGTAGCAAGAACACTTCTCCATGTCTAGGCTCACTGTAATGAGTGAACATCTAGAACACCTAGAGCAAAAGTTGTGATGTCTGAGATGATGGAGGTTGAGTGTACATCTTGCGGCTGTTCCATTATTTGCAGCTGCTATATTTTAACATGCAACCCCTGAAAGAGGATGTGGACAGATGGGTGCAGATGGCTTACTAATCCGTGTTGTACACACTCAAGTGGCACATGCCATTGTGAACACAGTATATACAAATGATCTAATCAGCTTCGACAACATACAGTATGCGCATAAACTGGGTGTCTGCAAAGGTTTTAATAGAATCATGAATCTAAATGAAATTATGGACTTCAAATGTGGAAGTTAGGCATATATGAACTGTGCTATTAAAATCTGATTACCTTTGATAGATGTAAAGATAAAATCAAATACTATCTACTTAATTAATTTAATGTAACACAATTACTAAATATTTGTAAATTTGATTTGCATTTGTTAAGTGTAATTGAATAATAATAATATGGGATTGTTTCCACGAACAGGAACCTAACGCAAACATAACAGAAATGAAATACTTGCATTGAAATGTATGGTTAATTTACAACTCCACGACAGATACTCCAATTCTCAGTGCGTAAGAAGCAATGTGTAGAGGACATTTCAGACTTCTAAATCAATAACTAATATCATCTGTGCAGACAACAGGGCTGGATCATGCTAGAAAGGCTCTGAACAAGAGGTGGGACAAAACTGTGGCCCTACAGAATCTGGTTTGTGTAGCCTCCCTAGAATCCAATCTGGAAAAGGTATTGGTTGCTCTGTCTCCCCAGGCACCCAAAGGAGTCTATTATGATAGGTAGACACTTCCATCCCAAAGCCTCTCATGTATGACCATCGTACAATAGCTCCCTATTCTTAGTGGCAACAGTTCAGCAGTTACACTCGCTTCTAGAATCATTTCAGACTTAAGTGGAGATGTAACTGATACATCAATTACCCCCAGTCCCCAGCCTTACCACCCAGTCCCCAGTTGTCAATGAGAATATCAGCAGTGCACGTTTTCTTGTGGTCATGGCCAAGTCCACTACCTGCTTCAAGTTTGTGGTTAAGAAATGCTTGCTTGCAGCTGTTATTAATGTTTATTAAAGAAAGCTGGTATAAACAATTTAATTATTTTTTCTTTTAATAACAATATTACGTACATACATACACTACAATTCAAGGACCCGGCAGGCAACCATCAGCAACTTCATTAAATGAACTGCATTGCTGTTTGTCAGTTGCATTGAGGCAAAATGCTCAAGCATTGCTGGCCCATGTTTTGCCTTCCACTAACCTGAATAAACAAATTGTGATCTTAAACTATTGAACCTGGAACTTGAAATTAATCCTGCTCCACTGCACATTCATATGTTTTGCTATTTAACCTCGAATAACTTGATAATAGAGGGCTTTGAATATGTTGATTTATGTTTTTTTGATATAAAACAAAACTTAATCTAAATCTAACTGAATTAATAGTATCTGCCTTAGTGTAAACAAAATAAAGTGCTAAATTCAATTCAATCCTGAGTTATATTAATTTAAAACCTTTGCCTTCATTTACGAACACCTGGTACAATGCACATATATGCACATGCAAACAAACCCACTCTGCAGTGAAAGGTCAACATTATACGTATTGCTCATTATAAAATGTGCATGAAGAAAACGATAGTTGGGATCATTTTCCGCGTAAAGGAACCTAGGGCATGTTTTTTCAAGATTTATGATTTCTAGCAGTCTGAAATGTCTTCTAAGGTCCCTTTTCGCAGCAATGAACCCATTTTCAGTATCAATATCAGTTTGCTTTACTTACTGCCCTTAAAGAGAAGGCAAACAATGTTGGTGTAAACAAATTTGATTGTGCCAAACAGTTAAGTAACTAAATCAAGGCCTCTAAAATCAATTGAAATTTTGATTAAATATTCAAATGTTTACAGCTAATTTTAAGCTGTTACTTTTTAATATGTTCAGCTAACCTGAATGCAGTTTATTAAAGCTCAAATTTGATTTCAATTACTCAGTTTGAGTTAATGAACCATATAAGAATCACAGTTATTAATGATCACGATTGTTTCAACTTGTTTCCATACTAAAATCACCGTTTCATTAATAATTATTAAAGCAGGCGATTGATCTGTTTCTGATTAGCGCATAAAACAACTCATACATTTCTAAATGTTGAATTTACTCTTTGTCTATCAATGGCAACTGGTAACAATCATCAATCATATAGGTCTTCAACTGTGCTCATTTACTTATCAAGGAGTACGTGTAACACTCCCTTATGTAAGGGTCGTGAATGTAATTAGCAAAATACAAGATTCCATTATTGCCAATACAATTGGACTTGAACGAGCTTATTTGGATAGAACCTACAACGTCATGAAACTGTAGATGCTGGAAAAGGTCAGACAATACTCGCTTGTTTTCACACTAGAACCCAGAAAAAAATTCTCCTCCCCTTCCTCCTTTTCTACATGTAGCTCAGGATCTGATAGGATTCGACATTGCATTATATCTGTGTCACAATTAAAGCCTAATGTTATAAAGAATGAATAATATTTAATTGGTGTAAATGTAGTATTTGTATACACCAATTGAGGAAAGTAAGGAAATAAAGGAATATGGAAATTAAGAAATAGGATGGTGTCCACATGAATTTTGCGTTTGTGTGTTATTTATGTATCAGTGTATTGAATGTGTTATTATTTAATGGTTTTAACAACAAAAAAATTATTTTTTTCAACATTACATTTAGCAAACAATGTATATAATACTCAATTGGTATATACAGATCCTACATATACTCCAATTAAATTTAAACAATACAACCACCTAGCTGGAGCAAATATCTAGTCACAACTTTCAGAGCCACCAACTCCAAATATTTTGCACTGCATGTACATGTGTGCAAAGTATGAGGAGCAGGGGTAAAGTTATTTCTAGCTCTAAGTTTCTGCATTTCAAAACTGGGTGGAAACACTGTACACCAGTGGTAGCCTTTTATACAAGGGTAAAAAAAATTGACCAGATGTTTACTGGTAAAAATAGTTAACAATAGTCTACCTATAATATAATGTTCTCATAGCATACAACTCTCCACACACCCCTCCAACATCAAGCACAAACCCTCCAACATCAAGCACAAACCCTCCAACATCAAGCACATACCCCTCCAATATCAAGCACATACCCCTCCAACATCAAGCACATACCCTCCAACATCAAGCACAAACCCTCCAACATCAAGCATATACCCCTCTAACATCATGCACACAACCCTCCAACATAGCACACACCCCTCCAACATCAAGCACAAACCCTCCAACACCAAGCACAAACCCTCCAACAGCAAGCACATACCCCTCCAACATGAAGCACAAACCCTTCAACATCAAGCAAAAACCCTCCAACATCAAGCACACAACCCTCCAACATCAAGTACACAACCCTCCAACATCAAGCACAAACCCTCCAACATCAAGCATATACCCCTCCAACATCAAGCACAAACCCTCCAACATCAAGCACACAACCCTCCCACACCAAACACACACATCAAGCACACACCCCTCGCACATCAAGCACCCTCCCACATCAACACACTGCCTCCCACCCTCTCCCTCATCCCAATAGTCCACAATGCTTTTAGGTGCATGGTTTGCAGGGACATGATCATGTACCAAAAACAGGACAAACGTTAGCTGCTAATACTTGGATTCACACAAAGTGCCCACCCCCGCCCCCGCCCCCGCCCCCCAAAATAAATAACATACGGAGTCAAATGCAATAGACTCTCACAGCCCCAAATCCTGTGGTACGTCTGCACAACAGTGATGTACATATGTATATGAATGTACTGAAAGTACTTTGTACAAAATAGCTCCCCAATGCGTACTGCAATGCTGCTACAGTAGAAACGCGAACGGCGTCTATCAATTTTAACTGCGCACTAAGACTTACTGCAGATAGAGCACGCAGGGTGTACACATACGATCTGCGAACGACATGAAATCCGAGCACTGCTGATATCATTGTGTACACAACTAGTCCAATCCACATGTATGCCAGGATCCAAAGAGCATTCTTTAACCTTGCCCAATAAAAAAAAGAAAGTAATATATACAACGCAATAGCATCGCAATTTATAGTGCATAGTCCTACTGCAGAAGCTAACTACGTAGTACCCCATGGGCCTGTCAGTTTCAACAAAGAAGAAGCTCACATCTAGAAGTGGCGTGTGATGTGCTACTGAAAATTGTGAGCTCTTCGGGACATTTCATTCTACGTACTACACAGAAGAGACGAGGGCTTACCAGCTTTCACTCAACGATAGATTCATCGCGTCCCACACCCAGAAGGTTAAAAAACTCGAAACCATTCTAATTAACCGATTGTTATAGTGTTATTGGCAGTTACTAGGTACGAATTTGGCCGGTACGCTGTGAATACATTTTTTTGCGAGCTAAGAAATAGGCATGTATCGTGTGTTACGTAAGTATTCCTCACAACCGTTTCTCCAACCTAGCTCATCACGTGAGGATTTTTCCAGCTGCCACACTTAACTCGCCGAACCTGCGCGCGTCACTCGGCGCGGTAACGCATGTAGTTATGGTATAAAAGTGGACTCCCAGGGATTTGTCCGGCTGCTATCGATCCGACCTAGTACCGGTACGGTAGCTTGTAGCTATTCGCTGGGTCTGGATACGAGACTAGGTTTTACCTTGGTGCGGAGGCGCTGCAAGCCATCCTTTTTTGTTTATTGAAACTCAAATAAGGATCCATGTTGTAATCTTGCACCTCTCACGCCGCGCGTAAGGCTAATTGCTACATAATAATAAAAGCTTTTCTACCCGGTCCCTTGCTTGTCTTATTCCTGCCTTCATCTTTCTCTAATTGATGAAGTGTGTAAAAAAGCTATTCACCAACCCTTGTTCAACTTCTTCATTCTTTATGCCTCTCCTACTCAGCTATTCTTATCTATCACTTGCAGTGACTTCGGGTTTTTTTTCTGTCCACACAATGTTCAGCTCACACGGAGTACATGAAATGCCTCACTTGATTCACACACCCTTCTGCGTGTGTACATGTATACATTGCGCAAATGGACCTGTACAATTCCAATTCTTGAGCATACACACCCATAACGCACAACACGTATGCACTACATGTATATGAAATAATGATACTACTTGTACATAATTTCAACTGTAAGTTCTGTCCCTCTGAACTTGTCTCTATACATGCATTCTATTCGATTGAACAACTCAAGAGACCACCGATTCTATTCTCAATTTCTGTACCCTATGGAGACTGGGCTTTTGTACTCACTGTGTTTTTCCTCTATGATTGTTGCATATAGTCCTCTCTAAAGTACATGTATACTAGTACACTTGTCTAGCACTCTGCACAAGTGCTCGTCTCACCTGTAAAAGTGTATGCCATGTTTAGAGCCTTTTTTTTTTTTTTTTTAATCTGGCAGCAGGATAATGAAATTCTTTTATGTAAACGTACCACTGGCCCTGACCAACCACAATCCTGCTGCAACATACAACACTTACTGCCTCTTCTTGATGATGTACTGAAGAGCAGTGTTCCTGCCTGGGCCTATCGTAACGAATATTATTGTATCTCCCTATCAGTGCAGATTGTGATAGGTCAGGACCCCATGATAAATTTAAACAGACAAAGCTGATCCCGAAGATTCATTTCTAAAGGCTGTAGCATGCCAACCATGGCATATACCCTTATGACTTGGTATCATCTATCTCTTTATTAGTTACAGATAACCTACAATGTTTGTATAAAGGACCAGTCCCACGAGACACTACAGTGGACACATTGCTACGTGTATCTGTGTGCAGTGTACAAGGTAGACTCTATAAATCAAGTGGTTCCATGGAATAGATCAAAATGCATGTGTAGAGAGATAGAAATTGTGTGTGTGTGTGTGTGTGTGTGTGTGTGTGTGTGTGTGTGTGCATGTGTGTGTGTGCAAGTGTACTGTGTATGTGTTTGTTGTACAGGGCCATTTACTTACAATGTGTGCACATGCATACGAGTGTGTGAGCCAGCATGAGGGCGTCTGCATGTGTGAGCTTAAAACAAGAGACGAAAGTCACTGCAAGTGGTACATACAGTAAGTGATGGCTGAGTGGACAAAGCTTAAAGAAGAGATGTTTAGCAAGGTTATGCCAAATGTTTTATTACACACTTCCCAGTAGTAAAATATGTGTATCATGTTGCAGTGTTAACCTTTGCCATTGCATGTATCAAACAGGTTTGTCGCCACATGCATAACTGATGTGTGCAAGTGTACTGTGTGTGTCAGAGGTTGAACAATCAATTATGTGTAAGCCGAGTAATCATGTGACTGATTTATTCAACTAAGTTATTTAAAATCAAATCAAAACAATCAATTGTAACAATTTATATATCTCCTTAATTGTAATGAGCTGGTAAGTTTAATACTAAATATGATTACCTATTTCAGAATAGGTTGATTGAATTCAAACCAATGAAATCAAGATAATGTGTAACTATTTGGGCAACAGGAAACTGAATCCTGATTACAGCAATAATTGCATTTGACTACAATGGATTAATGAACACAGCTTAGTTATAATTGTCTTATTAGGCTAGTCATTTGGTTTAACCTCCGTTTCAGCTCTCCTCTTCAGGGTTAATGATAAGTGTTCTTCGATAGTTTGGCAATCAATAGATGAAACACTTCTCCTTGGGCAAGACCAAATGCTGTGATCTCCATCACATGCTGAGCACTTTGCACATGGCATTGTGATGACTCCAGACAATTGAGTCATTTAATCCAATATATCTGATTGGTTTGCATTCTGAGTTTGTTTTCTAGCTAGACTTTCTCTGTAGTGCTGCAAATTCTTATTGCTATGTTCTAGTGGTTCTTCTGAAAGTGACCCCAATCCTGTGGAGCCATTAGATTAATGGGAGCTGCTGAGTGAGCTCACACTTGGTGCACTGAAGGTGTAAATTTAAATACTGGCCAATGACAAACAAATGTTGATGTTTTTTGACAATTTCAATTTTCTAGAGCACCATTTTTTTGTAGGACAGTGTATTACAAACTGGTGGTCTTTTATTCATGAAAATGGCTGTATAATCTGCAAGATGGCTGAATTGTTGCATGATGTAGTTTCTTCCTTAGTGTTCGAAATCTTATTAGACCATTGTTTTACATGTACCTGTCCAGCTCAGGAGGTACACTTTGAACATCTCCATGTTCAGCTTGATAGCTAGGCACTCTTTTTCTACCGTGGAATACCATACTTCTCGAGGAAGGAGTTTCCTACTGAAATAGGTAATAGGGCGATCAGAACCAGCAGCATCCCATTGGCTTAACACTGCCCCAACCCCATACTCAGAGGCATCAGTCTGCAGAATGAATTGTTTCTCAAAATCTGGACTTGCCAGCACTGGTGGAGAGCACAGCAACCTCTATAATTCCTGGAATGCCGCCTCACATTTTGCTGTCCAGATCTCAGTCAGCAGGTGACTACCCTGACGAAGAATGCGTAGTTTGGCATGAATCGGCGATAGTACCCTGTTAGTCTGAGGAATGCTCAAACCTGCGTCTTTGTTTTTAGAGTCTCAATTCGTTGGACTTCAACTATTTTCAACGGCTCAGGTTCCACGCCTCCACTTCCTATGAAATACCCCAAATACGTACACTTTGCCATTCCACTTGCTCAGCTTTGAAGTCAGCCCCGCCCCCAGTAGTCTCGTCAGCACAAGGCGAATGTGGTCTGTCCAGAAGCTGCTATGGATGATGAGTTCATCAAGGTAGGCACCAGCGAAACCATCCATCCCCTGCACACGTGGTCTGGAATGTAGCGGAGCTCCATGCCGTCCAAACGGCATAATCTTGAATTGGAAAACCCCAAATGGTGTGGAGAAAGCCATCTTGTGGTGAGCCCGCTGCTCCACTGTAATTTGCCAGTACATGTAGCCCCTTGTCAGATCCAAACGTAGTTATGGATTGTGGTTTTCCCAGCCAGTCCAGTACATCATCTATCCTGGGCATAGGGTACACACACGTCCTAGTCCACACACATCATCAGGGCTCCATCAATTACCATGGCCAGTGATGGGTGAGCACAACTCACTTGATGAGGGCTCGATTATGCCCCATTCCAGTATCTCCCGGATTTCCTGCTGTACAGCCTTCCAGTAAGCATGAGGGATATAGTATGGGGTAAAGCTGATCGGCATTGCTGATCCACACTCGATTGGATGTTCTACCAGTTTTGTTTGCCTCAGGAGATTACTGAAGACTGCTGCGAAATCTTTCAGCTAGCTTGTCTCCCTGCTGTGCATTCAGCTGTTCACTGAAGGTGGGGTCCGCCTCTGACTGTGCTGATTCCTCCTGCCATACTGGGATTTCCCCTTGGTCATTAGTTTCCACTTCGTGACATGCTTCTTCGCACCAGTATCCGACCGCGGTAGTGTCACTTGGTTGACAGAACTCCCGGAGCATGTTCATGTGAAATATCTTCCTCCGTTTTCTGCACCGTGCATGTCAATCATACTAGTATAGTCCACACTGCCCACCTTCTAGAGAACATTGTAAGGGTTTTGCCACTGAGCAAGCAGCTTGTTTGTGAACGAGGGAAGTAGCACCAGCACCTTACAACCAATTTTCAGCTTCCTGTGTCGAGCATTCTGGTCGTATCACTTCTTCTTTACATGTTGTGCCTTTTCCAGGTTCTCCCTCACGAGCTCCTTCATCGCATCCATTCTGTCCCGCGCATCGTCAGGATGAGTGATACAACACTCTCCAAACTCTTCCCCGTTCCTTCTTACGTCTCCCTCAGCGGTCCTCTCGGCGCGCGTCCATACAACAGTTTGAAGGGTGGGAATCCCGTAGAACTTTGGCGGTATACAAACAGTACGTATAGCCGGCCCCGGTTCATGCCCCAGGCCCGGCGCACTCCGAGAAAAGTTGGTCCGGCTATAGACGGCCGGCCAATTGAAGAGCAAATTTTTTTTACTAAACTCAAATCTATCCATCTATCCATATATCCATAGACCAATCAGCAGGCTACTGCAATAATCAATAACCAGTGTAATCATCCCACCCCATCTCGGGAGCCCCGTCGCTTTTCGTGCTCAACAATCTCTTGCTATAAAAACTCAATTGCGAAATCTGCGCGCGCGTGGTATACCGGTATATATTGTGTACATGCGAGTGTAATGTTAGCCCCGAAAGTCGTCACACGTTAATAACTCAGTCATGATCGTGAGCATTTACTCTATATCAAATTGAAATTATGAGCTATAAATATCAGTGCACACAGTCATTTAAAACGTTCACTGAAATTTTGAATCAAATGATGTTATGTATGCAGTCAATACTTTTACTCTATGATGTGAATCACCCACAAATTCATTAGCAATTTCTTCCAATTTGATACTATCTGTGAGTTCTTTATGAACATGAAGGACCATGAGATTGTTCAGCCTCTGTTGACACATCGTATTTCTCAAGTAGTTCTTGACCCTTCTAAGGGCACTAAAAGATCTTTCTGAAGTAGCATTTGTAGCAGGCATAATTAAGAGCAATTTCATTGCAATGACTACTTGAGAGAGCAGAATTTTTTGAGCATTTGTAAGGAAGTACTCAATTAAATCAATTATTGTTGGTGCTCTGCTGGATTTGTTGAAACGTTGAAATTCAGTGTTAAATATGTACAACTGAGAATGCAAAAGCTCTGGCTGAAAATCATCTTTGTCAGACAAAGTCTAACTCACTCTTAAATTCTATATCGTTGTAGGCAGCTTTCAATAGGAGGTTCTCAAGCTGACAATAAACAGTATACCCAGGCTGTTGAAATCTATCCTTTATGCAATTAATGGCAAGATCAATTGCCTCATAATATTGCTGTCGAAAATAGTTTTAGGTTCATTGTGAATTTCACACATTTCACACTTTTTAGGCATCTTACGTGGACGAGGCAGATCTGGTTCTCCAACACCATGGGTTTCTGAACTGTCAGTGACTTTTTGCCAAAACAAATCAAATGCTTCACTGCTTCTAAGCTTTTCAAGTGTACGTACTACCATGCCAGCTACATTTTGTCCTTCAGCTGCACAAATAGTATTGGATTGCAATGTTTTGCTGAGATTATCTGAGTGTCGAAGTATCATCTCACCAAGGTATACACCAAACATAAAGCTAAACGTTTTCATTTGACTTTGCACTCCTAGGATCCTTGCTTTGGTTTCTGTGTCTCTTGCTACTCTTGTGGCTTCATCCCAAGTGTTCATGAGGATTGTATAGTTTGCTATCACACTGAACAAAGAATCAGCTCTAACTGTCCACCTTGTTGGACAAAGAACCCTAATACCTATATTGTCTGTGAGCATGTCATTTTCCTGCCTGTTAGCTCTGAATATTGCTTCACGCCTTGGAGAAAACTTAAAGAGTTTTGTGATCTCGTGAGTTGTATCTAAAGCATCCTTATTAGCTTTGAGTTCCTAATGGCATCCCTTGCAGCTAAATTTAACGAGTGACCGTAACAGTGTGTGTATACTGCTCTTGGTTCTTCATCCATTATACTTTTAGCAACACTTGACCTTGTTCCACTCATTGTGCTGCAGCCATCATAACATTGTCCACGAAGGTTGCTCATTGAAAGATTTAACCTTAACATGACATCCTTTATAACTTTAGTTAGAGTAATAGATGTAATGTCATCCACACTGTACAACCCAACAAACTCTTCCTTAACGCTCAAGTCATTGTCTACCATTCTAAAAATAATTGTTACGTTCCTGGTTTGTGACATCAGTTGTTTCATCAATCATCACAGTTAAAAAAGAAGAATTTTGAAGTTGTTCAGCAATACCTCTCAAGACATAATTTTGAGGAGCTCATTTTGGATATCAGGAGATGTGTACTTGTCCATCTTTTTTTTTCAACCACTCATTTATAGTGACGTCATCCTGTCCCAAATTGGATAAAATTTGCATCACACTCATCACCATCTCCCCTAATTACTAAACCTTGACGAGCCAATAACTGAAGGCAAGACAATATTTTAATCAGCATCTTACGATTAATTCTTCTGCAAACTGCGTTGATAATTGCTCACCAATATGTTCACAGGTGGCTGGTACAGTAACACAACTTCCACTGCTTCTCGATGGCAGGCACTGACTTCATGGCTTTTAAACGACAAAGTGCCATCCTTCTAATTGGAGAATCCTTCAGTAACCTACATTGAAAAGTTGCAACTTAGAAGTTAGGCAATAAAATTTTAAATGGCAGAACTTACAAATGCAGGTTCAGCAGGTTCCAGTGTTGAATGTTTATCCCCTCTGCCAGCTGGGATGCTCCGGTGATACAGCAAGCCATCTGTTTTGAACTAGTTGCTAGCAAGGTCACCCTTTTCTGACTCCACAGTTCCTCTGGCAGATACAAGCGTGGGGTCTGTCTCCTGATATGCCCTTAGCTTCTCTGCCGACAACTCCAAGACATCGATACTAGCGACCAGAGGTTCAGTGTCAGTCTCCGCCTCTCCATTTTCCTGGCACTTTTGTCGTCTGGTCAGCTTCCCTACAAAAAATCTTACAACGGTTTGCTAAGACTTACCAAGTCTTACCAAGACGACTTGCCAAGACTTAGCAAGAATTATCCAAGTTTCAGCAAGTCTTATCAGGTCTTAACCAGAAATTGGAACAGAAATTTTAAGACTTAGCAAGACTTATCAAGGTTTGCAGGTGTGACTTGTCTTATCAAGGTATTCCTATTGAAACTACAATTACAACAATTTAGAAACAATTATACAGTCACGACACTTTTGATTGGCTTTAACCACAAATGTTTTCATGTCACATTCACTTGGGCTGTTCCTCTTGTTGATGATATCTGAAAACCGAAAAAAAAAGTTAATATATTAAAAACACAACTCTAACTTACCAATTATTCTTGTCCCTTTAGTTAGATCTAGAGCATCCCTCTTGCTTTTGGTGCTTGGAAATAGCAGGAAGTGGACATTTCCTCTCTGGTAAATAACATATCCAGCAATTGTAGTCCAAACAGGTAGGGATTCTTTGCTGGCAGATGAAGTACGTTTATCCCATTGACCTAGTGAGCATGTTTGTGCATGTACACGTTTTGTATGATAAAAATATTATTTTCAACTAACCATGCTCCTCTTGCTTTTTTGCAGGGCTGCTACCTCCTCCTGTCCGTGAATTGAGCAATGCTGATTGTGTTGGGGTTGGACTCAAAGTATGCCCATCCATTAGCTCCTTGAATTTGGTAGTCATATCAGTCTGGGCCTGACAAATCTCATTGTGTGTGTCGAGGATCTGCTGCAGTACAGTCTAAGGCATCATTAATGTTTATATCTGATTTGACTTTAGTATTACCTTTATCTCTCTCATGAGAGTTGCTATTCTTGATTCTGAGTATATAATGTATATATTTGGTACAGTATTAAAAACATTAATACATGTAACATACTGTATTTCCACTTGTACCCATCATACACTGTAAAAATATATAATATAACCAGTGTAGATTGAAATAGAACCTGATGTCACAGTTTTAGCTAAGATATCCTTTCTGGATATCTGAGGATCAATTACTAAATCCTGCAAATTACAAAGACTAAAAATAATATATAACTATACATATAGCTAGTATGTAGCAAACCTTGGCACACTTGGTTTCTTCTCTGCTGCTTAATGATTGGTGCATACCAATGCTGCAGATTCTGACTGTAATTCGGTAGATTTCTTGATGTTCTATGTGATTTATTGAAATCGTGATATGTATTAAGATTACGGATCATATGGCATATACGGCCCCCTATGAATAATTAATGAGAGTTATTCAGTTCACCACAATCCGCCCACACATCACGCGCTTGAGGCAATTACGTAGAACGTTTTTGTGATAGAGGACCGATTATGAGCTGTACAATTAAAGCAAATTAATAAATTTTGTACAATGCCTTTCATATCCGATTCGCTCTGCAATTACGTTTTCGCGACATTGAAGAAGAGAAGGCGGATGGGCTATTCAAAGCACATTAACAAATTGTGTACAACGCATATTATCCTTCCACATCCGATTCCCACACACAATAAATGGTCATACAGATAAAGTCACGGAAATGGGGGAAGCATATCATTATTGAACGAGAGAATGTCCTTTTTAGATGTTGGCGGTGTTGTTTTTGACAGAGTAGATGATATATTGTAGCTTTCATGCGTGCGAGGAATGCACTGGCCAGGGCAGAGAACTGTACAAAGTAAGAGGGAAATATATATAATAATTATTATTCTTTTTTTGGGGGGGGGGGGGGGGGGGGGGGGGGGGGGGTTTCAGCTGATACCGCTGATTTGAATGCCACTTAGGTGTGGAGTACCAGTGGCAGAAAAAATTAGAAGCGATGTGACTGATATGGAAGTAGCTGGAAATGTGGAATCTGTAAAGGGAGAGCCTCAATTCGTAAAGGAAGCTTTTTAAGCTTCCACTGCAGAAGTGGATGATCCTGATCTGGCTCTGGTCCAAAGATACTCCTGTCACCTCTGCAGCCACAGATGCTGATGTGGACAACCACACAAGCATTGATTGTTATCAGTGGCTGAGAGAAGTGTGCTCAACAACACTCATAAACAATGGTCCAATTATTTTGGGTGGACCAGGAGTTATTGTGCAAAGTTGATGAATCTTTCTTTATTCAGACACAAACCCAAGGTATGGACCTGTATATACATAAACATGTCTCTAACCAAACACCCTAAAACTCACGTAGTACGGGTGTTTGGGATGGCAGACACAAGCCAGAAGCCAGCAACAGGCTTCATGCAGATTGTGGACAAGAGGGATGAGCACTGTAACACTGGTACCCATAATTACAGCTCATGTAGCCCCAGGCACCATTGTTCACTCAGATGAATGGGCATCCTACAGCCAAGTGCAGCACATTCCCAACGTCACATCACACGGCACTGTTAATCATTCGGTGTGCTTTGTGGATCCAACAAGTGGGGTCCACACTCAACATATAGAGTCGTAATTGGGGAAGGGCCAAGCTAAAACTTAAGCGAATGAAAGGATGCCACGCTCACCAGCTTCCCAGCTACCTGGACGAATTCATGTGGCGTGAAAGGCACGGAAAGACGAGCAAGGACGCTTTAGACAACATATTTAGAGATATAGCCGTTCAATACCCAGTGTAATTCTTATGTCTTTAGTACTTATTATTTACCTTGTTCAGCGTACGCCTCAAGCGCGTGACGCGTGGGTGGATTGTAATAACTAATTATTCGGAAGCCGTATATGCCATATGATCCAATATTACAATATATTGTCACTATTACCTTGCATTTAGATGTGGAATTTGAAGACTCATCTGCTAAAGCAGGAGAGTGAGTATAAGTTATGCAAAAATAATAATAACCTTGAAAGGATGCAAATTGTGCTGGGTATAATTTTCCATTTAACTCAAAAAGGAGTTCTGCCCCTTTTGAGAGATCCATACAAGTTCCATATCCTCTCTGTACAGATCTCTGATTTTAGCCACCAATTTCTCACCAGTTTGAGAACATTTCAATACAACAGATCCTGAGATCAAGTTAAATACGAATAATGATATGGGACAGTTTCAAAATGTCCTATGTTTTATAACATAAAAATGCTCTGCGCGTGAATCGTCGTAGCGTCCGAACGGTTAATGCTGTCGACTTCCTATTTTCACCACATGATGCCACACCATCTCTCTATGGATAAATCGAATATTGTCTCTTAGCTCCACTCCCTGAAGAAAATACAAGAGGTCTTACCTCCAGGGGTTCGAAACACGAGTATTTGAGTGTCGGCATTACCTCAAATTCGGTTTCCAGTTAGAGAAGCTCTTGAGGTACTTTAATATCCTTTTCGTTAATTTTTACTTCAACAGGTGATAAGATATTTGCTTTCTAAGTTAAAGCACATTTCCCGCTAGTTTCGCGGGTCGGGTCTATTATAATACTATTAGACCCGACCCGCGAAACTAGCGGGAAATGTGCTATTAGACCCGACCCGCGAAACTAGCGGGAAATGTGCTATTAGACCCGACCCGCGAAACTAGCGGGAAATGTGCTTTAACTTAGAAAGCAAATATCTTATCACCTGTTGAAGTAAAAATTAACGAAAAGAATATTTAAGTACCTCAAGAGCTTCTCTAATTGGAAACCGAATTTGAGGCAATGCCGACACTCCTGCAGGGAAATACTCGTGTTTCGAACCCCTGGGATAAGACCTCTTGTATTTTCCTCAGGGAGTGGAGCTAAGAGACAATATTCGATTTATCCATAGAGAGATGGTGTGGCATCATGTGGTGAAAATAGGAAGTCGACAGCATTAACCGTTCGGACGCTACGACGATTCACGTGCAGAGCATTTTTATAGTCATAATGTTATAAAACATAGGACATTTTCCCATATGATTCATACAAAAGATTCGTATAACGTATTCGTATTTTTAATAACTTATCCGTTTGTACGCAATACGTAATTCGTATTTTAGATGATGATAAATAGCATACGTAACTTATACAGTACCGCGGGCAAGTTAAAAAAAACTCGGATGGGTACACGTGAGTAGTCGGATGGGTCCTCGCAAAACGCGAGTAGTGTTCTTAGTGTTCTTGTGTGGGTTGCGGGTGCGAGCGCGTGTGCGTGTAGAATTCAGGCATAACTTATTTCCTCGCGTGTAAGCACACGCAAACTTAATTCACTCGCGATAGCGAGTCGAGCGATGGCTTTTAACTTGCTCGCGGACGGTACTGTACAGCATGTTTTCTGGACATTAAACGATAAGCAGAGCAGCTAAACAGTTCTACTAACTACTTGAATTTAGATGGTAGCGTCGCGTGGTGCGACCACAACGCGTTGTGCGTATTGCTATAGTAAAGCAATTAGCTAGCTCATCGGGTAGTTGGGACGACTCCTCTCCATCGGCCAGCGTGTTTTCTTCGCTTTCCACATCATCCAGTTCCTCGATCTCTGTCGCCCGTTATCATATTTACCACTGGTTCCTTCAACCATCTCATCTCTTTTCCTTTTAGAACTGCCTTCTACTACTGTCTGTTCAATTAATCTGGCAACTGCGGCATCCTTTGATCGCTCGCCCTTCACCACAAACAGTTCCTTTTGTTTCTCCAAGGCTCTGGCCTCCTCGTAAAGAGTATCTCGTTCCTCAATGTCTTCATCTGTGGTAGCCCAAGATACACTAATGCCACTTACTCTCCAACCATCAGCCATGGCAGACTTCTTACTTTCTGACATCTTATTCAGTGTCATGTAGACCCATTTTACAAAAGGAGTCTTGACACTTTTCAAACTAAGGTCAAACGTAAGTTGGTCTTGAGATACACCTCTCAAAAGCTGTTCCTGAGCTACCTGGCTCAACCAAGAAGCGAACAGAGTGGCTACACCAGTTTTAAACGCAAAGTTATACGATAAATCTAGTGGCTGAAGCTCAGCTGTGCAGGAGGCTGGCACAAAGAGAAGTACTAAATTTGGGTACTTTCTTTTGAGCACGTCCAATACAGGGCCAGAGCGATACACTGAATAACAGTCCCAGAGCAACACCCACTTTTGAGGAACTGGATCTACTCGCTCTTCTGCCATTTTGGGTAGAACATAGGTTGCATATAAAACAGCCACATACTCCAAAATAGTACTTTCTGTAGTGAGTGCAAGAGTAGGTCTGACATTGTATCTACCTCATCTCCTTTAGGGTGACATCTTTCTGTTTCTCCTGCCCAAATGATTTGCACCTTTCCTGCCAACTTACCCTCTGCAGTGATTGCAGGTATAACAGTGAATTGTTGTTTATCTCCCCAACCAAGTACTGATATTTGCTTGGCCCCAGATGGACCCCAGGTACGCTTCTGACTGGGCAAAAGATTAACACCTGTTTCATCAATGTTCAGGAAGAGAGAAGGGGGGATACTATACTTCCTCACTACAAACACCACCCTTCTGAGGAACATTCTTTTAATGGTGGTGAAGTCTACAGGCAAACTGCAGGATGTTTTTGTTATAGCCCTGTACTTCAGCCCAATCTTTAACAAGAACCTCCTGTACCACATCTTGGAAGGTACCCATGATATTTTGTGGACTTCAAAAAATCCCAGGACCATTGGCATAAGTAAAGTGCTTGACAATGGGAACCCAGCATTGTACTGGGCCACTATCATCCCTGCCAAAAGGCAAAGTAAGCTATAAGGGACCTTGGTGTTGTTGGTCTTTGACTTAGGTACAACACCACATTCACCACTAGGCTTTGGGCCACGCTTCTTCTGTGGAGGTTCAGAGGTTTGAGGGGCCTTATCCTCTCTTTCCATTTGCTTCTTCCAAGTACAAACTGTCGAAGGCATCAGAGGCTTGCCATTTGGGCAAAATACACTGGGCATGTGTTCCATAACCCAGTCACATGTTTCTTTTAAGGATAACTTTTGAGCAGTTTGTAATGAAAAGAATAACTCCTTAGGTCTGTGCAGCTTCGTCAGCCTATCCCTTTGGTGGCTGGTTTCACCATCCTGACTCTCTCCTTGTGTGCTGCCTTCAACATCCTGACCCTCACTATGTGCGCTGCCCTCACCACCTTGTGTGCCTTCAACATCCTGACCCTCACTATGTGCGCTGCCCTCACCACCTTGTGTGCCTTCAACATCCTGACCCTCACTATGTGCGCTGCCCTCACCACCTTGTGTGCCTTCAACATCCTGGCATCGGTTTTTCTGAAATTCCACTGTCGCATATCACTAGCCATCCTTGAAATTCAAATTCAATAAATAGGATTCGCTCGGAGTCAATGAATAGCATTCGCTCGGAGTTGTCGGATTCTTAATTGCTGTCTGTCTCGTCCCCACATGCTGCTTCATGGCTAACTGTAGTCCCTTCTGAAGGTCTCGGCCTTCATCTTGAGCCCTCAGTATTCCAGGTAGCAGTCAAGTGGTGGCTTGGTTTGGACACCTCCAATTGTTCCCTGTGTGCCCTATGCCCAAACAATGCATTAGATCCCCTTGGTCATCATGCTACAACGTGCAAAAAAGGAGGAGACGTAGTCACCTGCCACAACCAGCTGCGCAATGTGTTGGCAGAGACGTACCTGCTTGTCAATAGCTCCACAAAATGTGGCAGCAACCCTTCCCCCTGTTGACACCGTACCAGTATTACGTACATTTAAATTTACGATAAACTTCAGCAACACACATCACTACAGTAAGTCCAAAAAGGTCAGCTATAAACACATACTCATATCAGTTAGTACCTTGTCATCTTCGAGATTCAAAGTTTCTAAGGGTTGGGAACATGGTAAACTCACTTTGTAGCGACAAAACTGTGCCACGAGGAATGCAGTATAAATAGCTTGTTTTATTACAAGATTTAAAATGGCACTAATAGAAATCCTGTTTTTGTAGAGAAACTCACAATTCCTAAGTTCTGGTTGTTAAGGACATTTCTATGGGCATTATATAATCATTTCAATACTTCGGGTTATATACCTACTGTCCACAAAATATATGGCGGCAACGCCCGTGTTGTCCACTATCCTTAGGTCACCAACCACCATCAGATACCAGACATCCTTTATTGCCTGGCATTACTCTACTGATGTCATCATCTTCTTCATCTTTGGATTAGGATTTGATAAAATGTATATTGCATCTTGTTCATTTGTAGAACAATATTTCCAGCTATGCAGTCTTTCCCCTGCTACATCATGTTCACACTGCTTCAATGCAGCTCTTGTCTTGGTTGCAGCAGTGTTCGAAGGATGCAAACGGCAATTCAACTCATTCGGTGTCTTGTGCCAAGAAGAATTAACCAGTTTAATTCCAGCATGATCAGTAAGACTTTTTTTCTCTTGATGGTTGGTATTCTGTCCCATGAAAATAATAAATGCTAGCTAGATTATCAAATGCTGTGTGTATAGTAATATTCACAGTCCCACCAGGCATCTACAGCAACTACAAGGCAATTTGATGTGTATACTGTTGATATAGATCCCTTCTTGTGTAATGTTGTGATTACTTCTGCAGTTTACAATTCAGCAACTACATCATGCTTAAAATGATCAATCTATTGGCAGACTCTTTCGCCAACACACCAACATCAGTTGGGCTGTAGACTCCAACAGTGCAGACGGATTCCATGGCCGAGCATCAGTGGCCCATCTTATGGTGCCAGTGCTGGAGCTGCTTTGGTAGGACCAAATGAGAGGTTGATGATCCATCACCAAGATTAAACATTGACCGTATAGAAACTGATGAAATTTCTTGAGGGCGAAGATGATAACCAGTGCTTATTATTGAATTTGGCTGTATTGACAATGTCTTCGAATCATTGGCCATTGGCCATCCAACTTCTGAAGCATCACAGGATATACTATTTGGAAGCAAAGGGGCAAGACTATACCATTTCATAACTTGTCCTTTAGCTTCTGGAACCTAGCCGGTTCTTCAGCTACACCAGATCCACTAAACATCCTTCTTGGTGAGCCGGCAGAGTGGATTGTACGGGTCTGTTCACATACGTGACTTAGTATAATAACAAACCTCACATATTTGTCACTCATGTGTGCATGTTTTCTGCATTTTGGTTTGTTGCGTATGACATCTATATGTAAGTATTGAATCAATATGAAGGATTCTGTTTCAGCAGTTTTCTGCATAATACAAACATGACCCACAAGGTTTTTTGTGGCAATATTGGGCGATAGTGAAATAGAAGTAAAAATGTACACATCTTTTTAACAGTTTTGCCATAGAGTTAGACTGTGTTAAAAGTAGTGAATGACTTTGAATCAAGACTTGGTCCATGAGAAAGGTATTTTATCAAATCCTAATCCAAAGATGAAGATGATGACATCAGTAGAGTAATGCCAGGCAATAAAGGATGTCTGGTATCTGGTGGTGATTGGTGACCTAAGGATAGTGGACAACACGAGTGTTGCGGCCATATATTTTGTGGACAGTAGGTATATAACCCGAAGTATTGAAATGATTATGTAATGCCCATAGAAATGTCCTTAACAACCAGAACTTAGGAAATGTGAGCTTCTCTGTGAGATACCAACCCGTAGCTCAAAGCTATGCGTGTGCATACGTGATGCACAAGTATGTATGTAGACAAGTTCTTCATGCCGTTGCGGATGGTAACCACAAATTCATCGGAGTGGCCTTATCTTTTCAATCTACCGATTATGCAATATATTCTTTGTCAATCCTCAAACCAAGTGTAACAATTAATGGATTTGCCAGTTATTAGGGTAACACTGCAATGATGTGAAATCTTGGTGATCAGTATGTTGTATGTGGGCAAATCCGTACACGTCAATGAAGTTGGCTTCAACTTCAAATTGTTGGACTCCCTGATATCTGTTCATTGATTGCGTTTTAGAATCTACTGACGTTAGAAAGCTTTTTGATGTCTTTTATGTTTGGTCATTTTTGCTTTCAGAAATACCTTCAGCCTAAACTATGAGACACCGCACTAAAGTGCAGACAACATTGACATTACATGTACCTGCAACCTTTGACAAAATAATATATACCTCTGTTGCCAAGTTCATATTGTGGGCCAACTTTGTCGGACCAACCTTACCAGATGTGGCATCCATACAAGACCTTCCAAACATAGTAGGGGACAATAAGTAATCTTATGTCCATTTCGTTCTTGCTGCATACAGACACATTTCATATTTGTGTTGGGTTTTGTTGTATGTGTTTTCAGTCTGGCTCGGATTCATTTACTGAAATCGTCACTAAAACTGCTAATTGATATTTGTCTGCCTTTAGGTACGTGTTTTACTAGTTGCATACTTATAGACATGTACAGTAGTACAGCATATTTATAGACATGTACAGTAGTACAGCATATTTATAGACATGTACAGTAGTAGTACAAACTTTTTAAAGCACACTGCAAGTTGATAGTGCTCTGAATATGTACAAAGTGGGATCAGTCTTTGGGCAGTACATGTATGTGAAATATTACCATCAAGGGCATCAAGACAAAATGCCTGCTAGCAAGTCAGTCAGTGTCCCATTTGAGGGAGTATAAAAAGGCTACACTAGCAACAAAAAAACCCTCAAGCCTAGGAAAGTTTCAACCACTGTTGTCACACAAGACATTACACTTTCTCTGTACTGACATGTGGAGACTTTTCTTGTGCTTACCTAAAAGGCTCACTCCTGATGTCATCAATATGCTGATGCATTTACCTGACCCCACTATACAGGTAGTGGTCATTACAGACATTTCAAAGAAGTGCTTGGTAAGAAAACAGAAGATGGCAGACCATTTAACAAGAAGGCAAGATAAGTTGGAAAGGAGGGGCCCTTTGTTCCTAGTATTCCACATGCTAAGAACACTATAATGGTTCAGTGTGAATAGTGACTAAAATGGAGACTTGCGCACTCAAAAAGCAAACAAACTGCATTAGAGCAAAGTCTTTTTCATGTAAGTGACCTGCAAGATATTGGAATTGATTGTTTGTGATATGGAAAAACTTAACTACTACTCTCTAGGTCATGAGGTAATTTGCATTAGTACTGTCGAGGCGCACTATTTTCCTGTCTACTAACGCCATGCAGGTCACAGTTTCTACAATCCTAAATATTTTGACTTACATGAAGCACTCAAACTGCAAACGATTTTTCTGGAGAAAATGCCTGACAGTTGGGCATGAAATGTATCTTTCCATAAAAAGGGATCATTGCACATCATACCGTATATATGTCTATTTTATTCCTAGACATATTGTCTGGTGTGAGAACAAAACAAAGCAGTAATGTGCAACAGCTTAATTAAAGTCCCATGCTTTGCATACAAGTACTGAAAAATCCACAATGCCAAGTATACAGATTCAGTAGGGTCTGTTGTCACAGACTGATTTTAAAATGTTCTGTAGGAAATTTAGAAACAACATGTTTTGAAATTGACATCAACAGCGACACAGCTAACTTTCCCACCAGTTTCTATATGCCTGGTAATATTGAAGCTCTTCCAAGACTCCATACCAGTGTGTGACATAGCCCTATAACAGATCTCTATACTGTCCCAGTATGCAAGAAAATTATATCCACGTGACCCCCAAACGTTTAATCATATGCACACACACAAACACACACACACAGACACACACAGAAGCAATGCATGCCCACTTCAATAAACTATACGCCTATATAGTAAATAAAGTGTAGAGACAGAAGTGCATTATGCATGAACATTTCTCGTAGAGTGCAAGAAGCGATTAAGAGAAGTGAGAACTTGGTCTAAGAAAGTTGTCGAGATTAAACACCATCTCACTTACACTAAAGAATGCCTCGATGCGAAATTTGTGGCCCCAGGTCTCTCACTCACAAAGACCTCTCAAGGTCGATTTGACGAGGATTTCCATCAAAGGTGAATGACGTGCTCCACAAGGTGAGCCTTGAACTCACTGCGCTGCTGCAGGCAGAATACGAGAAACAGCTAATTGAAGCGAGAGTTCAACCACTCTAAATGCACTGCATGGGCCAGACGTGAGATTAGAACCAGAAAACTTGCGGAAAATACTCGTGGCATGGATTTGAATATCAATTATAAATAAATAAATAAATAAATAACGTACGTACTGACTCGATCAATGAGACCACGCTCCGCCATGTTAAAAAAAAAAACAACAGCCCCATTCAGAACCAGCAAAAAAAATCTAACAAGATTCAATAAGATTTTGATAATGTGTAAGAATCTATTTTAGAAACGTAGATAATGTTCGTAATTCTGTATATAAGACTTGTTAATTTCATACAAAATTTATTCAAATAGGTTGGCTGACTTTAATTGTAGTATAAACAGCAGGAAAGAAGAAGAGTATCATGATTTCAACTATACTAGTAACGTAACTGTGCAATATACATGTATGCTTTGTTCACTGTTTACCACATTCACATATACATTAATGCAGACCTCCAAAGCGTAGTTTAAGGAATGGGTACCTTTCCCTCAGATACTGCTTCCGTGAACCAGAACAAGTTTGCAGCGCATGAGTTTCTTCCGAGGGAACAATTTCTGCCATCTCCGTCTCAAATTGCATTCAATTTTGTGTACCGGAATTACTTTTATTCTACATCAGTTTAGACAATACGCTATTCAGCTAGCTAACCACAGTTTACATAGCACAATTGCGTAGGCCTACACTTAGCACGCGCGTATGTGGCTAACTGTTCAAGTGATCTATAGGAGCAAGAAGAGAAGGAAACAACTACCGCGTTAAAAGGACATTGCCTTAGCTCTGGCCAATTAGGACTGAGGAGACTAGTAAGCCATGCAATGCACCTAAATAAATTTCATGCAATCAATTAGCATGCATGCATGTGTGCGCATCATAACCGACTGATCGATGTTACAGCTTGCGCGTAACTTTTTGTACATGCATATATGTAGACCCCCCCCCCCCCCCCCCCCCCCTCTCCCCAAGTTCTTTCATGCGCATCACCGGCACCACAATGAGTTGCGGTGACACAAGCACGCACGCAATTTTGACCGCGGCTAGTTATATAATTTTATGCTCTGTGAGTGTTTTGCAATCACGATCGTATAAGGCTGTTTCATTGCATTGAACCGGTGTTCACTTTGTGCGCGCGCCCCCCGGAGAAAGTAATTTTGTATTTACCTAGCAACGGGGTCGGGGTAAATCGCCTTCGTCATGGTGTTACTAATCTTTGTAATGTAAAAAAAAAAAAGCAGGTATAATGAAGAACTGAAGTATTGCACCAATCTACCGGTATACAGGTTTAACTGATTGCATTCAAAGTTTTCGTTCGAACAGACGTAGGCGTGTGCACACGCGCTTGCACACTCACGAGTGGCATACGCATACAGTACTCAGAGCACGCTCGCACACTGCTACATCTGTCTGCCATTGTGTGCATGTGTACGTATATGCCATATCCATCGAACAGCAGCAGCACACACACACACACACACTAATGTAAGCATCAGCATACGGTATCCAATGTGTCAACACAACACGCATATCTGACTGAAGAGTCAAGCACTCCCGAGGCTAGGTACATGTGCTGGAATAATGCTGAGTGGGAGGGATCGATTGTGATCTCTCTTGCTGGTAGGTGGAAGGATGATCTCGATCCCTTGATAGGAGCATCCCTCCTCCATGGTGGTCTGCAAAATGATAGCAAGCTGTAACACTAAAATGTGAAACAGGTGTGTTATCCAACATATGGACTAGTTGACATACCTAATTAGGGCTCACTCAGCAACAAGTGTTCAACTGATCAAATAAAATACTCAGTAGAGCCTAATTAGTGCCCACTACACAACACAGAAATCACACTTCTGACAACTTCGGAACTGTATCAGTGAACATATCCACTTGACAGTTGAGCTGTGTATGGACTTTGCCGTGCACTTCAAACAGGCGGCACTTGGCACGAGAAAAACAAAAACATGCGTTACAATGTACAAGATATATTATGAGGATTACAAGTCATTGATGAGTCATGCGTATGTAGGTAATTGCATTGTGGAACAGCATACGGCATAACTGAAAAACACCATGGTAGGAGGTCACTTGCTTTTCCTTACCTTCTTCACATTTGGCCTGGCAGAAATGTTTTCAGGAGTCAGATGAAGCATGTGTTCTTTGAGCATCAGCAATAATTTCTGGGCAGGGTCTCGTACTGCATTGTATGACAATGCAAGCCTCTTAAAATAGTGATGGATACTCTCAACACCCTGTTCATCTAAAAATCCAACCCCAACGTGCCAAGATCTTAGAAATGGAACAACATGTGCTTCCAGTATATGCATTTTAGGTATCACACTTGAGGTAGGGAAATTGCTCCGATAAAAGTGCATAAAACTTTGAATATTTAGTTCTGCAGAAAGAGATATTCTTAAACTTTGTTTTCCAATTATAACTTACCCAGTTCATTGATTTCTATGTCAGTAACTAAATTTTTGTCATAAATGCAAAGGTACTTTCTGAACAAAAAAAATGGTTAGGTATTTATCACTAACGGATTCAACTTCTGCGTTGAGTAAGGGACAGTGCTTTTCAGCAATGGACACTAGACATCTGCACAGCTTTTCGGTGTTATTGAGCTGTATAGAGAAGGGTACTACAATGTATAAATGAACTTAGCAGGCAATTTTTACCTTTAATGCTTTGTGGGGCATGGTTACCAACAAATGTGCCACTATAATATGCTTGTCGATGCATGTGAAATGAAGCAAGAGCAGTATCAAAAGCTTTTATAAAAGGACCTTTATTCTTATGGAAGTTTTTTTCAAGCCTTTTGTCAACTGTCGTCAAGCAATGTCTAGTACATGTGTATTCATGTTAATGTTGTACTGTATGTACCTTTTGAGCTTACCAACTCTTTCTCTCTAGTTTTCATGTCAGATATATCCAAGCATATATCTTCAATCACTGATGTGTAGCCATCAGTCAGTTCTTCATTAGTAAAGGAGAGGTGCATCTCCTCCAACATCTGGATGTTCTCTTTTACAATATGAAGTTTTTCCATCACTTCCTGCTTCATCTTGACATCGGAACAGTATTGCTTGTAGCTGTCACCACAGTGAGTCTCCAGCATGGAATATTTGTGATCAAGTATGTGACACTCATCTTCCATCAAAACAAAGTGCTTCAAAAGTAATGTGAAGCCCCGGAGGACAGACCTTCAAGTTGAGATGTTATAAACAATATGCCAGACAAATAAATAGATAATTACCTGGGTAAGTGGAATTGACTTGAAAAAAGGTTCATGGATTACATTATTTAATTCCTTTGCCTTTCACTTATCCCCACCACATTGCATGAATCGCCTATGGACGTGTAAAATGGAATCAATGGACGGCTGTACTTGAAGTTCATCTGATCTTGTTAAGCAATACAAGCAGCAACACGACCTGAAATGAACATGTGAAACAAAATAGAATTGGAGACACTGATCTTACCACTTGTACCTGATAAACCGACAAAGAAATTCATAATCCTCACATGAATACAGTCGAATGTTTTTCTCTCTACAAAT
This sequence comes from Ephydatia muelleri, assembly GCA_013339895.1. NCBI lineage: Eukaryota > Metazoa > Porifera > Demospongiae > Spongillida > Spongillidae > Ephydatia > Ephydatia muelleri. The sequence continues at coordinate 5,067,830 of JABACO010000013.1, read as the reverse complement.
GAATAGGATTGTACTAGTTGTTACACATTCAATGTGTAAGACTCATGTTCACGATTGATTTCAGCTAGTTGTTCAACATACTGATCCATGCAAATATGCAAGTTGGTGACTGAATCAGGACCTTCAAATATAGAGATCACACTAATTTGGAGCCTCAACATTCAGAAGAATGTTGCCCCACCTTTGTCACCACCAACCTTTATCCCAATCTCATTTTGTGGAATGGTACCATTGTGCCTGGTAAGGCAATGAATCCTGATGTTGAAGGACTGAGCTGAGTATTGTTACAAATAATCATGTACACTCACCTTCCTGCATCACTCTGTTCCAAAATGTTCTCAACCCTATCCCACAAATGAGGGATATATGCAAATGGAGCAGGTTTAATTATATTGCTACTTCTGATGTTTAAATGAGAGTGGTACCATCTCAGCTTGAAATTGTCACTAAGGAGTTAATCAGCTTTGTGATGCATCTTTTTTTCACTAGCCACCTCAATTACCACATTTTTAACCACCTAAAATAATACATTGTAATAATAAATACATCTAGGACTACAAAAGGTGGAAACCTTTCAATGCTTGAAATTTGTGCCAGAGAATGTTAAGCTTCGTCCTCATTGCTAAGGCATCTGCTATAGATTGTGAAATCACACAGCTTTCTGTAGCTGTAGAAGTTTGCTTCTGTCTGAGGGTGTGCAGGACATCACTTCTCTACTTAGCTGTGGCAATGAGTCATTGGCACTGACATATCTATGAATATCACCCAAACTTTGGGTGCACCTTTTTGTGGACTGCCGTGAAGCAGAGCTGGACGGAACCTGCCCTCGACTCAGTTGCATCATGGTAAGTGGCTAAATAATTGACAAAAAGAAATGTATTAAGACCTGTAATATACACGACAGTTTAACTACCTGTCCATGTGTTTTGAGTACTATCACACCTTTTGTTGGACTTGATAGAAGTGAATGTTTGACTAAATTTGTTTGTAACTGAGACTCAATAGATGACAGAGGTTGGTTGACTGGATGGCTGAGAATAAATACAGGCATAAATGCACAACCAGATCCCAAGTGAGTTGCATAGTCTGAAAGCAGGATCTCGTTTTTGCATTTGCTGCATATAACAGGAATGCACTTGAGAGCATCCAGAACAAGACTACATGGTGCTTGCACTGTGGTAATATCTCTTAGGTGATCACCATAGCAACATGGACACAGTAGTTCATGGCGCAGATTCAGCCAAGTACAGCAACAATCGGAGCAGACTATTGCCCCACATTCAACAAGCTCAATTGGGCTGTTCAGTACTTCCAAGCATACAGGACATTCAGCACTCAACCGAGATACATCCCCTGCTATGGTTGGTGGATGTAACGTTAATGGCACAAATGGAGGAGGTGCAGTGAGCTCAATGTGCTTGACAAGTCTCCTCAAAGAAACATCTAAAGGTCTCCCTGGTCGAACAATGAGCTTGCATTTCCTTGGCCTTCCCCCTTTCTTTACTTTTCCCATGTTTACATACACAGCACATGTTGTTGCCATGTGACTCCCAACCATCAAACATTACTGTGCACACTTTGTACGTCCTACCATGAGCTAATGCATTTTTGTATGCAGTAACAACTTGATGGCACAGGTAGCAAAACGATACAGGATGACTGGCAGAGGTATCAGTTGCAAGATTAATACCAAAGACCATCTTTACATCAGAGGCATCATTAGCACAACAGTATACGGTGATGTGCTTCTTGTTGAGTTGATATAACCCCCAGAAACCCTGCATAGCCTCAACAAAAAGTCTGCATGCTCTTGCATAACCGATGGCTGAATGGATGAAACGGTACCGAATGCCTAAAAACACACCGCGATTAATTACTCACAGCTTTGACAAAAAAAAAAAAAACTCATTATACCTGCTAAGATAATCCTTGCTCTTTATTGAGTTGGGAACACGAATAGATTGAGTACACACCAGGGAAAACTGCACGTTGTCGAAAAAGTATTCGTTTATGTAGTATGGTCTAACCGCTCCAGGGCTACTACAACAAGTGTGCAGTGGATCAGGATGGGGATTCGGTCCTGCGTGCATGGAATCAGAATAAGAACAGCCATAGTTGATGTACAATAACTCCTATTCCAATGCTATTTAAGTCTTATTTCATGCAGCCAAGCTGTATACATTCGCAACTCAGTTGCTAGGTCGGTCGCTATGATGGTGGTAGATGTACCGTAATAATCTATTTATGAACTAAGTGGCCTAATGATACAGCCGTGAGCCAGGCCATGCACTTGTTACCCGTGCAAGCCATATGCACGGCAGTGCCTGTGTTGTCATGTTGGCGACAGTGCCATCATAGCCTCTTCCTCGCAGCTGAATCATAACCATCATCATCCTCCGACGATGAAAGAGGGCTATTCTCCTCCTGCCTCACTCTAGCTTCCTTAACTTCCCACCTGGATCGGTTGGTTTTTTGTCTGCAGTTTATATATGACTATTAGAACACATAATTTATGCACAGAGTTTTTATTTATCACGGAACTCGTAGCAGTTTCACATTGTAGGGTGTTCCTTTGGAAGACTTCCATAAAAATGCCTTCCCTGCAATCAGGTCTGCTACTGCCAAATGCTTCATACTCTTAGTCTTCTAAGTCAGAAGACTTGCAAAGGAACTGCCTATTACTTTGTGTACAAAGAACTGTACACCATTCATATGAAGTAAAAATATAAATATATAACTTTAAGAGTACATATCCCACACTGTCACACACATACACATAATAAAGATTAGGTAACAAGGGTCTGGGCCAAAATCGATCGTACAATGGACCTGGTCTAGGAAAGTTTGCTGCATATATCAAAGAGACAGTATCGAGTGATAATAATTCTGTGTCACACTTGATAATTAATGTAACATTGCTAATTATGTTACCTGCATTAATCTAGCTAACCACCACTGACAAAGCTGACCAGGCATTGATGTAAACCTCTTAACTACTATTCCTTCTTGCTATTGTTCAGTCAAAAACTCCCTCTTTTATTCCCTCGAATCAGAAGATGGACCAACTGTGAGAAAGAATGTATGATTGCCATGCCCATTCAGAATTACCAGCATTAATCAAGTCAATTGTTCATAGAAATAAGGCTGAGGACTCACTTTTGTCAGACAAATATATGACCTATCCAATAAGGTACACTAAGTTTACATTGTAATTTTTTTTAAACAAAGAACATTATTTAACTGTGCCACATGCTTGCATGCATAATGAATGTTGCCAATCAATGACTGTCATGGTCTAGTAGTTAAAGTCAAAGCTTGTTGACATAGCAATTTCATGCAAATGCACAGGTGAGATGTACATGTAAATCCACCTTTGCAAAACTTGGTAACAGGAACACATATACTTAATCTCCATGTGTTGATTATTCGAAGGAACTTTTGAGTACAATGAACGAAACCCTGAAGGAAATAAGGGGTATGATGAAAGCCCTTTTGGACGGGGAAAAAAAAAATAGATCTGAGGTATTTATTTCATAAATTACAAAACCTGGGTTTAATTATGTTCACCTTGCAGAGCCTGCAGCCCAGCAATGCTGAAGCTAATGGACCATTTCTTAACAGTAAGATAAAAAATATCATTATTTATATACACAAATTTTACATACACCGTACTGCACACCAACAAAATCAAAGTCACAGCAGCAACCACCCCACACCCACACACCTCAACCCCCCTCCTCCGACTGCCAAAACCTTGCACGGGAGAGCAAGGCTCTAGCGTTGGCTCTAGCGTTGGCTCTAGCGTTGGCTCTCACGAGCATAAGGCTTAGCCTCTGGTACACGATGGTGGTAGCCTGAGATTTGCTACATCCCATTTGGATGGCTAGACGAGCCGCAAGACGCGAGAAGGATTGTTGTGCTTCTGTGCCCCAGCATCCATATGACTCCACAGCTAAGGGAATGCACACCCATCCAAGCTCAGCACACTTTGAGTCATTGGCATTATGCTTTCTCGCCTCAGCAAACAGAGCAGAAGACCCACACCTCACCCCCACTTCAGTCACAGTGATTGGGTTAAGCGGTGAAGTGATAGTGAGGTAAAAAGCAGCAGGTTTGCCTATTGAAAGGTTAGGATAATTTGCACACAGCTTTGTTGACTTAGTGTACAAAAACATTTTACCACACATAGAATGCACAGACAAATAGTTCGGAAAAGGAACTAAAAAACAAAGAAGCTGCAAAGATTCATAAACAAAATGCAACCAAAAATGTTGGGCACAAAAATAAAACAAATGGCAGAACAATGACCTATGTATGTGTGCAATATATATGTGTATAGATTAAAGTTTCCTTGCACAATTTAAGATCTTAGTAAGATAGCTCATACTTTCTTAAAAATATAAAAGATCTTAGTATGATCTTACAGGATCGTATGTAAGATCTTACAAGATTATGAAACTTTTTAGTCCCATAATCATGTAAGATCTTATTTGATCTTATTATAAGATCTTATAATAATCTTAAGGATCTTAAGATTTTTTTGCTGGGCTCATCTCAGGTAACGCAGATAGCAACAGTCATAGAGATAACACTTTCGTATACATGTATACAAATTTATAGAGCACTTGCCAGGCAAAAAGCTTTGTAAAGCCCAACAACTATAAATGGAGTGCCTATAATTCATGTGTCCTACGTTACGTAGAAAACATAATGTTGGCATGATTATATCCCTCGAAGGATGCTTAACCCAGATATTTATCTGTATTGCGTTAAACTTGAACGGATTGCAAAAGATAATCCAAATTCATGAGGGCCCAGTTTCCGAATGTGGGAACGAGACCTGATATCCATATTTTTAATGCAATCTGTATATATTAAAACCCAATAATAATAACCCGCCACTCGCATCACTTTCGAAGAAGGCATTTCAACCAGAAACGAAACATTTTATTGGTGTGGCCTAAATATGAATACAACACAGTATGTTGTTGCCTACTGGTCTCAAAATAAAACATAATTATGATGATGCAGTGAAATTTAATATGTCCATCTATGACCTTGCAGCAGATAATTTAGACAATGCAATAAATTATATACCAATTGAACATTTTTTAGTCCTCCAAACTTACTGAGACATGAAGTGACTACTGTATGTTTTGCTATCTGATATCATCAATATTTGCAAATTTCATGCGATTTAAATGTTCGGAAATCATAAAGTTCCTCTTTTGGACAGTGCTATTTTATTATTGCGATTGGTGGCAATTGAATTTTTGTAACACAGACACCTACAATCACAATAGTTAACAACATATCGGACTCACATGTACAGCTGAAGGTCGTTTTGGTAAATAGGCACTGCATACTTTCTCTTATTACTGCTGCATATGAATCATGAATAACACAGCCAAAAGTAATTTTCTGTACTAGATATGTGACATATGCCTATCATTATATGATACATGTATTTGTATCATAACTGGTACAACCTGGGCATATCCGTTCAGCATGACATATGGTACAGATTGTTCTAACATTTTGTTACATATGGAAACAGTTTGACAGTTTGTACCAAACTGTACTAACATTATGACTCATGTATGTTAAAATATCATTTTTGCTACAAATATATATTTTACGCATGCGCGTATGCTGGTCATTCAACATTCCGATTTTTATAACGTTCCTGGCATGAAACGTCATAGTGGCCGCTGACAAAATGTTCAGTTCGTAAGAAATAGTCTAATAGCGTTTTCAGTCCGAGAACCATGCAGTGGGCGTGGCCCGACCTTCGCGTTTGTCGAAAGGTCAGCCTGCAATATCATAGACATCGATGCCTATCAGGCTGCTGCAACGGGGATTGCAGTCCAATCAGATTGCAGAGTTCAAGTGGGGCCATTATTACAGAGATGCCAAGTCACACGCATTAGGCGTGTGACAAACGTATTTGCACTGATTCTCCATCTCACACGCACACTTGCCACAAATCTCCAGCATTAGGTCATGTGCAGCATTGTACTACTCAGCTTGCGGGTTAGTCTGGGGACGACCATGTTCAAAGCTATTTTACGCATGCGCGTATGCTACTCCGACCTAAAGGTCTGGGGACTTAGGAACGAGAGCGGATAACACTGGAGACGTCGAGTCTATTGCCACGTGTATGCGTACATAATTAAGCGTTATGGAGGAAATTTCTCTGAAGAGGCTAGTGACATCGAAACAATAGAACCCCCAGTAGTTGGACGGTGCAGCTACTGTAAATACCCTATTCAGACTGGAGCAAGATATGGTCATGTTTTCAATCGTCATCTGTCAGCAAGCATAAATTTAGGTGTATTGTTTGTCAGTGTTTGGTGAGCTGTGAGCATCAGGGAGGGAAATATGTAAAGTTACAAGAGCAAAGGTTAAGGTGAAGTACAGTGCTGACACATCATGATATCCCCGTTGCCGTTAGTGATAATCTGAGCTCTTCATTCAAAGACAACTTTCCAGATAGTGAAATAGCAAAATTGTATTCCTGTGCTCGAACAAAAACAACCTGTATCTTGAATTGTGTATTGGCTGTAGATTTTCAGAAGTCTCTAGTTGACCACATGAAAAATGAAGCTTTCTCACTTGCGACAGATGGATCAAATGGTTCTGGGTTAAAAAGATGAATCCTCTCACTGTATGCATCTTTGATGTGAATACAGGTAGGGTCATGATGCAGCTGCTAGATATGTGTCTCACCCTCTGGTTCAATAGCTGAAGCTATCTACACAAAAGTTATTGAAATGCTGACAAAATTTGGTGTTAATTGGGATAACTGTGCTGCTTTTGGTGTAGACAAAACAAGCGTAAATCTTGGTCAAAGGAATTCCATCAAAACTAGCCTACAGCAACAAAATTCTACACATTCACACCTTTAACTCAACCTCCAGTATCTGTCTCTATGGAACTTGGCATTTCTACCATTATTGCCCTCTTAGCAGCTGGTGATGTGTGAGGACAGCTGTTCACAGAGTCGCCATTTTCAGCATTGCACAGAGTGGTTCAGTTTATTCTGCTTGGTTTGGCGAGATTTGAAGTACTTTTTGTATAGACATTAGAAATATTTTCTTCACATCTTCGCGGCGGTCGCTGACTGTTCCCCCCCCCCCCCCCCCCCCCCCCCCAGTCTCGTACCCAGACCCACCATCGCGTAAGTTTATCGCTTACAGTATAAACACTACGACAGACGGTGTTTATACGGTAAGTGATAAACGCTTACATCTGGTGGGTCTAGGTACGACAATAACCCCCCCCCCCCCCCCCCCCCCCATTCATATTAAATGCCGCCCCTTAGTTAAGTCTAGTCAAGCCCGCATTATGACTAGACTTAAACGATTCCATATTTAGTATACAGAGCATATATAACGTTTTTATTAAATTAGCACTTTGCAATGTCAACTGCCTTTAATTAACACAGGCCAGCAAAAGCTTATCATAACTATAGCAGAGATAATATATAGATCTATATATTATCTCTGACTATAGCAATAACAAAAGTCCCAGTCTTTATTGATTGTCCCTCATACGATGTCATCAAAGCTGTCCAAAGGTTCAGGAGCATCATTTCGTAAAGCCAAACGGTTAAATAATCTAGCTGCAGATGGCGAAATGTGTGGCAAAATAGCATCTTTTTTCACCGCTGTTGCTCCAATTGCTACACTGCCAATTGCTTCTGTTGCTGATCAGACAGCAAGTACCAATTGTGAAACTGAACATCCCCAGTCGAATATCCAGTCGCGATCACGCCGCTTGAACCTCCAGTTCCAACAAGTGAACGTTTACCTATTACGGCTGTTAGTGCAGTTGAACTGCATTCAGATGAGTGCCATCGACAAGAGCATCCAGCCTTCAAGCATCCTGCCTTTTGTCCAGTTGAGTGTCCAACTGAGCCCGCTTCAACTGAGCATGAAACATTTCTAAATCAAGTGTCTGCAAGCACTGATATTGACTTGCACATTGGTGCTTCCCTCAGTGATGCACACAAATTGGAGCTATTAAACAACAGCTGAGTTCCTGGTGCGGACTATGCAATGTCAGTCCTTCAATGGACTAGAGCATTCTGGAAGCTCACAATAAATAGGATGCCCAAGCTGTTCAATAAACCCAGATTGCAATTTTAAAGTGATACCATGATGAACATGACCACACCCTGGATCAAGGATCATCAAGCCCAGTTCAAAGGTCTTCAATGGACATTTGGACCATGACTTTGTCCTCAACACTATTGCTACTTCTTCGCTAGTGAGCATGCGACACTCTTTTGTACATTTCCATTTCAGTGGGTGCATGGTATCCTTATCTCTGTCCCCTATCTCCTCTGCCACTACACCATCTACATTGTTGGTTCTATGTCACAAAACAATGTTCAGAGCCAGCAGTATGATACCCATGCCCAACTAAAATATCATTTTCTTCTAATTTAATTGCATTAACTTCACTACCGGTTTGCTGCTTTTGTTCTTCATGCATCCAGGGTTTTATAATGCATCTGCACTAATCTTACTTACTGCAGTGCAGGCAGATCTAGTAACAACCTTTTGCGCTAGCAATGGATGGGTCTTGCAAAAGACATCATTTACTTCACTTAACAGCTCACTATCCTAAGATAGCTTTTTCAATACCACCATTATACTCCATTAATGCATGGAGTTGTGTTCATATAAGGAGTAGCTATACGAGAAAAGGAAATGGTTGCAGTCATTAATTACTAAAACAGCTCTTTTACCTACATGGTTCAACCATAATAGTTTATTATGCACAAAAATTAATTCACATAGGCATGCATGCCCAGGTGCTAAAAAGGGAATGCATGCAGTGTTAAATGGTGATGCCATACAAACATCAGATAATAACCTCTATCCAAACTACATGTGGCCACTTAGTGAGTGTCATTATTTCATGCAGGTCCGGTTAGCGTGCCCTATCAATAATTATTAATTTTACTGATGTCATTGGTGGTTAAATAGTGAAATACCAAATAAGGTAGTTCTTCCACGATGTGTTTTACTTTTACCTGACCCCTAAAGGCACCCTGTGGGTATCATCTGAAGTGATTGGTACTATTGCCGTTATTCCTAGCTCGAGTTGTACGAGACGGAACGAAGACGACGACGACGATTGTTGGGACTGGGGATGAGGAACGATTCGAGCATTCTTTTTCTAGAAGCGTGACATAGAACCAACTTCAAACTGTAAATCTTAGTGTTTTTTTCGATTGCGACAGATAAGCGATCCGTTTCTCCGTTGTCGCGTAAGCGAGTTACTTTAAAAAAAAATGATATTCATCAATCCCCATAAATGATGCACGCTGACCATATGAATTTATGGTTCGTGGACAGGACTTTGTAGGGTATGTATGTATGGTATTAGAAGCGTGACACGTATTTTTGCGTACGTGAAGCGTATTAGAAGGCCCACACCAACGAGAGCGCAGACCTGCCAACTGTGCTTTGATAGTTAGCTTGAGCTGCTTGGGCATGATTTTGCGGGAGATTGGGCAATTTTAGGGTTGTAATGCGTGAGCATCAATGATGATAAACTTTCCGCTTTGGAACTACCTACACATAGCCGCGCACTAGGTGATGATTAAAAGGCCTCTTAATTTCAAAAATACAGTTGACTTACAACAAGCAGTTAACACATCGCGCAAGTCTATGGATCACGTGCACTGTTTCCAATCCTTCAACTCTATGGTTAAATGAAGACAGAACTAAAAAAAATTTCACTGATACGAAAGTTTATATTTTTTTACATGCAATCAAGTAGCATGAAATTTCTATAGTGTATCCCTGTATATTCCTGTATATTTGTATTGCTTTTATGAAGATGAAATGTAAAAAAAAGAAATCATACCTATCAGCAGGCAGCTAGTTATCATAATTATATGTCACTGATGAGCTTTGTTGTAGAGTAAGGTTGCTTTATCAAGCATTTCTGTGCTTGGTTCAAACTGGTAGCAGGGCTCATCAAAGAACTGATTGACTTTACAGGTTGTTAAAGATGACAGAGTACCCTCAAGTGCCAGATCTGACTTGCTCTTCACTTTGTTCTTGCCAATAATGCTAAACACCCTTTCTGCATCTGCATTACTTTGTGGAATAGTCAGAACTAATTTGGCAATTCTAGAAATGAGAGAATTTGAAATTTCCTGAGGCATCTTTCTCTTTTGAGAGGTGATCCAAGACAACATTCATTCTGAGGAAATCCTGACCCTTTGTTTCTGTAATGGTTGCCGACTTCAAGATTCCAGGTGTTACAGCAGGAGATGTTTTGTATACAACAAATTCATGCAGCTCATCTAAGTTCAGGCTTGCAAAAAACACAGGATACCTCTTGATGAAGAATTCTATTGATGAAATGTCTGCTTCCATTCTTAATTTAAAGTTGCAGAAACAAGCATGGTACAGAACTTCATGCCCCAGAGGGAAATCTTCGAGCATGTATGATACAGCTGCCAGGTAGAAATCTCTAACACCTGCATAGAATTTTATAATTTGTCTCTGTTCAACTGTTTCAGCAGCCACCCTGTTCAAGACCTGTTTAGTAGTAATGCCAATAAACAATTTATTCGCTTCAAGTTGATTCTCTGGATTTGAAAAATCTATCTGGACCAGTTCTTCATCTGACACTGTCAGCAATTCAGGTCTAATGAACTTTCCCATTGTGTTTCTAACCAGGGAGAATAAAAAGCCTCTTACCAGGTAGATCATAAGTGCAGTCCTCTGAAGCATCAAGTTTACACTAGTAAACACAGGTAGAATGGCCTGATAAAACAACAGATACACCTCTGTCATAGAGAGTCAGAAGATCTCTTTTTCAACCTAGCTAATCACTTTCTTCTTCTGACTCAAAATAGGTCTTAAGTGCTTCATACTGCTTCAAAAGACGTTGAACTACAGTCTCAAGATTCAACCAACGGACACTCATGTACTTTATTATCTTTCTGTACTCTGTCACAAAACTGACAAAATTCAGATAACAGATTCTTTCTCTTTGTTAAATAATCAAACCAAAAGAAGACACCAACATCCATATCTCCCACATCACATTTTATGGCTTTCACAAATGCCTTGCTGCTATGGCTAGCACAGTTATGAATAATGTGACATGGGCAACTCATAAAGTACATGTAAACAGATTTATTTCTCTCCAAGACTCTTGTCGTTATTGAATCTCTCTTGCCACATTTACACTTGTGTTGTCAACAGAAAAGCCTACACACCTTGACCACTGTAGGCTATGCTTGGTCAAAGCTTTATCCAGTTTGGTGAATATGCCATCAGCAGTTAAAATACTAGTTGTATTATGTTCAATCTATATTTCTGCAGAGTCAAAAGACGTAGACGAATACCGGGGGAGTATGCGTGAGAATGGACATGGCTAGCGGGAGTGCGTGAGAGTGGCTGTAAATGCGTGAGTCTGCCATCAAAATACGGAGCAAGCTGAAAAAGGCAGATAATTTGTTGCAAAATCCGAGAAAGAACGATCTGTGGTGCGCCTTAAAAACAAAGGATTACTTCTCAGGTTTTGGTGCAGTATAAGAAAAAATTTCTGAAAGCTGTTTCAAAACATAAATTTGTGTCATCAGTAGGGGTGTACGATTTATTTACTGGAATAGCCCATAGCACTTCACAGGCCCTATAGAAACTGGTTGGGCTGATTAATATTCATTAGGTTAATTAATATTCATCATTACTGATTATTAATATCTACGCATAAATCAATTAATTTTCAATATGATGTTCATTCGGTCTGCAAAATAATGATTAAAACGCTCCGAAAATACGTTGCCTGTGCTCTGAGTTGACTATGAACTCCCTGGCTGCTTCTTCTAGATCCAAAGCATCTGTATGTTCTTTGTGAACGTGAAGCAGCATAAGATGGTTCAGTCTCGTTGAGACATAGATGAGCGAAGATATGTTTTCAACCTACGCAGGGCACTAAATGATCGCTCACTGGTAGCATTTGTAGCAGGCATGATCAGAATGAGTTTCGTGCACACTTGATCCATTAAATGCTTTTTGGCAGGTGAAAGAGACTTAAAGTAATCTATAATTGCAAAAATGCTCGGTGGTGTACGAACTTGCGGGTAGTCTGTTGCAAGAATATTCAGCTAAATGGCAAGATTATTTTTATCTACATCGTCTCCGTAGAATTCAGCAACATATTTCAGTTCATAATCAAAACTGTTTTGTGTCACAGCTTTTGTAATTAGTTGCTCTAAATTTTTATACACTTCATAACCTGGCTGTTCAAATCGGGAACATTTACAATGAATTGCTAAATCAATTGCTTCAAAGTACTGTTGGCGGTAAGAATGTTTTGCGCTTTCAAAATGGTCACCTGGATAAGTAGCTGAGCAATATCTTTTCTTTTTCGTCCTATAACAGGTGGATCAACTTCCAATGCTTGCCTTCGCAATTCTATTTTGTCCCACAACATGTCAAAGCTGCTTTCATTTCGAATGCTTTCCAACGTTTTAACAGTTAAGCTTGATATTTCTTGACCTTCAGCAGCAGAGTACTCCTTGTGTTGCAGCGTTTTGCTCAAATTGTCTGAAATTCTCAATACCGTTTCTGCCAATTCTAGACCAAAAAGGAAATCAAATTTGTTCATTTGAGATGACACATCGTTAATTCGAGCAACTAACTCCGTGTCCCGGCAAATGGCAATACAATCAATCCCACGTTGCACGCAACACACTGTAGTTGGAAAGAATACTAGCTAATGATTCTGCACGAACTGTCCATAAAACACGAATACCACAGGTACTAGGTGACAATTCATTTTTCAGTGCAGGGAATATTGCTTCTCTCCGTGGTGAATATTTAATCAACTTAGTGATTTCGTAAGCAGTATCAAGACATGATTTCATAACTTTTGAACCTTTGATAGCATCCGAAACAGCGAAGTTCAATGCATGGCCATAGCAGTGAGTGTATACGGCTCTTGGTTCCTCCTTGCATAGCTGAGTAGCTACTCCATTTCGGATACCACTCATATTGCTTGCCCCCGTCGTAACACTGCCCTCGTGCCTTAGACAGTGATAAATTCAATCGAATCAAGGTGTCCTTTACGACAGAAACAATACTGTCCGAAGTAATGGACTCCACTTCGTATAGACCAATAAATTCCTCATGTACTTCAAAGTTAGAATCATCCATCCATCGTAAAATGAGAGTAACTTGCTCTTTGTTGGTTTTATCGGTCGTTTCATCCGCCATAATGGTGTAAAATGGGGACTTATGGAGGCAAAGGCCTATATCTTTAAGCACCTTCAATGCCATGATTTTAAGCATTTCATTCTGAGCCTCGTGGCATAAATACTTGTCTCTTCCTTTTATCATCCACTCTTGCAATTTTATATCACTTTCTCCACATAACTTCAAAAGCTGCATGTAATTACTATCATTCTCATCGGCATCACCCCTTATTGCACAACACTGCCTGGACAAAAAACGAAGGGCAGAAAAAACCTCAACAAACACTGGCGATTCTGAAGCTTTTCTTGAGCATGAAGAGTGGAGAGAGTTTCGCCGATGTCTTTTGTAGTGGACGGTAGAGTATACAGTTTCTCTACCGACTGTGCATGGCAATCGCTTGATTCGTGTTTGCGAAACGCATCAGTAGCTGCCTTCCAGTTATTGTACCCTCTAGTCAGAAAGGCTTCCTCGGCATTTTTTGAACTCATTTTGAAATCTCTGACAGCCTTAACGCAAGTATGACAGAATACCTTGTCATCCGACTCGCTGTAATGTAACCATTTCCACTTCGAAAACCAGATCGGCTGGAAGCTACGGTGCTGTTTTCCTATCTCCCTTCGCGGGAATTTAAAACCTGCGGGTTGGTTGATGGGGGGTGTCTTGATAATTTTGCTTCGAATGGAACCATTGAATACGTACCAGCTGCTGCGCAATGAACGATAATTTTAAAAACTATTAAGCAATATAACTATTAATATTAATAGTTATAAATGGCGTCGACAGCCAAATCTGGTAGGGTAGCCCACTCAGCCCACCCGGTTCCGCCGGCCCTGCTTCAAAGTCAAATGGTCCTTCCCAGGGTAGCCGCTTTTGACGCTACAGTTCATAACGAAGCACAACCTTACACAATGTGATTTGGGCAATAAATACCTTTTTCATTGTATGGCTTTTTAAGTTGCGACTATAGTTGTTTTTTTGTCGTGTAGCCTACAGGTAGGTCATTGTCAAGGCTCGTTGCTATCATTTCAATATTACGGAGGACAATTTTAATGGCCGCAAATGGCGTGATTAAAGCCACTCCATTTATCCAAACAGTTAACACTTTATAGTCAAAAATACTTTGTTTCCTGGTCATATAGTGTAAGTTGTTTGCAAACTACATTTTCCTGCTACGCGCAATGCTTATTTTGCACAACACTTGTACCGTAATAATTGGCTTTGCTCGTGAAAGAGTTAAGCCTATGCCTTGTATAATGATCTCTAACACTCTAACACCATGTATCTTAGTAGGGGTGTACTATACTATCTCTGCATATATTCTATGCATGATCTCTGAATGCAAGTCAGTACTTGAAAACACAATCTTTTTACAAAGGGGAAAAGCAAGAACTTAAAAATATGACCTCTTATGTGTCAGGATTTGTAAAAGAAAATCAAGGATCCCAAATGGCAAATATAAAGGTGAGGCATACAAGTATATTGTTATATCTTGTCAAGTGTTCTTTTATGATAGACTCGACTTCTTAACATTGTAGTGGGCTGTAGTATGCCAAATCGCCACCATATCACATGACAAATCACTCTTCTGCATGTCTTCAGGTAGGAAAATTTCATGAACTGCGTGGCCCTGTGGGTAATAATGAGTGAACTACTGCATGCATGATGAATTTTTTTTTAATATTTGTTGCACTATAGTCCACTGATTTGGTCCTCTGTGTGTAAATTATATTATTCTTATTAGTTATGCCAAGGTATAGATGCTTTACATAGTCTACAATACCTTCCTCACAGAGGGAATGCAATTCATAATGCAGCAGTGTATGATGGGCTTGTTACAACTAATGACTATCCTTGCTTTTGTATCTCCTTGCAGTGACTCCTGAGGGTTCATTGTGTGAGCTTGAGTGATGAGTATGAATGTAGTAATGTGTTATGTAATACACACTAGTACGTTGTTCCAGTAACCAGACTTTGCTCTGGAGTAGTGATGATTGCCCGCAGCATTATAATGATGCATTTCATCTCTTGTAGATGAAGGCACATACTGATGGATGCGCTTTTACATCCATGTTGCAGTTTGCACAGTGGACCATCACCTCTCTCAGTGGCATTAATACCATTGTACTAGCTGGTTTAACAGCACAGGCACCAAAGCATGATGAGGTGCAGCATGGACACAGTGCACATGCTGAAGCCGTAACCAATCTATGCCTGCAAGTCTAAATGGAACACTTCAGCTCATCCAGGATGGATGAATGGATGGACTGTCATCTGACAGTGCATGTGCGACTGTCAGTAATTAAAAAGAGAGGGGTGCTACAGATTTATGCAATCAGCATTATTGGTGTTATGCCTGGTGGTCAGCCTGAGTATTGTTTCCCTTTCCACCTTTAGCTTTATCCTTCTATAATTGCACCACCTCTCATTGTTCACATGCCCGTAAATACCTAAATATCAAACCTAGTTTCCAATGATGTACTGTTACAATGAACTTTGTCCATGCAAATCTTGATAGACAGCATGCAGGATGTGGTTGGAATCTATAAAGCACTTTTGGAACGTTACAATTCAAAAGGTTTGAAATCAGAAAGTGGTATCATCTGAGCCTCAGATGTGGTGTCTGTATCAAAAACCTTTATTATAAACAGTAGTTCTACTTAGGGTTGCCATCAACCACACACCCATGATCAAGCCATAGCCCTGAGTCACCTACTTGTATATCTGACAACCTGTGCAGTAATTATGCCGATACAGTCTCTCATTTCGTTATGGATAACAAGGCCACCAACCTTACTGTCAAGAGCGTGCTGCGTGCATTGAGTGTTAAGTTTTAGTGTGATCTGTCACACTTGGAAGTAAGTAGTCGGGTCATGCATACAGCAAACAGACAAACTAACAGCAACTCTAAATTGAGCAGGAGCCAGGTCAAAGTAGCAATAGCAAGTGAGAGAACAGTTTACCATGCTGAAGTTTTGCCATAAATCACTATTCTAATGCCTTCCGTCACTTTGCTGTGACCTTCACCAAAATACTTTCAAGTTCATCTCTTCCTTTGGTTTTAACCCGTTTTCTCACAGCCCGAAGATACTGTTAGATCAAAGATATCACTCCTTTCACTGATCAAATATCACATTCCTTCCTTGCCTAGATGTCTGGTAAGCTGAAAATGCAGCTCTTGGTGGGCCAAGTCCCGCTAGAGATTTCAATAAAGCAAGCAAAGGTTCTCTGCTTCAGTGACACCTCTTCCCAGCCGGGCAGGAAAGAAGCTCTCATTTAGTGGTCCAAAGCATCTGCAGTCTAGCACAGCTGTCTGGAACACTTCGTCAGATATACAACTGCCGCCTGAAGTGCTTTGAAAGCAACTTGGGACAAATTGTCCACGAGACATTCTACCCGAACCTAAACTTTTTCTCAGACAAATTACTTTCGATTCTTTGTCCCCAATCATACCTCCAGGCCGGAAAGCGATTAGATTTAACGGCTGAGTAGTAGTATATGTAACTGACTAATTTAACGGACTATTTACCTTTCATACTCTGTTATCGCTGATAAAAAAGGTTACACTATTAAACAATGAATTACTAAGCACCTTATAGCCAAAGTCATATGGCTTATTTTATGAAACGGCTTGTTCAAAACATAATAATTATAATCAGGTCTTGTCAAATTGTAACCTAAAGTTCAGCCGAGCTTATTCTCTGCTATAAAAAATCAAGTGCAGCCAGAGGCCCTTAGGCCGGCAACATGTGCTCAGCAAAATGGCGACTGTACTATTCAGTTGCCATGGTCACTGCAATAGCAACTCTAGCTGATCAAGCAAGCGGATGTTATGGGTTGGACCGGATATGATAATTTAAATTTAAACCTGGTGTTTGTGTGTTTATATATCAGTTATCTTTGCCTTCGAGTACTGTGCTATGGATCGGGTGTTTACTCTTTGTGCAAACTTGGGTTCGGCTTTTGAGGATGTGAGTTCTGGTTGGATGCGTTGCGGATTATCATGACCATGTTACGTCCATTGACATGCTTCTGTGTCTCTAGGATAGAATAGAATCCCAATGGCTTGAGGAGTTTGAAAAGGTTCGCTGTATTAGTTACATGCCTGCATATATTGCGTGTGCACATATTCTTATACGTGTACACTACATGTAAACCGCTACTTACTTGTATATATGATATGCGCTATAATAGTATTTAACTGTCACAATGCCCCTCATGCGGACTTAGGTAGTGCTAAAAGCTGACCCTGATGTGGCTGCGATTCATTTCCAAGAAATTGGAGGGAAGGAATACAAGATGTGCATGCCTAAAGTGAAGAAATTTGTGAGGTTAGTGGTAACTGTGTTGATGATACACATGCTATTAGGAAATGCGACTTAATATTGTGCAGCATGCTTCTAGTGCATAGCTTATGACTAATTTAACTTACACATGTAGTCTAAACTTCCCACATTAACAGTTTTCTGGGGGGGGGGGGGGACTTTTTTTAAAGGTATATATATTTGGTTTGAATGTTTGCCTTGGTCCCTTCCTTTGTGTTGATAACCAGTGTATTGAGGGCCTGTCAACAATCATGGCTATTTAGTACCAGTGCACAAATGTGTATTGAGGGATCTCTCTCTTTTGTCAGCAAGGCATAGCGCTATGTAAGATAATTGTTCATTTCACAGAAAACTAAGAGACTTGTCCTGTTTTTCACACTTCGATCGTGTCAGAGGATTCTTCGACATTGATTTTGACACAGAGGATGAATTTACTGTGAGTTTATTTTTTTAAATTTGTTCTGTATGTGAGACAAGAGAGATAGAGAAAATCACAGGAAGAGAAATTGTAATGAGTAGGAAAATAAGAAGAGAGGGGAGGGGAAGCAAGAGAAGGAGATTGAGACGGGAGTGGGTATGGGAGGAGAGAGAAAAGGAGAGATAACGGGGAGTGACAAAGGAAGGGAGGAAGAAGGAAGTGAAGAGAGATAGGAAAAGTGAATGTGAGAGGTGGAAAGGGGTGAAAAGAATGGAGAATGGAGCGGGTGGGAGATGGAGGGAAAGAGTCTGTAGCATTTAAATATCTGGCATATACTTGTATCAGCATCAAGCTTGTGGTTTGTATTATATTGCAGGCATTAGGAAATATTTATCTTTTTCATTCACGTACCGAACCTGTATTCCTGTGGGATTTTGAGAGTAAGTTTTACATTGCTGTGTTTCGAAATTATGAAGTTATTTCTTTTGAAAATAAATTTTTTGGCTAGTAATGATACACCTACTTTTAGTTTGAATGTTGTTCATTCAGTGATTTACAATCTGTACTTTGGAAAAGCAAGAATGCGTAGATTTTACTTTGCACTGTATTGAAGTACATAGCATACCTTGATAAACTGGTGCTATACAAACAAACCTTGTGTGTTGTCATGTAAAAATGATGTCAACACACAGACCAGCTGCAGGCCAGGAACAGTCTTTGGTCTTGTTCATATTTATATCTAATTCTTTCTTAAAAGGGCATGTTTACAACGGAGCATAATATAAATTGTTTGACATATTTTATTCAAGTTAGCATGCGAAGTCTAATCCTTTATTGTTGGCTATAAATTACATGGAATGCGTAAACATAATGTACTTCACACTTGATCTATGTGATGTAATGTAAGGTTTTGTACAAGTGTGATTTGCAGTTACACATATGAACAAATGCATGAGATCATTTATGTTTTCACGTGTTTTGAATAATGCATGTTTTGGGGGGGGGGGGGGGGGGGGGGGGGGGGGGGGGGGGGGGGGGGGGGGCTATAGCTATGTAATGAGGGAAGGGGAAGTATTTGTTGCACAAGACTATGTGTTGATGCTTTGTATGAAGTTGTATTTTCGTTTACAGCCAACACATTTCATGGAGTGCAAGGAGACCATGTAGGTATCAGTCATAGTGTGCATGTATACTTGCAGTACATGCTTACATGTATGTGTGCATATGTTTGTGCGTTCATATGTGTTTGTGCATTTGTCTGTGTACTTTTAATTATTGTATCAATTACCACTTTAATTGGCATTTGTAATTGCTCAATCAAGCATGGTTAGCTAATTATCTTTGTGATGAATAATTAGAGTCTGAAGCCAAATGAGAGCCAGGATTAACACAACAAAGTGCACAAACATTATATGCAAAGTCAAGCAAGTGAGAAGAAAAGTAATGACTCTAAAACTCAGTTTATTCTTTTACTATTTGCTCATCTGTGTGAAAATAGTAAATAATGTTTTGCATAAATAGTATGATTTTGCTAATAGTAATCTGAAGAAGTGCACACATACACAGTACGTATGAATTTTGTCTTGAACTTAATATAGGCTGTCCTGCAACAGTGCAAATAAACTTGTCGCATGAAGTTGTTTATGTTGTAAAATAGTCCTAAAAGCAAACTTCATTTGCCCACCTACATGTAAGTACACTGCACTGTATCATATCACTTCTAGGAAGTTATTATTTTCCTTATAGTGTCATTCACATGAGTTTGTAAATGCTGTTGCAGGAACATGCAATTACATGTGTTACTCTTCTACCTATGGAATTAGGTGTTATTTGAGGAGCTTAAGTTTGACAAGCAGCACCAAAAAGAGAAGTTTCCAACAGAATTTTATCCAGATGTAAGCTTATGTTAAAATATTGATAACAGGGGACATTTATTGCATTTGCTTTTACTCTCATATCTAGTTAGGTTAAGTGCTAACTTCAATGATTATGCACATGCATGTAAAATTGTGCGTACATGTACGTGTACATACTTTTCAATTTGGGTTGCAAAAGTATGCTTGAAGGTTTGAAATGTATTTTGTTTGAAATGTTTTTCCGCAATCAGAGACCATGTATTTACCCAAATGCATGTATTATGTACATGTAGTGTATTGTTACGCAAGTTTTTCAGTTATAGCTTGTTTGGCTGTAACATTATGGTGCATGGTATACGAATTCCTGCATGCAATCAAATGATTTTTGTAATCGCCAGATACCCACATCATTCATTTATGAGTGACACTCATTAAGCCTACAACGGTTTTAAATTGAAAATGGGGTATGTAAACATTGAAAATCAAACCATTTGGCCTGGCAGTTGCTGATTAAAGATTTGTAATCATCAGGATTCTCATTCACATGTTCGTTCTAGAGGTTTGACAGTTTGACAGCTTTTGCGCAATCTATTGCCTTTTGCTACAGTAAAACTTCTGAGTAGGATGGCATCTTTCTATTCTAACAGAAGTCTAATATTTCCAATTAATGTTATGTGGCTGTTTTACAGAACCTTTGTGTCTTATGGCCACCTGGTTGATCAGATCAGAGGTGTCTGCCCAGTTTCACTGTATTACAAAGGCCCATAAAATGAATTAAAAAATGCATTGCCTTTGAGTTAGAATATATGTGTCTGTTGTGTAAAAAGCAAAGTGTGCAAACAACCAAGGATAAGATTTGTACATGTATAATGTGCAAACTATGCGCACATGTTAGTTGTATTATCTGACATGTACTGCACACTTGCACAGGTAACTTGGAGCAGAAAAGGCCTACTGCATACAAAATGGAAGTTGTTTGGATCGTAAGTTCCATATTTAAAGGCGTTTGTAAAATTAAATGGGGTGCAGTCATGGCTACACTTAGGGATAAACACATGAGAAATGTTGGACTAAAATACCCCTACATTGTAGCGTTATGTTACAATTATGCATGTACTGTAGATGTGTATTCTTAAATGTATTCTCTGGTGTGAATAAAAATTGGCTGTTGATCTCTTTTTCAACTGTAGGGTTTGTTTACAGTTGTATATAATCATTTTGTTTCTTCCATCCCTCCAGTCACATATTTAACCTTGTGAACATTCATCTCTTTCATGATGATGACAACTTGACTGCTCTAGAGGTTTGTGTCATGTGCATTCATTTTTCTATCGCACATGATTTTGTAATGTTCAGTCACCTTCAGTTTATTGCGCCTACCGAAAGAAGGCATTGGAACGTGCAATTCAATCTGTGAACCGAACATTGGCTGACCTTCAAGAGCCAGTTCTATTCTATGGGGACTTCAACTTTCGTCTTGACTTTTCAGCTGTGATGAGAGTATGCTTTCTAATGCATATTTTGATGTACATAATTGTGTTAAGTATCAAGCTGTACTATGTATGTAATACTTACTTTGTTATTCTCTGGGTTTCTAATTGTGACTGCTGCTTCATATGCACAGCACATTATTTCTTCAGGCCATCAAGCAGAGTTTCTCAAATCACCAAGTGGGAAGTTATTTGACAAGATTGTTTATAGGCCAACTACTGAGGACACATCTCAGGTAATTGTGTACAAGGTGCATTTGGCATTTAAATAGGACCATGCAGCTTATTTAGGCATTCTATGTCCATGTATGTATGTATGTTCATATACAAAGTTTATTCCAGATGGAATAGTTGTGTCTTGTCCACAGGTGTGTGACTATACTATAACAGCATACACATGGGAAAATTTGGTGCTACGTTTGGTTGCCAGAGTGAGAATACTGAAGTGCTAAGAGCACTGCTACAATACTTTAAATACTTGTATGCGTTATTTTTTCATACTAAAGTCACATGGTCACACTTTAGTCATTTGTCTCAAGCTTCTAGTATACATTATAGGTTGAAATCAAATACTCAAATGTTCCATGTGTCAATCCCAGAGCACCCATGAAACTTTAACTATTTTTTGTCTTAAGTGTATGTGTGTGTGTATTTATTCCTAATGTACTGTATTGTAGCATCCATAATGCTTATACATTTACACATGCAATAATTTTGTAGAAATAATCTAGCTATGCCATACTGTGGTTTGGGCCTTCAGTTCTTTCAGCAAAGCTGTTATATGACAGCATAATTATGCAGTGCAGCTGCTGTCCACTTACACAGATATTGTGTGTACATGTGTACTACAGTTTTTTTTTTTTGCATATGTGCATAATGAAAAAATGTATACATGTACTTTGTGGGTAAAAAAGGCAAGGCATGTACGTATTCATTTTAAAAATGTTACACTTATAGACATGTCGATCAAGATAGCTATTGTATTGTGCTTGCTATTGGGGCCTACCTCGTCATTTTATTTGTACACTGCATGTCGTAATACTACAAGAGTGCATTATAGACGTGAACTATTATGTAATCGGCATTGATAGGTCCTACATATTGTACTGCAGAAAAAAGTGTGGTACATATGGGGTAAATACATTATGCAGAATTGTAAACAGGTATGTTACGAGAAAATACATTATATTGACTAGGAATCAAATATATGACAACTGCAGACTATTACATGTATGAATGGTTAGACCACTACATGTGGCAATTGGCTGTGGGAAGTCTAAACAAGTAGAAAATGTTGGCATGCATCTCAGCCACACAATGTATGGAATGCAGCAGGTTAGAATCGGTATTAAATTATTCCTGACCACCAAGTCGAATCTAGTATTTGGAACTGCAGCAGGCATTGAATTAAAATCAATTGATCTTTGTATGCATGATTTTGAAATTTCAAAGCACTAAGCATTTGGTGTTGTTTGCATTTGCCTTGTGGCCAAGTCATAAGCTGCATAACCATTATCATACGTATTATTGTGTTATCCCATCACTCCTACATTCCAACTTATTCTCTTTTTTCAATGCATGCCTGTGATACTAATAGCTGATAAAGAACCGCAATAATTATGCACACACTATCAAATTGCCAAAGCTCACACATGAACACCCAGAATGAACAATAATTTATATCTCTTCTGCAAGGCTGCAATGCCCAACCAAAGACAATAAAATCAAAGCAGAGTAGATACCAGTAGTAGGATTGAAATCACTGTAATTGAGAGCTTTTATTTTGCCTAACACTGTATTCAGATACTTAGTACATTTCCACACAGGATCTGTTTGTTTCAATTTGTCCAAAATCCATACATCTGGTACTGGTCTATGTGAGTGTGTCAGTCTGAGATGCCTTTTGGCACAACATGGGAATGATAGTTGCTTGATGCGTCTTGTATGTACATGCACATAACACTCTTTTCAAACATACATGTATATTGACATATTACACAAAATGTGTTAGGTGCTCTGCAAGGAATGAATGTTTAATTTTTCTGACCATTGAAATGGGTTTGCCATCAGCATACTGTACTTAGCAGCTATTATCAACACAAAAACTTGTATCAGGGCCCTCATGTATGTGTATTGTGCTGCACATATTCTTAAAGACTAAGTAGAACACTCTACATGTAGAAGGAAATTGTATTGTTCCTGACGTTGAATTCTCTGTTGTATAATACATATACACCCATGCCATGTACAATCGTATATGTAGGAGGACCCTTCGTTTATCATGTCCTACGAACTGTAACTGTAGTCAGTGTGCAATGGAGACGTGTGTTGTTTCTTATATGGTTTCATACTTAGAGATGAATTTTTCTCAGTCATAATCAATACATGTGCCGACAATTATATACATCACCAGGGCAATTTTTAGCCAACTACAGTATAGTAATTCTTTTAAAAAAGAACCACTTAGTGCTATGAAAATTGTTGCACTGTATTGACAATTTTTTGTTTCAGCCAACTGTAACTGTGGAAAGGAAAAGGTTTTATGTAGCTGATGCTACACTCTTCACATCAGACTACAAAGAGGTTAGTTGTTGTTTTGAGCACAGTTTATGGCATTGTGTACATTGCAGCAGGTTTCTATTCATCATCAGTGTTAGGTTACATTAATATCAGTGGATGATCATAAATCTTTTGCACAGTGTAACAGTACTGTTTTTGGCCATATGCAAAGTTACAACATGTATGTATATCTAAAGTTAATCAATTCTTGAAATGGGTATTATATTGTGAGCAAATAAATTACTTGACTTTTTAATTTAATTTTGGGAGAGAACTTTGAGTAATTTGTTGTTGTTTATTGTGTCTTTTTGAAGTTATGTACTGTGGATAAGGGTGAAGCGATCAAATACTCTTTCAAGTTAACAAATGCAACATCTTATTTTGGATGTAGATGCCCAACAAAGTTTACTGATATTCCACATCACTCTCAACCTAACTAAAGTTTGAATAGTTGTATGGGCTATACATGTCTAGCAGTTAGCAGTTTGGCCATCTGCAGCAGCATATCTATCTTGATTCTGCAATACACCGTACATTGTGGCCAACCTGTATGTTCGTTACCCTGCTGACCCCACTATGCCTAGACTAATCTACTCTGTCACTAGATGAGATTGGAGATTGGAGACAATTTTTGTTGCTACAAATAAAACTCAGACTTGATCTCAGTCTAGTTATGGTGATTTACATCTCCATCCAATGTCATGTTATTAATAAAACAGATGTCTGTGACTGTTTTACTGAATTACGTGTATGGAAAAGAGCCAAATCATCAGAACACTATAAGAATGCTGTTAATAGGATTCTAAAATGCAATGCATTGCAATGAGAACTATACCTGTAAAGCTAATTTTGTGCCATCTCTTGTAAGTACATTTCGTATCACAATTGTTCTGGACTGCCTTATTGTGTATGGTAGATTTGAGCAGCTGCATAAAATAGCTTTTACTGTTGTTTATACTGTGTAATGATGAAAATTGTAAAACCTTCCTTGTTCATATACATGTAGTTGAATAATTATTGTACAAGGTGTACAGGGAGGGTCTATTCTTTATAAACAGACTATGATAATTATCTGTACTAGTTGTACAAATGTGGACGTTCTTTGTAGGGTTTCAAATGGTGGAACTTGCCATGTAAAGTATTCATGGTTTACATGCTTTATACAACATTATAATACATTCTCAGCTGTTTAAGATTCACACATGAAGTAAATTAATTTGCAAACTTCATTACTTAGGAGCCTGTTCTATTCTTTCCTACTATGGCCAAGCCATAGCAGGAAAGTGGGTGACAATCTACCTGTTCTGAACCTTGATTTTTAATGTGATGTTCCCTACCTTATGGGATTATTTGTACTTAATAATCCTATTATCTTGGGACATTAGTTATGGCTATTCTGAAGCACAACCAGCAAATACCCTTCTCCATATTTGGAAAGGATCATCCACACCAACTGTCTGGTATAACCATTTGTCTTCATCACTTAGTTGAGCGTTTGAAGCGTTTTGCAAAATTGCATGATGCCTTGTAGAATGAATGGCAAAGTGTTCAGAATTCGAATTACTCAGCAATAGTAAAATACAACCTCTGTACCATTAATATACACTAATGGATAGAAGTGGCTTGGAATTGCAAGCTAATCTTTGAGAGCTTGAAGAATTAAACTTGGTTGTTAGTCTAGATAACCTGGTATCACCCCCCTCACACACACACACACACACACACACACACACACAATGATATGAATATTGGCCGCTTCAAATTATATGTGTAGCTTATAACACTTGCACTATGTACAACATAGGAAAATGTTTTCTTGATTGTATTGTGTTCATACTGTATTCTTTAGTTGTTGCAGTATGATAATGAGCTAAACAGCTATGCAGAGTTGCTTGAATTGCCCATCAACTTCCAACCAAGGTATGTTTATCATTGTTTATCATTGTTCACAGCTCATAGTTGTGTTAGTAGATTTAGCCACATATTCATTAAATGTATTGAAATGTTGCATGTCACAAAGATTGTTTGGGGGATATTCATTATTGTTCATTTTGATGGGGGAAATGAATGACTCCTTGTGTTAATTTGTTTGTAGTTTACCTTTTTTATAATAATATTCACAAGGGGAATGCCAAAGTGTGTTATTACCTCTCTCTATTTCCAGTTACCCTTTCAGTGAAAAGATAGATGAAGGCACCAAATACATGGATAAAAGGTATTTAACCATGTGGAGATTTATACCAAGTAAAGTGTTTTGTTTATTACTGCTTGCTCACACAGAACAATAACGTTTAGTAATTACTCTGGTAGTGTGGGAGTGTTTTAACAGCTGGTTGTGTCCCCACCCACCCTCCTTTGAGTACTACACACCTATAGTATGGTGTAGTGGTATCAGGTTTGGTCTGCCTGCTGCATTTGGATCTGTTGTTGGGGTTTTTTTTTATCATCTGAGATCTGTGGCACCCCTGAAGGATCTGTCTGGCTTCACCATTGGCCTGACTCCCACTTTGATGTGTTGCTACAGGTTTTGCCTTTTAGCTCCTGCCCCCTAAATGGGATTGGGATAAGGGATGGTCAGATGGGACCTTAGATACTGGGTTTATCTACAGGTGGAGTTGTGTTAATTTTTTCCCTTCTCAGATTGGACCTGGTCACATCTGCATATACATGTAGTAGTACTTTCATGTATTGTTCCACTGTGCTTTGTCACAAAACATGTGCTTGCCCACAAGACCAAGCCCTAGCTTGTAAGAAACTTGGGGGTGGTATCTTTGCTGACAACTCACAATGATAAACATTAGTAGTACCAAATAAGAGCAAGAATGTGATCCTTAACTGATATGAATACGTTCTTGCTGTGGTACACCACTATTCATGAACCTCCCACTGGTCTAGAAATGCTGTTGTTTTGACAGATAGGTACATACCTTATAACAGGAAACGGGTGTCACCCTTGAGCTTCTTTTCCAACATTTCATCCACTTGAACCAGCAATTACACCACAGTAGTGTATATGGGCAAGTGTGAACATCTAGCTCTGTGTTGCGCCTTGTTTATTTGTATGTTTTGTAATTTGAGTCAAATGTGGTTGGATCTATTAACTTTGGCAGGTGCCCAGCTTGGTGTGATCGGATTGTTATGAACAATTCAGCATTACAACTAGTTAAAAAGGTAGGGTGCATAATGAATGAGCTGTGTTATCTACATGTCTAGCAACTTAGTTTTTATTCATCCTTTTAGAGTCCAGGTGGTTGTATCTATGACATGATGGCGAAAGAAATATGTGTTGGTGATCACAAGGTTTGTTCTCAGTAATTGTATTTAATTATGTGTGATACATACAGTTAGATGAATAATTATTGACAGCTGTTGTATTCAGCTATGCATTTCTAACACTACAAAAACCAATGTATTTGAATCTAATACTGGCTGCATGCACCATAACAACAGATACTTTTTCTTAGGAAATTCACAGACCTTCATATGAGTGTATTGGGTTTCTTTAATTGTTCACTAACCAGCATGCATATTCATGGCAATATGAGCCATTATTGCTACATTTTTGTATCTGGTAGTAGTTGGTGAGTCAAATTCATAGTGATTCTGTACATGCATCAGTGATCTATTACATACATGTATTGCACATCCCCATTTTAAAGATTGTTTTTATATAAAAATAACCTTTGCAATTATGTTACAGTGACATAATTTAGTACTAAGTCATTCTCACTTGCAGCCCATCTACCTCGTCTTCACAATTGAAAGTAGTAAAAAAGGCAAAGGCAGTGGCACACATGAACGATGTATGTTAAGTTAGTACTTGATCATTTGCTAATTTTGGTGTTTTCCCCATGTTTCAGTAGTTTCATATCATTGGTTATTACTTGGAGCAGTTTGTGCAATCATATTGTCTGGAATTGCAGCAAAGTACTGGTGAAAGCCTTTGGATCTATATTTAACTACAGAGGTAAATCCATTACAACAAATGTTTATGATTCATGTAGCATTAAATGTATTTGAACATTTCAGATGGAAGTTGTCTGCATATTGAACTCTGAGGGATTTTTATTTACTTCCACCAAATCATGTATTTTATGCACTCACATTTTTAGCTCTTATTAAAACTTTGGAAGTTCCAGTTCTTGCACCACATGACTCGATGTTATGCACACACATATTTAGTGTGTGCAGTTTTGTGTTTTATGTTGCTGTCATTTTTATGGTTCATGTACAGAAACAGATTATTAAGTTAGTCCAGGAATTATATTAATAAACTCAATTCTGAGTCATAAGGATAGAGAAAACCATTGTCAAGCACCAATAATTATGAACAGTTCAGGCAATTCATACATGCAATCAAGCCAATTTTCTGTGCATCGATCCTTTGCCCTCTATCACGACGCGCCCACTTTTAATCGCTGGAGAACAAAGGGCGGGCTGACAAGAAAGGGGTGGGGCACCTATCGGCACTATCTGAGGGGCGGGGTTTAACCGGAAGCCTACTAATATTACTGTACAGCCCAAAACGACATCTATTGCACGAGTTTCGTCTTGCGCTCAGTTTTTACGAAAATGCAGTTCTATCCACCTCCTCAAGGTCGCCAAGAATACTACGCCAGTGTTCCTATCCAGCATACGGCAAGCCCGCGGATGAATTGGAGCCCAACGATGCACCCGTCACCTTGGCACTACGACTTCAGTGCTGCGTACCCTGCAGCCTACCCTCCCAATTCAGTCGACCCGCAGCGCAGTCCAGCCTATCAAGTGACGTCTTCGAATGGCCACGAGCACTCGAGCACTCCGCATAATATACGAGACATCCTTGGAGCTCAGCAAGGGGGCACGCTTCCCAGCGAAGTAGCCAAGACGCCGACCTCCTATCAGAAGTCGCCAACCAGCACTGCTGCAGGTATTACCGCATTTTCAGATAATGCACGCTCTCCCACAACTCCTACTCACTTTGGAAAAGCTTTTGAGGGTGTGACTGCTATTTACCAAGACATTCCCGGGTCGTTCTACATGCCTGCACTAGCGCGGCCACTACCAGGTGAGTAATGAATGAGTACCCTGATCTCTCCACGGATTGCATATTTACCCTTGTGGTGGTGTATAATGTATGTTCAGGTGGGAGCGGGTCTTATCTGAGATCAACGTGCGGCCACGCCGTTCCGCTCTATCTCGTTTCATGAAATAGGCATGGTCCCGTAGCTGCACCACCCCTTTGTGCTCTATGCATCTTACGGTGTTTTGATTGTTCCTTTAGTTGAAAGCATAATAATATCTGCAATGCGCGCATTGCAATGACCTCATTTCATAAGTCCGGAGGAAATTTTTTGCTCCAGGTGTACATGTTGTGGCTCATGGTCTGTTATCATATCTCATGGGATCGATCTATGCTACCGCTCCTGTGATTGTGTGGAAGTCCCCACCACCCCTTGCTCCCCACCCCCAAAACCTATATCCTCTGGGGCTTTGAATGTAATTAGCATACTTGCATGTGGCAGCGCATTTTAAATTTCTGTTGCTATGACACATTTTGTACTTTACAGTGGGCTATGATCCAAATGCTCACGGAGATAAAGTGATGGATGGAGTTGGTCAGCAGCTAATCTATCCTGGTCATGCACAACCCTTAACACCAGATGGAAAGTCAAACGGAGAAAAACAAAGTTCAAAGGACAGCAAAAAGGACAAGAAGGGCAGAGCTACATTTTCTGGTGCTCAAATTGATGAGTTAGAGAAGACTTTCCTCGCCACTCAGTACTTGACAACAGCTGAGAGAGCTCGCCTTGCAGAAAGACTAAACCTCTCTGAGAGCCAAGTAAAGATCTGGTTTCAAAACCGGCGCACAAAGTGCCGTAGGACATCATGGAAGTCAAACAAGTCTGGCAATGAGTCAAACTAGCAGTGGCATGTGACAAAACTTGACCTCTCTTTCTATCCTATATCCATAGATTGTACTGTGCTGTATAATATTTGTAAATATATGTTCTTCCCCCCGTCCTTTTTTTTTTTTTTACGTTTAAGTGGTGCATCATATACACGTGGAAGACAGGTTCAATTATGCATCATTTTTTAACTGCTAAGTTTATTGTAGACATATACGATATGAGCTACAGCTGAGCGCGCCATATATTACGGTTGTCATTTAGTTTCGCGCGCGCATGACACGGAAGTAAACAGTTGGCAAAATGGATTCCGTACACATCGCTGACACAAGAGGTCAAGCACAAGAGATCGGTGAGACTATGAGATCTATGTAATTGACCAGTATTCATAGATTTATTACATACAGTGTATTGCACCGGTCAAAACAGATAGTAGGTGGTCTATTGTATTCATATAAGTTTGACGGCACACGTGATGTTATATTTGAACTATACCCACTCTAACATGCAGCCTGGTTTTATTCTTATATTGATGACTGCCTGTTGTTGAAAAGTAGAAAACGAT
Organism: Ephydatia muelleri; assembly: GCA_013339895.1. Classification (NCBI taxonomy): domain Eukaryota; kingdom Metazoa; phylum Porifera; class Demospongiae; order Spongillida; family Spongillidae; genus Ephydatia; species Ephydatia muelleri. The sequence continues at coordinate 5,037,500 of JABACO010000013.1, read as the reverse complement.
AGGGGCAAAGCTTTATTTGCATAACTTTCTCGTTTGTGTGCTTTAGCCTTACGCATTTGTGTTACCATCTAGAATGCGTACAGACGACAAAAGGGGACCATGTTATTGTTGAAGAGTTGTCCCCGCATACTGTATTACCATCATCCGTGAACACTGCGATTAGTACTGATGGTTCTGACTCACAGCTATTGACACTTCTGTCACAGTCTTCTGCATCAGTTTCCAGTGATAACTCAAGCGCACTGCCGAATAACTTATCAGTTGTGACTCCTGGTAACGGTACGTGTTTGAAAAAACAATAACGTGTGTCCGCGACCCACATTACATATACACGAAGTCTTTTTCAACCGTTTCTATTTGTGTGTATCAGTATGGCGGCAGTCAGAACATGGTATAATAGTCCAAACAGGCAGTGTGTTTGAATGTGTATGTACATGTATACGTTGTAAATGTAGCAATGACATCTTTCAATGGGTGCTGCTATATTATTATTGTGCCGAGTTCACGAACGCCTGCTATTATTATTATACAGGCTACCCTGAACATGAGATTTCTCCCATGGCTGATGGCTATAACACGTACAAGGTCTCTGTGCTTACAGTGGCAAAACGGAATGGGTCTAAGAAGAGTTCTGAGCGAAGGATGAGAGCAACCTTCTCTAGTAACCAAACTGCAGCACTCGAAAAAGCATTTCAGGAAAAGCAATACTTGTCTTCCGAGGATAGAATTCAGCTTGCCAAAGGTTTAGGAATTCTAGAAAACCAAGTAAAAGTCTGGTTTCAAAATCGCCGAACCAAGAGTCGCCGGAGTGCATGGAGAAAGAAGCCAGAGGATGGTACCCGTACTAGTGAAGGTGAAAGCGTATGAAAGTAATCTTATTTCACTTGTTCCTTTTACTCTTCATCTCAAAATCTTTTTGATTCATTTCAATTCAGAAAGGACATCTGTATGTATCACGATATTTATTATTACTATATGTGGCAACATAGTATATTTTTACCTGTGTAGGACTTTATGCTTCTGCAAGTCATGATGAATATTGACAGTTGATGTGATATCGTTGAAATTCACACTTGGGGTGTGGCTCAGTTACAAAGTGAAGGGGAGGGTTGCAAAAATAACAAACAGTTAGCGAACGGTCCAAGTGATGTTGCATTTACTATCAAGTGTTGTTCTAAGTAACAAATGGCCTTCTAAGTTCTATTTCTTTCAAGGTGGGCAAAATGATGACATCAGAATAAAATACTTTGGGTCTGCACTATCTTATTTGCAATTTGATCTGAGGATGCAGCATACAGTATTAATGCTATTTTAGTTTTACTAGCCTTATATGCAAGCTGCTTGATACACTTCTGTAATCTCTGAGGTATCCAAAGTCATGAATTCCAAACCTATGCCTCCACATAAACTCTATTAAGTGTCGAATAACTCCTTGTTTGGGGCAGGATGTTCTGAAGATGTGTCTCAATATCTGAGATAGAAACTCAGTGAGGAGCAACATAGGCCACTAATGCGCTAATGTTTTTGCCAGGTTTTTTTGTGCATACTCAACACCATTGCATAGCATCAAACAGTACAATGCCTATGTGTGAGAACTGCCTCTTCAGATTTGAACCTTATAATACGGCCACCATTGAGAATTTCCGCGAGTTTTGAATGGCAAGACTCTTTCTACTTGACGCTCAGCGAATTTCACAGTTTCACTGCCTCTCAGCTTGTCTCCTCTCTTAGCTTTATTCAAGAAACTCTTTTTATAATTGTGCTTGCTGTGCTTTCTGCCACACGCTTTCGATGTGGTTGGTACAAGCGGCAGTGATGGGCTCAACGAAATTTGTGCGTGTGACTAGCCGTGAGATGAGTACTTACAGATCGGACACGACGGTTGTTCCCAGTAAGTGTAAAGTAAAATTGGTGGCTTCCATCCTTATAGTGTGCTGTTATCTAGAGTTGAAGCACACGCATCTTGGTGATTGATTGTGTATGGCACTTCCCGGTCACTTGGCTCAATGAGTACTAGTATGCTCGTATGTGTGTCAATTAGAGCTACCGCTATGGGGCGTGGCTCATATGTGCATATGTCAACATAATTAACCGTCCTCGCGAAGGGATAATCGATCACAGATCACAGTCATGGCAGCTGATCCGACCAGGGCAGTATATGAACTTGCTTCTGTATTGCAGATTGGCTCGCACACACCAGACGAGGTAGAGTAAACAAGGACGGGGGGGGGGGGGGATGTGTGTGTCTTAATAGAGCGGTCCGTCGCTCAGATAAAGTAGTACATCCATGTACGTTATTTATTGTACAAACTGTCTACTAAATATTCAAAGAAGTATAGTAGAGAAAGTGTGTGTTGCTTAGTTCCCAAACGATGATTCGTACATATCGTTTTTAGGTGTTGTGCTTGACAAATAATCCGTACTGATACTCTTATGGCTTGCAGTGCATGACATTTTCTTATTACATACCCAATGCTGTTACGAACAACTTAAAAACAGGAGATAAGATAGAGTGCAGGTCAGGTCTTTCTTAGCCCTCTGTTCTTCCTAATACGTGTGTTCTGCCTGACAGACACACACATATTAGGGAAGGGGTTAATGTCGTGTTTTGTTTCTAACAGAACTAATATTGAAAAGGGACGTATTAACTGATTTGTATCTTTTCCTAATATATGTATGTTGTCTTCCAATGTAAGGATTATATGCCTGTACTTCCTGTGTGTTCACGTGCAGAATTATGACTTTGAAGCTGATATACCACATCTTGAAGGAGTTCCAAAGTTGGAAGACATTCTAAATGAGGTTGGTATCTATTCTTTGGCATGAAATTCCATCTGAATGGTACAGAACATTGATGTAAATGGCTTATTTGCCTTATATCAAAATACTGTTTGATCTATCGAGCAATAGAGATGTTAACCTCCAATTGTTTTCCCTGCTTATGACCAGTATTTGGTCTTTGCCCAATACCAACTTGTAATTGCAATCACAAGTACACTGCAGAAAGGCTGTCACTATGATTACTTGCAGTGTTGATAGAAACTGCAGTATGATTTTTAGTAGTTGGCATAATTCTATGACTGACTAATAACCTTGTCCTTTAAATTGTGAATAGCACAATTTTTATTGGCCAGAGTAATACAAAGGCAAGTATAGTATTTCTCTAACATTGGAGTTCTTTATTTTACAAAATGACTTCCTGCTTGTATGCATGGATAATCATTCTGTAGAGACAAGACCATAAGGATTGCAGTGATTTGTGTGGCTTTAAAAAAAAGTCTGTTTTGGAAATGTGTCAAACCATGTTGGCTGACATGAAATGAAGGAAAAAACTAGTAGGTTTGAAACCTTTCTTGCAAGTGGATTTCAATAGGGTAGTAAGCAAGTGGATAGGTTTGTTTCACTGTATTAGCCTAGCATATATTATTGCCACCATAATGTTACTTCCACGTTTTATCAATAAATCAGCAGACATTTAAATGTAATGCTTTTGTCAGACATGCATAAGTAATATATTGTGGTTGCTTAGTAAAGTGCACTTTGCTTCTTGTCCACAGGGAACTGCACCTTCTTTAGATGAGCTTGGATTGCAAGATGTAGCATCAGTGACGGCTGCTGGAGTCTATTCTATGTATGTGCTCTGGGAGGGGGTAATTTTAAATCATAGTCCTAATGGTTATACTATGTAAAAATATGTGAATGTGTGTATGTCTGCATTTCTGTACAAATTTATGTGGTGTGCATGTATGCATGTACAGCTATATGATGGGTTCAGTGTATTGTGCCATCTTGATGTTTAATACACAAAGCTATATTCTATTAGTGATAGCATGCCAAAATGATTTCTTTGATGATTAATGAAGAAACAGTCATTGAGACTGTTGCCTTTCTCTTACATTGTGCACAATCTTTGTGATCCAATCTATACATTTTGTGTTATATTTAGCAATGCCTGCTACATGTATTTTAATATTGTGTTGTAGAACTACAGGAAAATTGGGAGCAAGTGCAGATGGAGGATCTATCTTGCAGCAAACTATGCTTAAAGGCATTGCTAATCAGCTCGCTCAAGCATCTGTATGTATTTGTGTGTGGGATTCGTGTATGGATCAATTTGTTATTGATTGTATGCATATACATCATAGTTTCAGATATGTGCCTGGGCAGAGAGTTTAATTTAAAGCAGGACAGGATGGCTCGGGCATATTTCTTTAGTTGCACCTTCTTTGGGTTTGATATGAATTTTTAAATGCTCTGGTATATTAATCTGTATTTATATCACAAGTGCACTATACAGATATATTCTGGGCTTCCTTGGCCCATCAATAGACATTTATGCTCTGTAATGTTTCTATAAATTGCTTCTTTTGGTAAAATTTTTAGGGTTGTGCATATACATCAAGTAATAGTTATAAAATATGTTGTGCATTTTCACTGTATAAAGCATTAAAATGCTCCAGGTATTGGAGTTAACTGCTGAGACAAACACTATATAATGCTTAGCAAAATGTCACCTATATTATCTACACGTGTAGACTCGTCATGAAACAGGGCTTCCAACTGCGCTGGTAAGTTATTTATAGACTGTATGAATAGTTCACCAATTGGCTTTATTTTTAGGCTGTTGGTGACGTCTGTGCTGTTGGAACTTCTCATGGATTGGTACTGGTTTTTGGTACGTAATGATTATTAATACAGTATCACTATTCTCACTTGCAATACCCTATTTGAGGTGTTAGTTGTTTTTTTTTTAAGTTTGCTACACATTTCATACTAAATTGAGAATTGTAAGGTGCAGCAGCCAGCAGATAATCGTAACTGAGCATGGCTAATGTAAGGCAAATAACATTTTAAGCACAATTTCAGTAGATTATCCTCAGAATAAGAAAGAATAATGTGTATTAAAGTTGCATAATAAGTAGTCAACATATGAACTTAATTCAAATCCGAAGTTAATAAGATAAATTGCCCTCTAATGATCATAATGTTGACCTTGAATAATTTTGCTTGGTGATAAAGGGTTAGCAGAAATAAATACATTACATTACCTAATCATGACTAAATTTCTGTTTAATAGGTTTTATAGGGCTTTGATGCAATTTATTGAAATTTTAATTCCTTTGTTTATCATTTGAAACACAGATGCCAAGGAGCAACTGAAGGGTGTACTATCCCCCTATCTTGACAGCAAAAGCTCTTCCAGCCTTGATGGTATGTTTATAAACATGCGTTTATTTTACCTAGTTTGTCTTTGATCAGTTGGGAAGTATGGAGCTATCTCAACTTTGGATATGAGTTTGGATGGAACAAGACTTCTTTGTGGACATGGAAGAGGGCTTGTAAGTATCATTTGGCTAGGTCTACACAAATGACCGGATGTTAAGTACACGAGTACTATCTGCAAACTAATTTGATTGAAGTGTTCAAATTGAGCTGAAGAGTTAAAAATATGGATGTAATGTCTTATAAATTTTGTAGTAATGTCTTATATGTGTAAACATACTGGGATTGCTAAAAATAATAGTAATTACATGTAATATTTTTTTTATTGGTGCCTCTTAACCCAATTAATTGTTTTCAGTAATTGGTAATTAAATGTATGGGATTAAGATTATCATATTTTTTTAAATTCTTGTGCTTTTAATTTTGTACTTGCTTACATTGTGTACATGTAATCAACAATTAAAGGTATTTAAAATTATGTATGAACTGTAGCATTACAGTGTGTCCTAAATCAGGGACATTGCTTTAAACATAAGTAATTAAAATTAATTACATAAAATAAAGCAAAACTGCTGATTAGCCTGCAACTACATATGGCTGCACTGTAGTAGATCAGAATGCTATTTAATTACTGAATGTTCTGTTACTTGAAGCTGTATTGAAGTTACTATTTTAGTGTGCACCAAAATAAGGCAAATGATGGTATTATTTACAATGCACTTATACAAAGCCTATTTATAAGGGTAAAATTGAGGCAAATCTATTAAATGGAGATCAGACTTGAATGCTGTTATGTATTTTGCTGTCACTACTAAATCCAGAAGCGAGTTCCAAATAGTTATTAACTAAAGTTATTAATTAATTTAATATACTTCCATTCAAATATCGAGTAAAAACTGGGGATATTAACTAATTTTTATTGATGCAATTTCAGGAACTGGATTATGAAGATTTTTAACAACTTTCATTTTCAAATATTTTTCTCCATAATTTCAATCTGTATGAATATCTATATGCACATTTAATAACATAAATGTGTACCACAAAAGACTACTTATTGAGAATTTTTCTTGACATGCATTTAGAACATGTAGTAGCCATTTTCTTGCGAGACTTAAGTTAAATTGTATGGTAAGTGTAAATACTTGTACTTGACCAGCAACATAAATATTGTGGTTAATATTATATAGCTCTTAACTATGATACTGAGTCTCCCAAAATCAAGGAAAATTCCTTTAAAAATAAATCCAACTCGCTTAACTACGCAAGAAAGTATGTCATAAACAAATAATTAATGTTTGTGATAAATATTAATATAAATCACAACAAAATTCTATTTAACACAAAATTGTTGAGTATCCTGTTTAGTAAGTTAATTCATTACTAAATTCAAATCACTCAAGACTAAGTGATCATCTTTATTCAAGTTACTATTTTTAATCATCCGTCGAACAAATCTACTGCAGAGATATTAATGGTCAACATTTGATTTTTTAGGCACTTGATTATAACTAGTTTTGCATATTTGCATTTGCTTTTAATTAGCCATGTACAAAAATTTATTTAATAAGACTTTTTGTCTAATTGAACTGGTTATTAATCACCTATACCCACTAATATAGGTTTGTGATGAATTTGTAGTCAAATTTTTCCTTAATCATGAAATCATGTAATCCATTATCTAAGCAATGTTGTTTTAAAAAATTAAATTGTTATGTTAGATGCTATGCCTTTACAGTTGAGCTATCTAATTCTTTTCAGATCACGCATTGGGATTTGACATCAAACAAATGCTTAAGAATCATTGATAATGCTCATCCTCCTGGATTTGCTGTTTTGAGTGTGAAAGTATGTTTTGATTGTGAAATCTGTAGTCGGATGATTATGTTCTCTTTCTCCACATACTCTTATGTCTTACGATAAATAATAATCAAGTTCACTGATGACCCTGGCATTGTTCTGTTCAGTAACTCAGGAGGAAACCTATTTCTTGTCAGGCTAAGGTGAGGATGTCAGTGTTTAGTAGGTCTGCAGTAAGTTAGCTCTATGTAAGATATTATATTCCATGTATTTCTGTTCCATTCTGCACTTAAGACTTAGTGAGTAGTGACCTTTGCAATGTGGTGTCACAGCCACGGAGCATAGAAGAAACTGACTTTATAAATTTAGACTATCCTTGCTATTGTCTTAGCAAGCATGTGGTTCTGTTGCTAAATATGTGTAACAGCAATTGTTTAAGTAGTCGTTAGTTGTGTCACATGTCCCATCTGGTGGTATGCTTTAATTGCATTCCAAACATGACACACAAGCCCTATCTGCTTCAAATAGGATTGAGCTGCTTTGTTGGTGATATAGATTTTGAGTCATTCAAGGGCATTTAACACATCAAGAAGATAATTTCTAATAGGATTTCCATTGTACATGTATGGGACTTGTAATAAAGTAAGCATAATTTCTGATAACTCACACAATATAATTGTCTGATGAAAAGAATTCATATAATTACAATATTAATATCCAAGGACCAATTATTAAATTGAAGACATTTCGTTTCACTTGTTATTTATATAAAAATGTAAATGTAATTGTTATGACCATGGTTGAATATTTAAATCACTTTTATTCTGTAATTTAATTATTTAATAGTCGTACTCTTGGACTGCGTTCTTGGCAGTCAGATTGCATCTTTTCTGGAAGGTGAGCTTGAACTTAATATTTTTGTGCATTTCGACAATGCTTTATGTTCTTGACATGTACACGTACACTGTAGTCATGGAGAAGCACTTACGTTTGAGCCACTACTCATGAGCAAGATCCAGCCTACACTTAACCCCAAGGCACGCAGCATTGTTGCTGTAGCAACAGTCACACAGGTATGTGGACTTGCAGGCACACTAATGTTTTTAATGGTTTTGTTGTGCAAATAGATTTCGTTGCACAGATCTGTTATGATTTATATTACATTTCAGATACTGATCTTGGCTATTTCTCCAGTATTAGAGGGTTTAACTGCAATTCAGCTGAAGGTGGTTGAAATGTGTATGAATTATAATTAATCTTTATATGTGTACTTAATTGCAGAGTAAGCCTGACTGTCTACCTTTGCTGGCATGGCAATTTGTTATTGTTCAACACAAGAAGGAGGGCAAGGGAAATGTCACAGTGGATCCTGTAATATTAGTCGATCTCACGTTTATGGAGAGTTGATTGATGCCTTCTTCACAGGTTCTGGCTATGGCAAGGGGCAATTTAATCCGATACGTGCAAGTAAGTCTATTCATGTACAGCTTTGTTTAGGTTTTGCACTTTTACTGTAGTACTATTTACTGTTTTCATGTTGTAAATGCAAATATCTTTGTTGGCTTCAGGCATCCCTACCAGAAAATGAAGAGCCCAAATTCAATCCCTTGAGAAAGTTGGAAGTCCCCTACACAATTGCTGCTCTACAGGTAAATGTATAGTTATGTGCTGTATCAATTCTGCAACACAAAATATTAGCAGCTTTTTGGCCTCGCTCAGGTATTTTATTCAGCGTGACTATGTAAAGCTGACTGGAATCAGACACTTATGATAAGGTCATTCCATCATTGTCAGACCATGATCTGACAGTCATGTGTCAGATTGAGTTCCCATTTACCCCATAACACATACATAATTGATTTGTGCATAATTTTGTATTTGTGGTTTATAAGATAATTTTCGCGCCCCTTTTGTAAGCTTTGAACAATATTATCATCCTCTATATGGTAGCAATGCTCTTGGGTCACATCTTAGCTCCTATATCTTCATTGTAAATATGGCTAACTTTTTTGTTAGATTGGAAAGGGGTTTAACAGAAACTAATATTATAACGCAACTTTGGTGCATAAGGTGTGCTGGGAATTTTAAACTATTTGTATAATAAAGCTGCCTGTGTACTTGTGCATTGTACAAAGTTTTAAACTGGATGTAAGGGATGTCTTTGGGAACTAGCAGCCATTTTGTGCCCCCAGTCCTTCTCTTTAAGCTGTTATGATTGCATAATCACACAAGATAATTATTATGTCATGTAACAACTGTTACCACAGACTGAACTATTCCAGCTATGCTACCATTGAGGATGATAAAGTTGTTCAAAGCTTACAAAAGGAGCGCGAAACTTAATTATTCGAAACCATAAACCACAAATAAAATATATTATATGAATCAATTATGTATGAACCTTCCAAATGAATAAAAATAATAATAATTTCAGTTTATCCCTTTTGATCTAAATATTTGTGTTGTATTGGTATTCAAGTTTAATAAACTTTCTAATTTCTTTTAAAATAATTCAGTGCTTACCATTTACTGCACATGTAGCACACATTGTCATTGTGCAATTACATAATGTAATAAGAACTTTCACTTCACACTTCATTACAGATATATTATCACAACCTTTTAACTTAATTGGTTGTGGGTGTGGTCGTGCAATTTATTATAGTGACTTTCCCAATCCGGGTGAACATGTGTGCTTATTTGTATCAGTATCTGAAGGGGTGCAGTGTTTTGTGTTGGGTGATATGCCCTGGAATGACCCAGTTGTTATGTACATTTAACATCTTGTACTCTTGTGTTTTGATGATTAGTTAAATCAAAGACACAAAAAATGAAATAATTGTTTATGATTTGTAGTGCATCCTATTGGATGACATGTGTACTACAGCATATGCATGAAAAACTGTGTGTGGTACAGTAGATGATAGAAATAGTACTTATGCTATTTTATCATTTAATTTTACTTGCAGTGGATTAATGCTCAAACAGTTTTTGTTATGGATACAACTGAAAGGATACACCTTATCAATGTGAAGGATGACACAGACATTGAGGTTTGTTTGAATCTTGTTATTTCTTTACATCCTGTGATGTGAATTAGACTGCATTTATTTTTCTGTACTAACAGGTACTTGACCTGAAACAAGTTGAGCTGGTTTATGGATCAAGTTTCTTTAAATCCTTAGAAACTGGTGGTAATGTTAGCAAGGCACTGGTAAGCACCTACATTTACATGTAATTTAATAGCTGCATTTACACATTGTACTTTTATATAAAGATTATGGCAGGTGAACATGCTTGTTACAACTCTGTTGTTTTATCGGAGAATAAACTATTCCTTCTTGGACTTAAGGTTTGTTAGATGTAGGAAAACAATTGTTTTGCCATTATATTTATTCTTTATCAGGCTGTTCACGTGGTCAGCATTAAGCCGTGGAAGGAGGTTGGTATTTAAGGATGTAACCAAATATTCATTGATTCATAATTTGGTAAATACAGCGCATTGGCCGATTGGTTCGTGAAGGAAAATTGACAGAAGCCTTGCAACTGGGAATGGAATTCTTTGATGGCACAGCCAAAGCTGTTGTCGGTCTGTTTAACAAAAAAATGATCTTTATCAGTTCAATGTTATTGTGCAGAAAATCTATGACATGTGTACCTTTTTAGTGTAGTGCCATCTCTTGATGAGTTATTTTTTTCTTCTTTTATTTCAGGCATCTCAGGCACTGCAAAGAAACGCAAAGAACTGGTGTCTGAACAGGTATGTGTAGAATAGTAAATAATTCATTATCACCCACAGTATTTTAAGACTATGTGCATCTTGGACAGGATACATAAGACACCTCATGCTGTGTTGGCAGCCTGGATATATTGGCTTTAAGCTTTAAGCCTTGGAAGTAGTTAAAAATTTTGTGAGAGTAGGGCTGGAATTGTATATCATTCTTACATGTTGTAGAAAAAAAATCACCACTTTAGAATCCAACTTCTCCTGTTTTGCGCCAGGTGCTTATGTGTAAATTGTGCAATAGCATATGATAGAATGGGTGTCTCTTCTGTGGTGTGAGACAAAACACAACCATGTATTCATCTGTTTGTATTCAGCTCATGGACATTCTCCAAGGCTTTGTGGATATGAAGTTAATGATGGATAAGCCTGAGAGAGGAAACCAGAAATTGCTGACTGAGCACTACAAGGTTAATGAATGATCCATTGCTGTGCACATGTGTGATTGTGTAGCTGGTCACTGTGCTTGTGCGGATAATTAAACAGTTCATTTTATTTGCATTGATGACTGTATGTTCATGAGCAGACTGGAAGCTGACGGTTGATCTGTGTACTAGATGATGTATCTGTTGTGTGTACTCTGATAATTATGTTCGTGAACTGTAAAATGTTAAGTACTCTGGTAGCTATGTGTATTGTTATTTGTTTCTGCAGGATGTACATGCACAGGTAGTTATGTCTACAACAATATATACGGTATTTATAAAGCTGTGCTATTTTCACTCCTTTCTCAGAATGTGGCTTATTGGTCCTTTCTCTGTTGCTTCAAAGTCAGGAGGACGTAAGAAATATGTGCTGTAGAGTTGGCATTATTTGTAGTATAAGTTGGGCTGCCTGATATTTTTTTAACTGTAAATATTACCAGCATCTTCGCCATTATTGTGATAATTCTGAGTATTAGATGCATCAGTACATCCAATCCTATAAATTAGGGATTTCAGATGTCATAATTATGCGTAAACTAATCTTTATCATCATGTATTTAAGAGCAGCAATTTCATTTTCATTGGACAGTGACTTGTTGTTTGGCAACATCTATGACACCTTCAGTGGAGAGGACGAATGCAGCAAAGCTGTCTTTCTGGAAACTCTCTATGACTATATCCAAGATGGCAAGTAAGTTGGTGCATGTACTGTATGAGTACAATTGCTGAAGGGTGTATCAAAAGCCTTAAGACTCAGTTTAGCTGGTGATACAATCAACATGTAACATTTTACATGTTGATCCATATATATTGTTTCCTTTTGCACAGAGTGAAGTCAATTCGGACAGCTGTTGCTAAGGACTTTGTTGGTATGATATGCACGCATGTACTGTTTTAGGAACATTGACAACATGAATTAATGTTCTGTTGTTAATTTCTCTAACTCTATGATCAGAATACTATGCTCGACGAGGAGAATACGAGAAGCTTGAAAATTGCATCTTGCGTCTTGATCCCACTTGTTTAGACATTCATCAGGTCAGCCATATTTTAGACCAGCCATTGATTTCTGACATTGAGGTGCAACTGACAATTTGGACAATTTAATGGTATTTTGTCATTGTGCAGATTTGTGGAACTAAGTTTACTTGCTCAGCTTGTTTGCCTTTCTTCGTTCCCACTCACCTCGAGCACAGAATTATGTTCATTTGGCAAAATTGCCAATGTACTGTAGTGATTAAAATAACAAAGGTCCATATTAATGTAATATGGAATATGTATTTTTAATGAGTTAACAAGAGTGTGTGATTCTTAATAAAAGGTAAACAATACATAATTTTCAAGATGGCAGCATCTACAAAAGTGCAAGCTAGTGTCTTTAGAATTTTAACCAAGATGCTGTCTTTCTTATAGTTCAACATACTACCCACAGCAGCAATTCATTATCACATTACAGTCTAAATAAAGCACATTGAATATTAATATCGCACGCATAAACATGCATATCATAGCAGTGCATAATGAATATAGCATGCATATGTTCAAACATATTTTTAATTTTTAATTACATATTAATAATAATTAGGCAAATTATTAAAAATACAGATACATATCTGCAGTATGGAGAGTGTTGTGTTCATAGCGCATCTACATGTACCTATTACTCTGCAGGTGGTGGAAATATGCTGGTCACATCAGCTATATGACGCAATGACATACGTTTACAACAGAGGTCTAAATGATTATGCAACACCTTTGCTTGAACTGTTGTTGCAATTACGAGCAGCTTTGAAGAAAGGAAAACCAATATCAGGTACAAATAATGTGCTGGGTATAACAACTGGATACAAATGTTGGCAAGTGATAATAATTGTTTTAATTAACCATATCATATGGTTCATACAGCATTAGTATTTTTATTTCCATACGATGGAGAGCAGATTTTCTGGCTAGCGTGCATCCATAATGATTTCCATACATGTTTGTGTAATGCAAGTGTGTATATAATATTTTAGTGGGTCTGCCATTTTATGTGTATTATTTATGTGTTTCATTTCAAATAATAATTTGAATCATGTATTGCTGGAAGCATATTATCAACACTTCTCTTGTTGAACCAGATGACTATCAGAAAATTGGCTACAAACTGTTTCTGTATATCAGGTAAAATGAGAAGGGCATATGCATTTAAATAGTTCACTATATTAGATGTGTGCACGTGTACATATACGTGTATGTTTATCCATTCAGGTGCTGTGTAGCTGGGATGGCATATCCTACTGGCAACGTGCCTCAAAACATGATTCCACTTGCCAAAACCTCTGTGAGTACAATAATATGCAGTTCTGTTATTGTGATATCTGGAATTGATTTGTTTGGATAGATGTGTTAGTTTTTTTTTTCATGTACATTTTACAGGTCTATGAAATACTTCTTGCTTCAACCAATGTCCACAATCCAGCTGATAAGGCTTCATATCCTCACATGAGAACCCTTTTGGAGTTTGACACAAGGGAGTTTCTGAATGTGCTATCTTTGGTGTGCAATATTGTGCTGAGCACTTAACTGTTGTATTTATGCCTGTGTGCTCTATTACTCACTCATTAGGCATTTGAAGAAGCTGACTTTGATTCTAGGTTGGTATCATCAATTATTGGTTAAGTGGTATTTAAAATGTTACAGTGCATGTTGAGGAATCTTTGTTTACATTACACTGACCTGGATAGATTTAATTAAATCCTATGCTTGTGTTCACTGTCTATAATATTTAAATTAATACTAGATTAAATGTTTGCAAGTCAACATTTTTTTTATCCAATCCTATGGTGATGTGGTTGTAACATTATCTGCTTTTATACTTACTTTTTATTGCAGCACACGTCTACCAGGTATTCCTACAAGACAAGAGCTTGTTGATGTTCTTCTTAAGGTCATGGTTCATGAAGAGCAGCACACATTTTCTGTACGTACACATTAGCATGTCATGTCATCTTGCTTGTTAAGGTAATAATATAGATTTGAGAAACGGTGGGTGCACACATAGCATTATCAAACAAATCAAAAACGTTCCTTTCTTATATACTCTTGTACATGTATTCATGTATGTACATGTACATGTAGTAATTGAATAATTAGATTTACACTTGAGACTATAGGCAACTATTGGCAAATAAATTTTGCAATATTGATGATTTTGTTATATTATTAATGTACGTATGGTGGATAGCTTTTAAGTTAATCAGCCTTCCTGAAACACTGTCTGAATTCTACTGTTACAAGCCTATATATGTCCAACGACAAGGCATTCCACATACATGTCAGGTTGGATTTCTGTGTATTGCTGCACAATGGTCAGTCTGACCTATTTCCATAGATCAATATATTCCTAGCAGTACTTACATGTAGAACAGTGAATTCAAATATTATTCGTTGTTTCCTGTGTCTGATGCAGCTCCACAACTGAAACTCAATTTTGCCTATCACTAAATTTATTTCGCTTTTGATGTGTTGCATGCATTCTGATTTGGTGCTGTTACTGTGCTTTTTAAAATATAAATATCTAACAAATTATGCATTGTTTTTCTGTATAGCCATCCCAGGTTGGGTCACTTTTCACATTTCTTGCAAGGCAAGGATCTAAGCACAGGGATAGCATCAGAGTTGACGAACATGTTTATGATCAAGTAAGTATGACAAATTAGTATAAAGATATATAAATTATTTATTGATACTGTATTTGAAACAGAGTCTGTGATGCAGTGTGGCTTTTGCTTATGGTGTCTAGTACATTGAGGAGATATTTAAAAAATTTGTAGCATTTTTGATTTCAACCAGAACCGTCAAAATTTGCATTTAAAATCTGAATCCAGTAGTAACAACAGCCAGATGTGTGTACATATAATATGCATATGTGTTAAAACACAGGTCCTTGAATACATCACAAGGGCAGATGAGGAGATCATCAATGAAGAAAGACAGCAAGTAATTTTATTAAGCATGTAGCTTTCTATTCATTGGTCAATCTGGGTACCTATCATAGGCACTTATTGAACTCTGGCATTCAGGTGTTTTACAGAAGTTCGATGAAGAGAGACTTCTCATAATGGCCCATGGAGCAAAATTGTAACTATGAGCCATACCAATGCCAGAAAATCATCCTCATTTTTGTCTTGTCTTGTTTTCAGCTTTAGACTGTGTGAATTACTGTACGATAAGAGGCGACAGTTTGTTAAAGTTCTGTCTTGCTATTTGGAGGATGCACCAAGACGGGTTTGTGCTACCTTTAAAAGCTACATGTCATGCAGCCTAGTGTCTCACTGTGTTGTCTCTATTTTGGACATATAGCCCCAAGCTTTCAACTTCATCCACAATGTTATGACAGACGAGCAATATACGGAAGGTGATAGAGAGGAGGTTGCCAAAGCAGTTGTTGAGAATTTTCAGGTATTTGGACTACATACATATATAATATATTGTATAAGTAGTAAATACCAGTGGTTAAAAGTGCATTCATTTCTTGCAGCTCCTGATATCAACAAACATTAAGGAGACAGCTCGACTTATCGTGTTCGATTTCCCTCTGGAGTTGGAGGAGTTATGTGGCAAGCTTCAAGCCAATGAGGAAGTACAGTACCAATTCTTGCAGGGCATATTTGACCCCAGGTAGAAAACTGTGTGTGTAATTCTTGTCACTTTATTGAACATGTGATTTGTTTTATTAGGTACCTGTCCAAACAGGAAATACAAGGCCCATATTTCCATATAGCTGAACGATATATTGAGCTCCTGTGCAAGTTTGAACCTGATTCAGTCTACAGTTTTCTTAAGTCCTATGACAACTATAGGCTAGAAGAAGCGTTGGATGTAAGTTAAAAGTGTTCATCATTCTGCATTTTGGAACTTTCCTATGTACTGTTTTGTGACATTGGTATGTACATTTGTATGTTGTGTGTTATTTGCTTGACTATAATAACATAACAATTACTTTCCATGCAAGATATGTGTAAAAGCACATATTGTGGATGCTACTGCTTATCTTTTGGAAAGGACTGGTGACATAATAGGAGCATTTAAGCTTATTCAAGAGGTAAGTGGGATTTAAATGTCACTAATAATGTGCACTCTACTTTACGCATGTAGATAATATGTGTACTGTGTGTGCAAAATTAGTCATAAAGTGGACTACATATATATTTGTACATAATACACTTTCATTGTGTAGTTTTTAATTGCAAATACTTACTGGATTAGAGATTATTGCTACTTCAATTGTACTGTGTTGCATTTTCTTGCTTTTTATCTGTTCATTTATATAGATAATTGTATTTTGTATGTAAGTATTGCAATTTGTTTTCAGGAAATGAAAATGGAGCTTGATGACATCAAAAACAAGTACTCCCAAGAAGCAACTTCAGGCCCAGGTGAATTATCTTCAAATGGGTTCCTGCCACATTTATGCTTGTTGTTTGAGATTGCAGTCTAAAATATATGTTCACTAGTGGCCCAAGATTGAGGAATTAAACAATGGGTTCAAATATACAGTACATTGTTTACTAGAGTGGCCTTTGTTTTCCTTTATCAAGAGAAAGTGTGGCAATTATTCCTGCTAGACAATCTTGTATCGTGTTGGGTAGGTGGAATATACACTTCAGGTACACTTCTTTATACACCCTAAATATTCCTATACTCCACTTTTGGCTCCTGAATGTTTGACAGCCAACACAATGATTATAGAGATAAAATAAATGTGTCATTGGAGATACCTTAAGTATATTTTACATGGGTGCACCGATTCTTCATCTACATGTAGATTTTGCACAAAGAGTGGAAAAGGTTCAAGCTGTCCTTCAGAATTTAATACAGTTTTGTCAAAGGAATTCAGGAAAAGTTGAGGAAAGGAACAAACAGGTATTGTTTATGTTACAGAGGACTGTGGACTGTGCGATAATAAATTTGTGTTCATTTCTGCAGTCAATGTGGTTTTCTGTATTTGATCTGGTTCAAGGCCTGCAACATGAAAGTCCTGTCAATGAGCAACTGTCAGAAAGTTAGAGCATTTTGTTTTATTAATTTGGTGTGATGCTTGCTTCCTTTGAAGTGTACAAGAAGTCAGTTTCAGATGTGCTTGAAAGCATGCTCGGTTATATCAGTCTTCAGGATATTTTGTTAAAAATCATGCAGGTCAGTCTAAATGCATGACATATTCTGTCATGTATGGTTATATCACAAGAAGCCTGTCCTGTCAACCATGGTGTGCTATTGATAACACTTGTAGTGCTAGACAGATATGGGAACATTGTGTCTGTAATACTCCTACACAAATGCATCCTACCAGAACAGATCATTGTACCACAGAATGCATATGACCTCCCGCTTTCACGAGTGATTTACCTCCACTCCTATGTAGGATCCAGTCCATGAATCTGGCCATTTCAAGGACATTAAGCCTTATGTTATGGAGATGCTTGACAATTACAATTATGAAGAGGTACAGTTAACTTGCATACACGATGAGTGGCTGATATGTTTCATTGACTTAATGTTGGTAAAATCAACATCTCATCATTTGATTGGGATTGGTTTTGCTTAAAAATGGGCTTACCCAAGCTGGCAGAAAGACAAGATTTATTTTTAGCAGTTTTCACCTGCTGTGTATGAAGAAATGGCAACGTAGCTATGACATAGACAAATGGTCATTTCACTGAAGTCACTCAAAAATTGTACACTATGTTTCAGAAGTAGTTCCAACTTCCCATGTCTTTTAATATATTGTTACTCACATAGTTCAGGTCGTTTACATATGTCTCTTAGTGGAGTTGCATAATTGATGTACTAGGAAACTGACAAACCTTACATGTATGCAACAAGCCCAGTAATATTATGCAAGATTTGTCAGGTTTCTTACTGCATCAAGTATACAACCCCACTAAGAGACGTATGTAAACAGATCCGTAAAAAAGCAACTAACAAGGGTGGTCAAGGATGGCTATATTGTATTTAAAAATTATTTTTTGCTAAACCCTAACAATGCCTGTCGCAAATTTTTTTAAGCACTGCTATGTTCTGATCTTGCAATTCAAAAAAAGTGCTATAATAATCATTAATAACTTATCAGTAATTATGACCAACATATAGAGCTTTAAAATACAAATCTTTTGATACCAAGAACATTGCACAGCATATATAGCAAGGACTAAGACATAGCTTAGCAAAATTTATATTCATAGCATTATAGTAAACTATGTGAGTAACAATTTAGTTATAAGTCACGAGCCTTTTTGTTTGTGAAGGTGAACAATATATGGGAAGTTGGAATATAGTGTCCAATTTTTGAGTGACTTGATATGAAATAACCCAAACATTGAAAGAGGTACGTCTAAACAATTGGCAGACAATGTTTGTTGGTCTCCTGGACCGTCACTAGTTGGTATATGCTGTACTAGGCGTTGTTATACTATATGTGCCCTTCAGCTTATGATGCTTATCTGTACTTGTGTATATTTACTGAGGTTTGTATGTACACTGATAACATCTCACTCGCAACAAAAGTTTCATAGAGTGTTTTGCAGTTTGAACAGATCAGCTTGCATTCTTCATCAGTGTGTATCTTTATAATGTGCACTTCCTAAGCTCACTAACAGTGTGATAGAACAGCACATCTTGACTGTAGAAATGTAACTATTAAAGGACGAGAAATGTTAAGCTTTAAATTTTGGATACATAATTTTGTTAAGCAGCCATTTTAATATCTAAAACCTATTAATGTTCAAAAAATTACATAATTAGTTTCACTAACATATAATAATGGAAAGGTTACAGTCCAGTTACATAACAACACAAATGCACCAAAATGCAAACACACACATACACACATACACACATGCACATACACACCACACACACAACACACACAAATCATCACCCTTTGCAGATTTATTATTTTGTAAATCTTATATTATTTTCAGACCCTTCTAAAAACAACAAATCACATCATGATTCATGATGTTAAAGAATTGCTCGCGAACCTCTATAGTCAAGCACAAAGAGGAATTTCTCCTAAGACCACACAGTGCAATGTTTGCTCCCGCAGCTCCAGCAGTCTAGTGGAGGGTATTCAAGATCGTATGATTATTTTTAGGTACTGATGTGGTATTTGTTGTGCATTGATGTTTCTTGCCATTGTGCTGAAATTTCACCTGCCTTTCTTTCACTGTGGCGTATATTGCTTTGTGAATAGTTGTGGTCACCTGTTCCACACCTCATGTATTGGATATGATGGAGATGATCTGACAGGAATTGGAGCATCGTGCTCTATATGTGACAAAACTTCTTCAACTATGGCACGCTCAAAGCGGCACATGTTTCATCAGGTTGGCCTTTCGTGTAGTGTACAGTTCACTAAAAATGCGTACATGCCCACATATGTGTGTTGTGTCCTCATTGTAGTTCCCCCCCCCCCCATCTGTTGGTATGCTTTGTCAGCAGTCATGCATAGGTTCCACTTGTACACGAATGTGTGTGTGTGTGGGGGGGGGGGGGGGGGGGGGGAAGGGGAATGTGCATGTAGTGCTCTCCCATGTACTGCACATTCAGTAGTGACAGTTTTTAATTTGATGACCAATGTTTTGCAGGCACAGAGGAGCGACCCAGTAAAGAAAGTGGTTAGTATCAATCTTTCTTTTCTGTTTGTTATGAGACTGCTATATTTCAGACGCAGACTGAGTGTTGTTTGAGTTCAACACAACTTTCAAACTTGCTCAGATTCAACCAGTCATACAGAAGTGCTGATAGTTATGTAAGTACAGTAATTTTATTGATAACTTTTATTCATTAACTTTTATTAGAGTGGCAACATGGAATTGCGATTGGCACCACCAAGCACAAATGGACGATAATTAGATGTTCTTGAAACTTAATTTTAATTAATACTTGTAATAGTTTACAGTTGTTTTTAATGAGTATATCAATCACTAATGAACTGTCTGCTGTTCTCAATATGCCCTCACAAACGTTAACTGATGGTGTAGTTTGCCAGAGGAATGCCTCGATGGATACTACACTACAGACCAACTCCTTCACATTCTTGTTCACTCAAGCGTGTGAGTTATACAATTGCGTCGCTTATATTGGAAGTTCGGCGCTAGTAGTGTGGTAGGTTCTAACTGCATAAAGCTGGGTGAGTTAATGCATGATAACTGTCGAATACGTCTCTACACATTGTATCGTGTGGCGTTATTAAATTAAGTGCGCTCCACATCTTTTTGTTAAGCGCTGACGTACCGCACATTTACATGTACATGTAGATGTATGCTGCCTTGTGGTGGGGGCGTAGACGAAAAGGATCTGGCACAACCACGTGCACATGTAGCCAGAGTAGGTCTACTGCAGCACTGTGCTCTAACTTCTCTTTACGTTAACGTTACTAGTTTAAGATCTGATGTTTCGAGACATAAACGTTAATTAATTGCACGCCACCACAGTGTGCAGTTATTTAGCCATGTCAATACAACAAACTGTTGCTCTAGCCCGCAAGAATAATGGTGACCATCATCCTTCCATCATCACATATGGTAATAATTATGCACATCCTTTCTTACTAAGAGCTCCACTTGTGACATATGGTGCAGTGAACACGTACGTGATAAGGAGTGAGGCCATTTGTTGCTTGTGGTTGGTTTAGTGACAATTCGATAGATATCCTAATTAGTTCCGCACTCACTAGTTTCTCAAAGCAGCCATGGCTGATGCATTATTGTGATGATTGGGAATTTATGTTTGTTTTTTAGCATGTTTCAGTGGCCATGTGCCTGAAAGGGGTTTACTCCTCCATTGCCGTTGGATGTGCACACATCGCGTACATAGACTGATAGTAAATATTTAGGCCGATTATTTTGACCAGAACATGACTGCTAAATTTTCCTTTCAATTCCAATCAGCCCTAATTAGACAGCAACATGGACAACTGCAGGGGTGATAAAAAACCTCTACTATCAACAAACCAACAATCTTTCAGAATAGACAACCTTCTTACACGAAAGGTCATAGAGCAGCAACAGCAACCCGATCACTACACCATGTATCCACCATCCAAAGTGGAAAACCATGATATTTTAAGCTTGACCACAGGCCCATCTCATGATGACATGGTGAGTGACCCACAATAGGATTTTTCTTCTTAGAACTGTCACTCTCTTTCAGATTTCTGATGGAACAGAGATATATGAACAAGGCAGAGGTACATTGTGATGGACCACATGCAAATGAGGGCAGAATGTGTCACTGAATAAAAATCACAACCCACTAAAATTGAATCACATGTTTTAGTAGTCATTCTTACAAGTGATATTAAATGTTCCCGCATGACATATGTACATTTTATATGCAATATATACATATCATATATACGCACATGTAAGTCACATTGATTTTACTCTGAGAGGTTTTGTACTGTATAGAATTTTATTCAAAGCCTTGACCACATTTGCCAGCACTAAGTTACTTGCTTTTCATTTCAGAGTCCACATCTAGTACAAGTGGAAATGATGCTGAGGACGACCTTTTGACTAGAAGAAAGAAAGCGAGGACAGCCTTTTCTCGAGAACAAGTTGCTGAATTGGAAAAAAAATTTCAAGACAAAAAGTATCTTTCTTCAGCAGAGAGAGGTGAACTAGCAGAAAAACTTAAACTTTCTGACATGCAAGTGAAAACATGGTTCCAAAATAGGAGAATGAAATACAAAAGGCAGTCTGAAGAGACAGAGATGGAAATGAAATCACCCAAATACTCACCTTATGGATCATTTGTGTATCGTGGAGTGACACCATTCTATGTTCCGATGCAGTATAAGCCAGAGAACAGTTTGTATTATCCATATGGACCGAACATTAGGTCACCACAGCAGTCACCATCAATGGAAGCATCATTTCAAATGCAACTTAGTTCGCCACCTGCTATGCTAGGAGCATTGTCCACACACTCCATGACGAGACAACCCCCGTATTTACCTCGCACACATTCAGCTCCTTATAATGGAATGTTGACCCCAATTTCTCCATCACCGTGCTACACTCACTCCTTTTATAACGATGAAGTCAATCCGTCGCAAGCATACGTTGAATGGCAGAGAGCACTCCCAACTCCCCCTTCACCGTAAAAGATGTTTTCAAGTATTTTAGTTAACCATTAACAACTATTACTCACTTCCATAATTTCTATTACGGAATCAATTCAACAAGGTGTTATTATTTTTGTGTGAAGAAAAAAAAAGAGATACATAATATTTTGTGCATTCAACTGTTGATTTCTCTCTTGTCCAATTATTTTCCTTCACTCTTCGTTCAGTATTGTAATAATAATTTCAAGTGGAAATTTTCTAATATCACTTGCATTTGACAACATTCGCATAATAGTAGAAATTCTAAGATGTAGGTCTGATAAATTATAAACCTCATCATGTACGAGTCTGAATAAGTTGTGTGTACTTTTCCTAACCTCTATACGATTGCTTGTACACTTTCTCTCACATCCAAATGTTCAGTTACAGTGATTAGGAGGCTGGACAATTTGCATGAAAGATTGAAATATATAAACTGCATGACTCTATTGCAAATTTAACTTCAGCTTTTAACATGCTACCATATGCAACTCTAGTACTGTAATGAGTACTTAGTCAATTTGTGATGTGTCAAATCAATTTGGGTGCATTGAATGCCCTTTCTGAATTTGCATTGGTGAACCACCTTTAAGAATCGTTAGCCATGACAGTGAATGCTCAGTATAAGTTCCTTTAAATAAAATTCAAACCTTCCCTATATGAATACATCCATGAGCTGTCAATTTGTATAGAAGTCCATATCTTTGTACACCCTTGTATCATAGTTGCACTGGCTGTGCATCTTTACTGACCTCTGGCATTAGCAAGCTTCATCACTGTGGTACTGTATGCCCTTTGAACTTGCAGTGCTGGTAAAATTTAATACCAATTATTGGAGCTCCTCTTCTTCACCTGATATTTGTGTGTGTGTGTGTGTGTGTGTGTGTGTAAGAAAGAATAGGTATAGAATTAATGAAGAAGGGTAAGAAATTGATGAGGGGTAGGGTGGGGCCCTTATTAAAACTCCCCCTGGAATGATGGTCATGAATCCTTTACAAACATTATGACTTCGTAGTATACATATTAATGGACAATACTCAATAGATCCTAACAATGATTAAAGTTTTAAACCAAATCAGTTCAAGTCCAAAATGTGCTGGCTTCTGAGAAGATTTGTGCCCCTTACCTTGATGAGCAGAGTTACAGCACTCTCCCAACACTTGCGAGGCAGGAGGGTTCCCCCCCTCCTGCACCTTTCCTTTTGGCACCCCCTCCTACAATTTGACCCTGAAATTGAAATTGGCTGTACAAGGTGGGTTATAGACTAAACTATAGTGTAAAAAATGTGATTGGTCAATTGCAATTTAGGCATGCAGAAACCTAGTCCAGCCAGGCCTGTGCCAGACTTTTGCCGGGAGGGTGTGTGTGTGCTCAGTCCCCCGAAGAGAATGGGTACTCTATAGTTGCATATCCACTCTAATGGAAACATAGGACAACATATTTACAATCAATTGGGGATACATTAGTAACTATTTTAAACTGATGGTGACTAATTAAGGTTTGAGTGAGATTTTTTTCCAACTGCTCAGACTTCTTCTGTGTATGTCAATATTAGTGCTCCATATGCTAAACCCAGCCCTATAAATAACACTCAATAAAACACTCTCCATGACGATCTCTTCATAAAAAAGAATATGGGACTGTCCACGAAAAGAAATCTTTATTCAAGATTTCAATTTTTTTGATATTCTAAAAGTACGAAATAATAATAATAATAATAAATAAAAATTTATGTATGTAATATTTGGGACAGTTCACGAGAAAATTGCACCACTCATATATTATAAAAATGTTATAAAAATGCATCACGTTTGCATCGCTATAACTTCCCAACGATTAACGCTATCGACATCCTATTTTCACCACTCCATACTACACCATTTCTCTACAGTAAAATGCATTTTGGAGTCTTGGACTATATCCGTGCCGACGTTCCTACGTGCGATACCCCCTGGGGTTCAAAACTACCATATCTTCGTGTAGGAGTAATCAAATCGCTTCAAATTCGGTTTGTAGGTGGAGAGGTCCTATATCTATCTATTTGTACTGTTCGTTAATTTTTATGCAATCCGTTACGGAGATACAGTTGAACAAACTACGTGCACATTTTCGCGCTCGTTTCGCGCCAATGATTTGGGCAAATTGCGCTCCGCTCAATGTATGGGGAGGCGGGGATTATTACATTGGCGCGAATCAAGCGGGAAAACGTGCACGTAGTTTATTCAACTGTATCTCCGTAACAGATGGCATAAAAATTAACGAACAGAACAAATCGATAGGTATAGGACCTCTCTACCTACATACCGAATTTGACCGCTCCTACACGAAGATATGGTGGTTTTGAACCCCAGGGGGTATCGCACGTAGGAACGTCGGCACGGATATAGTCCAAGACTCCAAAATGCATTTTACTGTAGAGAAATGGTGTAGTATGAAGTGGTGAAAATAGGATGTCGATAGCGTTAATCGTTGGGAAGTTATAGCGATGCAAACGTGATGCATTTTTATAACATTTTTATAATATATGAGTGGTGCAATTTTCTCGTGAACTGTCCCATTTACACATTAAAGACAATAATAATAATAATAATAATGAAATATCCTCTACACATAACACACTGAGAATCTGAGTATCTCTCATGGAGCTGTAAGGCTCTGAATTTATAATTAGCCATACATTTCAATGCAAGCGTGACATTTCTATTGCGCATACTGGAAATTCTATAATGCATGCATTAGGTCCCTTTTCAAATGATCCCATATGTAGATTGTCTGTGCAAATAAATTTATTTTATATTTAAAATTATGTTTATTTAATATATCTGCTACTTCACTCAATTTAAGACATGCAGGATGAAACATGTAAGGTACCTGTAGATGATATGATGTAGGTAAAATGGTGTCGAATCCTGATTTCTACCAAAGTAGGAAACCTAGTACACAAAAACTATATTGTGCTATTCCAACTTACATGGCAATTAATGGTGTCTTGGGGGTGGAATATTATGTCCTGAGGGGTTGGGGATCAATAGATAGGGAGTGGCTAGCATAATGGATATTTAATTGCCGCCAACATGATGTCATTAGGTGGCAAGACATATGGGTAGGCGGGTCTATGACATCTATTATTGTCTGGGGCCCACGGTGGTAATGGGGTGGGCTGCGAATGGAGAGCTGTACTACCAAACTGACGGAACGCGACGGTAGTTACTAAGCATGACTGGGTACAGTATTATTCGCCACGCGATTCAAATTGATTCATATTTATATACAATGGGCTATTCCTTTGAAAAATCGTACACACCCCTATATGTATGGATGGCAGTAATAACATCCCCCCCATCGATCACCAATTGCATTCGAACCTGTCGCTTCAGCGACGCCAATAGCCATTGGGTTACGTAGCACTGTAACAAGCAGAATAAATTTTTGCGGTGTGCTAGGTTTCTTTTGCCAAAAATAAATTTTTGCGGGCACTTCTTATGTAGAAATAACTTAATCAGCAACACGGGTATTCTGAAAACGATGATGAAGGACGCAACCGTGGAAAAGGAGGCTAGAGAAAGTCAGAAGCGTACTCTCACTATTCTCTTCGCGTCTCTTATTCTGGATCTATTGGGTTTTACCGTGATACTACCACTGATGCCATCTCTTTTAGAATACTATCATCAGCACGATAAGGTACACAATAAAGGTGCTTGGGTAAACATTACACGCTTGAATGTCGCTGCTATATCTAAATATCTTTAGCAATGTGCGGTTCAATGGTAAATACAGTAGCTAAGGCCAATTCCCCATACTGCAGTATGTGATGGTCATTATATATGAGCCACCCAAACTGCAAAGGTTGATCTGAACATCAACGATAATATCTTCTTCCACCATAGAGTGGCATTTATCAATGGATGCTGGAGAAGAGCACTGCATTTGGTTCATTTATAGGAGCACCACACACCGATAGATTCGACTTGGTACTACTGGGAGGTATGTTGGTTTGACCAGAAGATGGGAGATTCTATTTCAGTCCAACATTGTTTACTTTTTTTTACTTGTAGAGTTAGTGCATTCACAGGTGTTTGAATGGGGGTGTGCAAATAGAGGGTGAAACAGTGAGTGGATTGACAGGGGGAATGGAAGTTCGATCGAATGGGAAGCGTGCAACGATTCTTCCCAACCATAGTTAAGCTTTTGAAGTTTTATCCAAGCACAATTTCTGAATGATACCAATTTTGCAGAAAGCACTTCAGTACAGTACCAATTGAAGCATTTCGAAGTGAAAAAAAAAAAGTACAGTAGGACAAAAGTCTAATTTTTTCCCCAAACCTAACAACCAATTGGGGAGCCACTATGCAGATATAATCTCTTGCTTTCACTAGTCATGTTGAGTTTGAGTACCATGACAAGCACATACATTATACTATCATCAGCTAATAAATAGATAATCCAAAATCCCCATTTATACATTGATATTCACTCGTAACAACTGCACTTCAGCAAAACTTCTTGATGGCATTTTGTTTTATTGGGTGCAGGGATGAGGGGGGAAATCAAATTGCACTCCTTTGGCTATAGCCTGTAATGATGGGAAAATCTGCATTGAGAATGTCTTTTTTGCAGGGCTCCTTGGGGCATTGTTTTCTTTTCTTCAATATTTATCATCTCCTATATTGGGAGCATTATCTGATGTTTATGGTAGACGGCAACTGCTGCTTGCTACAATGGTAAGACTGACTGCATTGGTCAGTCATGTGAGTCAATGATGTAACCAGGCACATTATTTCAACAGATTGGTACCTTGATGTCTTATGGTGTTTGGGCAATTTCATATGATTTTTCTGCATTTCTAATTTGTCGTATTATTGGCGGTTTGTCAAAAGGCAATGTTGGAATTGTAATTGCTAGTGTGACAGATGTCACCAACCGACAATCTCGATCCAAGGGAATGGTAAGTTGCATGTTTAATGCTTTACCTTTGTATTTGCATGTTTAGACTTGATTGTTTCTTGTTTCTATTTCATCAGTTATAATGAAAATTAACCTTGACATATTTGGTATTGTGCACAATTTTTCCTCAGTATGTCAGCTTCATAACAAGTACATATATGAATAATTTATTTATTATCATTGTTTTTAACATTAATATCTCCATGTAGGCTCTAGTAGGGATTGCATTTTCTCTTGGTTTTACTTTTGGACCCCTGATTGGAGCAATCTTTTCAATTTGGGGATCAAAAGATATTTCTGGAGACTCTTACACCATGTTCCAGTATCCAGCGATATTTTCTTTGCTTCTGAGTCTGTTGGATGTCCTTTTCATTGCTTTGATGCTTAAAGAAACTCTATCGGAATCTAAACGGGTATGTGTCAATTTCGTAAGTACTCATTTGCTGACTTCTGCATAAGAGAACTGTATTATTATGAATGAATTGACATTTAATACATGCACTTAATATTGTGTAAATGGCAAGGAACTTGTTATAATGACCACAACTGCTAAGCACATGTATGTAATAAAATTGTACATCTTTTTTGTTCCTTCGAGGGTCATTGAGATAATTTCGACAATTATTTAATTTTAACAATTTTATTTGTTCAAACATACAATACACTGCAGCTGAGATTTTAAAATCATTATACGTACATGTATGAAATATTGTGCAGTTAGCTTACTCTGCAAAATAAAAGTAAATTTTCCATATGACATGAAAAGGTTTGTATTAGTTTCATTTGTGTTAGCACATTTGATATATGCTCTGAGTTTATGCAACATGTTACTTACATACTGCTTATCAAAAGTGTTCTTATACATGCTTAACTGTAAAAGGTTTAGTAACAAGCACATGTAATATCTGTCAACGTTTCATGGATAGCATCTCTAAAACACAGTGTAAAGAGTTACATGGTTTTAATTAAGGAGGATTTCTATTAGTAAAGGAATATGTTTTACAATCTTGATCTGCTTGTCATGTAAAATAGTTTTGATCTGCTTGTCATGTAAAATAGTTCGATGCCAACAGCACACTAAACAAAAGTACAAATACCAATTGTCTTAAACCTATTGTACCATATCTTTGTTGCATGTAATATAGTGCTCATGTCGTTCAAGTTAATCTCCTGACACAGTTGAAATTATTTTACTACTTAGGCGCAATCCTTTGGCAAAGGAATCAAAGGAGCACTTCATCTTATCAATCCTGTCTCAATATTTAGGTTTGATGCTATATCAAGAATCAATTCACCAGGTATTTGTACAATTTACAGTGTGCGTTTGGCATTAGCTCATGTTACATCATGATATTTTGTATAATTTCACATATAATATGTTATTTTTATTTTTTATACTTGTATGTATTTGTGATAATTTTTAATGCTTGTAACTGAGTTATTAAAAAACTATTTTTATGCTTGTAGTAATAATTTCACACTATATACAACACATACATACAGTTTTTATGAGAAAATTACGTTGAAATCAATTTGCAATTTTTAGTACCTTCGCCATGTCCTCAAAAGCATTCAAATGATTTCAACAATCAGTCATACAAACTTGACAATACTGGTTAATTCTTGAATCAGAAGGGACTACAATTGTACCCTCATTTGGGTTTCTTTCAATCATGCAAACTGAAGTAGCAAAACAAACCTGCACTGAAGTACATATGTAATAGAAGTCCATGGGGTTGTTTTAACAAGTAGTGTTTAGTATTTCTATTCTCCAATTTAATCAATTCCTTTTGTCTTGTTGCTTTTGGATTATTAGCTGCATTTTAAATCCCTTTGAAGATTACTAACTATCCAGTGTGCATTACCTGTTGTGCACTAGTTGGATTTACTCATTTTCACAATACATGTAGTTCCTTGGGTAATGTAGGATGTATTTCAGCCCATGTATATTACTTTACTTTGTCTTATTCTAGATTTGAACAATTTACGTTTGCTTGGGGCAGTGTACTTTATGTACCTCTTCTTATTTTCGGGACTTGAGTACTCATTATCGTTTCTGGTGCATCAAAGGCATCATTATACAAGGTTTGTCTTTGTATTAATTTGGCTTTAGAACTGGGCTTTCAATGAATACTCCACTTGATCCACATATTTTTTTCTGTAGCATGCAACAGGGGAAAATGTATCTCTTTATTGGAGTTGTGATGGCATTAGTACAAGGTTTGTTGTCAACCTAACTTAACCTAAAAAACTTTGTTGTAACACTTTACAGAATAACCAGTACTTGATGATTTTGTTTTGGAATTTGACAGGCACCTATATGCGCAGATCACCACCAGGTTCAGAGAAAAAAACAACAATTATGGTATGTTTGTGTACAGTGACATTACTTATTTAGTATATGCAGAGGCTGTATAAGGTGCTGGAATATGCATTTGTGTTAGTACTTTTATTTAGATATAGTCATTATAACCAGTACTTAATTGTTACTTTGGAAGTCTGATTGCCTTTTGCATTTTTAGGTTTTACATGAAATTTATTGTTGACAACTGTGTTTACCATGCAGGTTTATTAGCACATATTCCTATTTCCTTGCAGGGAATGTGTGCTATTATTCCTGGAATGTTGATAATTGGCTTTTCATCCTCTTCATATATGTTGTATTCTGGATTGTTTCTGTATTGTGTAGGTAAGTACCATGTGCTTACTTTCAAGATATACATGCACCTATCCAGTTCAAAGTATATGATTTCATTATTATAACTTCGGGCTCACGTGGTGTACAATGTGCCATGAAATGTTACACCCGGTTACTTAGATTGCGAGTGTCTAATTTACTAAACGTCAAATAAATAACAATATAATAATAACTACACATGGAGCCTGGGGTGAAGAGGCCTCTGCCATCATCTCTTCTATCGCCTTGAGACTCACCACCTCCACAGGCAAGCCAAAGTTGGTGGTGCTAAATGACATTTATGGTCGGTTGAATGTTCACCTGGTTCGTGCCAATGCCACAGCTATACTTGCAAGGATAGCACCACCAGCATAGAGCAAATCATACTTTTCTTGTGTTCATGTGATGTGTGTATATCTAAGCAGTCTAATAATAAAATAACAATAATAATTTTTTAAAATAACTACGTATATATATGGAACGTTTTATACGAAAATGGGTCTTGTGGATTTTATTTTATAACATAAAATTTAAATCGATATATCTTCCGAATTATTAACGCTATCGGGTTCCTTTTTTTAACACAACATACCACACCATTACTATATGTGAAAATCCATTTTGGTGTTATACACATGCGGGGTACCGACGTTTCAAAGTCCGATACCCCATAGGGTTCAAAACGGCCACATCTTCAGGTAGGAGTGTCCAAATCGATTCAAAATAGGTACCTATGTAGAAGGGTCCTACCGCTATTGATTTGTTCTGTTCGTTAATTTTTGCTTTATCCGTTAAGGAGATACAAGTGTGCAAAGTAATTCATATTTCCCGGGCATTACGCGCCATTAACATATTACGACTGGCTTCGAGGACTTCCGTTAATGGCGCGTAACGCCCGGGAAATATGCAATTTCTTTGCACACTTGTATCTCCATAATGGATAAAGCACAAATTAACGAACAGGAACAAATCAATAGCGGTAGGACCTTCTACATAGTTACCTATTTTGAACTGATTTGGACACTCCTATATCGATTTAAATTTTATGTTATAAAATAAAATCCACAAGACCCATTTTCGTATAGAACGTTCCATATATATTAATATCTTATAGCTGTCCAAACTATCTATTTATTATATTTGCCCGTGTTAATGTTTCATTTTTCCTAATCATAGGTTCGATCTCTTTATAACATTGCATGGATACATGGCATGCCTATAAAAAAGAACTGCTCAGTACATATCTTTCTTTATTAACACAAGTTTTGAACTGTAAAGTAAACAGCTTTTTCTAATACCAGAATGTCATAGCAAATTGGTTGCATAAAACATGGTTCCAACAAGTGTTCATGTTTAGGAGTGCGCAGTACTCCAATAATTTTTTTAGATGGATGACAGACTTCATTGTTTGTGGAATGGAACGCAATATTTGTTTGCCTTGTGTTCTGCACTCAAACAAAGAAGTTATTATTGTCTGAGGTGCACTTTCGACACTGTCACATTGCGGCAATCATTATTAAAAATGATCTTTGAGGAATAAAGTTTGAATACTACTCTATTACAAGGATGATACTTAGGGGCATCTGACTCATTTGCTAGGCAAATACATCATTTTTGTTTCATGCTTTCTAATTATGAACACTGCAGTGAAACATTTCTTGGAAACCATTTATATACAACATCGTTATTTATGTTGCATTTCTAAGCTGAATTCACTACATTTTTTATGATGTCAATTTCAATTTTTAATGTTATGCTCCTTTGGTCACTTAACTATTATGCGGCATATTGATAGAGCAGTGTTTCCCATCAGAAAAACGCAGATATACTATAAGTGTACATATGCAATATGTACATGTACAATCAATTAAAAATTGAATAGAGACATGATATTAACAACATTTCATTTTGAGAACATATTATGTATGTATAAATATTTCATTTTTTAATCATAATAGTGATTATACATAGTGAATGTTTTATTTTAACACACAATTCATTGATCTTTACAAAAGACACTTAGTGTGTACATTTGTTGCTTGGTTCATGGGCTCTCAATTTACAGGTGCTGCAACGGTAGTCACTAGTATCACTACAATCACGTCAAATTATGGTAAATTGTTGTCTTTCCTTGTACGCATGCAGGTTAAATGTTTGTTTTTCTGTAATAGGGGAAGGAGATGAAAAGGGAAAAATAACGGGGATTGTCCGATCACTTGGAGCACTGGCACGGTCATTTGGACCACTTTTGACTTGTGGAGGTGAGGTAGATTTATGTTCATTTCACTCAGAAAAAATTTTGTTGTAATTTTATAAACAAAACATGCAAGCAAAATAAGCAAACTCCAGTTTACTCTTATCAGTGAGGTAGAGGAGGAGCACCATATACCACCCTGGAACATTTTCATACAACAGGATGCATATACTTGTAATTGTGTTACTTTTCTATTTTGTTTGATGCAGCACCACACAAAGACCATAATGTTTGGTGGCATGCAGCAGAAATAATAAACTGTTTCATTTGCATTTAAATCTATATATCTTCCAGTGTTCTGGCAGTACGGCGCATGTGTTTGTTACCTGACTGGAGGACTGCTGTTTGCTGTGCCTCTCATACTCATGCTGTTTATTGTACCGAAGGAAGACAAGAGTGCTTAATATTTTTATGAATTATTAGAACTAGGTGCAGATTGATATTGCATTTATTTCAATGGAGTATATTTTGAGATACCGTTTATATGTGTCCTAGTCATCAACTATGATAGTGGTGTCTATTACTGGTAACAGAATAGCACAAGAAATAATTAGTAATGCAAATCCAGGGTTCACTGTGGTTGAAGCTGCAGATTTCAATTTTACATAATCCCTTCTCTTTCTTGTACACTGTTTACATTGCAATACAAATATAATTGCATGTGGTTTATCTCTCATGTAATGAATTGCATAACACAATCTGATGCATCAACATAGGATTCTTTTTCAGCTGTTAGGTTTAGCATGTAATAATATTAAGAAATCAGGCTGTGTATTGTTGCTGGGAGCAAGATGTGCTGCTCCTTTGAATACAAACCAGTTTACATATAGTAGCTGAAGTGGTGCAGCAAGTTGCGAACGTAGAACACCTGACAATGTGCATCAGACTCGGATTGTTAGGCAAAATGGATGGAGGTTGCTTTTTAGAGAAGGAAAAATATGTTGTTCTGTTTGTACTGCTCAAAAAGCAACCAGTCATAATCCATGGTTTACATTGCAACACAATGATTTTCATTCATGTTAAGTGGAAGTGATTCATTTCTTGCTTCGCATTACCTAAACATCTTTTGTGTGCACATGGTATATTTTCACAGGGCGGAGCAACAATTGGTAATGATGAACAAAAACATGTCTAAGCTGTTGTTGGTATGCTATTTTGGTTATGTAACAATGAAGTCAACAGTGGTTGGCTACTTCCTTGTCAACCTGACAGTAAATGCAGAAATGCACCAGAAACAGGGATTCAATTGCTGAAATACACATTTATAATAATACATTATTAATGCTTTGCACACACAGTTATTAATAGCTCAATTAAGACAAGCACTTGGTACAGCTTGCTAATGAAACTTGAACTAACTTGTGTTTTTCACATGTTAAGCAGCTATTAGCAGTGGATGTAATATTTAGTTCCAGGTGTAAATTGTTTGCTATTACTATGAATTTAATTATTCACTATGTTTGATTTGATCAAGTAGAATGTACACACAACTTCAGGTAGATATAAATGTGGCTCCATAAAAGATTGATTTGAATGAAAAATGGTTAAGCTCATTTGATGTATTATTTTAATGACATACAAGACAGAGGTCATTTCACATCAAGTCACTAAATAACTGGACACTTTTCAGAATTAGTTCTGCATGTTCATCTTCAAAAGACATATCAATTACTCAGTTCATGAGATATAATGCTATGAATATAAAATTTTTGGTAACTTTATCTTAGTCCTTGCTACAGTAATTAGCAATTTCATATGAAACCAGCACAACATTTGCCACTACTCGTTCAGATTTCTTTCAAATTCACTTATTTAACAGACCCCATTGTAACTATGTTGTATACAATTGTACTTTCAGAACTGTTTTGGTTCATGAATAATAATAGGTCAAAGTTGTGGATTTTGAGTTGGACAGTATCTCTTGCAAAGCTGTAGCTCTGCAACACTTGTTGATGGTAATGCAGTTTGTATCAGGTTAAAGCAATTTACATGGAGATTAATTGCAATTCTTAATTTGTATTAACTGAACAGCCTTGGTGGTCAAGGTAGAGGTGTCACAATATCTCAACAGTGGTATTTTGATTTATTTATTTTTGTATGTTATGATAACCTACATGCTAAAAATCATTTTGGGGTTGTATTATATGCAGAGGTACATGTATTTTAGTCTTTAAAAAGTCTTGTTTCCTGCTTGACCACAAAGTTTACAGAGTCACATAGGTACACTGATAGCTATATATTGAGACGATGCATGCAGCACATGCAGACCTGATGCATGTACTTGTACATGGAGTTAAAACGACTTGCTCTCCTTTCTCGTATATGGCCAGTGATCAAGTGCTCGCGTGTGCATGCATAATAAATCAAAATACCACTTTTTGAGATATTGTGACATCTCAACTTTGACCAGCATGGCTGTTCAATTAATAAACCACTTAAGATTGCAATTAATCTCCATGTAAATTGCTTTAACCTTATACAAACAGCATTACTATCACTATAAGCTACAGCCTTGCAAGAGATGGTGTTCAACTCAAAATTAAGTAATGGCTGTGACTCCCAATGACATGAGCCACTCACTACAATAATGTACCTCTCTGTAATTGAAGTCTTTGAGCCACTCACTACCAATAATGTATCTCTCTGTAATTGAAGTCTTCAACTGTACATCATGACACAACACTTTTTTTAGCAAAGGTAGTAGGCAAGACTCAAAAACAATAAATATCCTTTCAGTAGCCAACTTCCTTCAAGAACATTCTTGTGTTTGAATAGTAAGGTCATCACAGCATTCTGTGTAGAAATATCTGATGATTGTGTTCTTCATTTATAACGTGTATAAAAGCAAATGTAAATCTATTCATATGAAAAGCTCACTTCACTCAATCTGCTACACCCTTGTATTCCACATTTTCCAACTCTTGTTGCAATGGTGAAGAACAGGCTAAAAACATGTCAGCTTGTGGGCTCACATTGCACTGTTCCACCAGATCTGTATGCGAACATGTGTACTGTTATGCCCATCAAAATTTAAATTATACTACATTGTATAGCAATATCCCTTGCTTGTAATTTGAGCTACTAGTTGAAAGGACAATCACAGTGCACCTACACATAGTATATATCGGCAATTTCTTACTGTATTGTGTGCCAATGTCTTTTTGTCTTAGGTTCCGATAAGACAGTAGTACATTAGTGCACATATAATGTGTTCACTATCTGAACTAAACCCTAAGAATATTTTTTGCCAAGTCTTTCCTAGACTTGTTCGAAATCTTGTGTAATATCTTGCCGCAAGTGTTCCAGTTTTCTAGAGCACCATCCAACATGCTTGTGCCATTTATAATTGCAGGCATTTCACTCTTGTAGCTTGTACAGGTTGATGAGTTTGTAAAAACTTTCCCCCGACGAGACACACGCGCTCAAATGCCAAAGGGGTGTGGCACTTTACTTTGGAGGGGAAAAATTCTTCAACCTGTGCAAAAATCTTTCTTAGGCGAACATTGTAAATGACTTTGTAGGTCTGGACTACCGGATTCTGTACAGTACAATGTGATTGTAAAAGATGGTACACATCTAAATAGAGCTGATGACTGGATTTTTCGTCTGACTTAAGTTTTGGCTTTGAAGCTGTGTAACCCTCAACGCCTACGATATCTTCCTTGCAGAAATGGATGTTACAAACCAACGCACTTCCTTAATGGGTAGTGAGAAGCCCACCATCTCGCTGTGTCTGTGGACACAATTTTACAGTTGAACATGCAATGAGCTGTCCAACTGTGTGTGCCAATGTCTTTTGTCTTAGGTTCTGATAACAAGACAGTAGCAGTGCACATATTCATTGAATCCTTCATAATGAAATAAGAGACTTAACAGCAAAGGTTCTCACGGAAAATTGCCACAATGTCGGGACCGAACCACAACTACAGCCAGTAAATGACGAACATTTATCTTCCAAAACATCAAATTCTGAAGATGGTGCACGGGCTTGATATTGCAGCTGACAATTTTTGGAGAAATTGCAGTCAACAGGCTTTCTTTGACATAAGAGTACTTAACCCACATGCCCCCTGTTTGGGGTATCCTAAGGAGTGATTGCGTGTATGCGCATGCACGATTGCATTGTGTTTGCATCGTGTGAGCTGTCGGCAATATCGCAGTAGTACATTACGTTGCAGGATGCAGCTGTATCTAGCTGGCAAGTTATCACCTGGACTTTCTTCTTCCTCTGGAACGGCACGTTGGCCAGTAGTTTTCTGCCCACCTTCTGTACCCTTATCAACAACACCCCCTCTTCTGATGCAGGTGGAGCATTTAGTGTGTACATAAGTGCGTAGTAATTGTAGCCTCTGCAGTTGGCGCACTGCTATCCATAAGCAGGGCATTGCCTTGGCTGGTGCGAGTGGCCGCACCTGGAACAGACCCTTCCTCATCCTCTCCTAATTACATTCCTCTGCTGCCTTGCTTTGTCTTCCATACTATTCTGTGGCTTCCCTCTCCAACAACTAAATGGATCTGTTGCCCCAGAGGGGACTGTAGTCGATTGGGACTCCATAGCTGCTACTTTCTCCACTGTTTCCGTCTTCTCCACTAAGGACTGCAGGTCTGTCACCGTGGCTTCCATGATCTGACACATCCTAATGGCTTTGGGCAAATCCTGATTATCTCTTTCAAGTAGCTGCCTGCACATCCTTTCGTTACTGACACCCCTGATAAGTACGTGCAAAATGAGGTCATCTTGCAACCCCCCAAATTTGCAGTCTCTTACTTGTTTTTGCAACTCGATAACAAACTGGTCCACGCTCTTGCTCTCCGGCTTGAGCTGTAAAAACCTATCCCGCGTCACATGTTTGCTGGTCCTCCTAGCACATGCGTTGTCTAGCTTCCTGCTGACCACCGACCACTTTGTTCTGCCTTCACCTTCCTCGAAACGCATTGTCACATACATATCATTTACTCTCGGACTAATTGTTTGCAGGAAAATGGCCAAGTTGGTCTATTCGGTTGCTGTCTATTGCCGTAAGGAACTGTGTGAACTCCCTCTTTAACTGCCACCCATAGGTCGCTCAATTTGCCCTCTCCAATGGGTTCGGGCACCACACACCCGCTCCATCAGTCAATGGGCAGACGACACTTAACACCTCAACCAAGCCAAGAGAAGCTGTCAAGGAGTTATTAAGAGCACCAACTCAGTGTGAAGTGACAACGCGCAGTGGCAGGACAAGCAGGAAAGCCAAATCCCTAATTGGAACAATACTGACTGGGGTACACAGCCAACCCTTACCAATATTGGCTCAAGGATGATAAACGCAAAAACCTTGGTACAATAATGATATAAAACATGACCCAATACTGATATATTATCTTCATTGCGTCAATGTTGATATAGCAACATGGAACAGGTTGATAAAATCCTGGGACAATAGCTGAATATCATTTTTACATAAACCATGATATCAATATTGCTTCAATAATGATGCACATAATAGCACCGCTATGTTTGTTTTATACAAATGTTTGCACCCTTGTTCATCAGGATTGGTGAACCTTTACTCAGTGATACAGACTGCCCCATGTTTGAACTTTCGTGATATTTCGAAGCAGTTGAAGGATGCAAAGTGTTAAAAGCCGTGTCCTTCGTCCACGACTGCTTTAGTGAAGGGTGCCCACTTTGAGGAAATGGTAACTACAGTGCCAATAGAAAGAGAGAAAGTTGGAGTCAACAAAAAAATATTTGTTCACGATTATTCAATAAAATCTGTATTGTTTTAATAATTATTGTTTGAATGCCTAAAAATTTGACGGCCGTTCCTCCGTCAGCAGCAAGTGTGTAAAGTCAGTGAATGCCCTGCCATTGTTATGTACATTGTTATGTCTTTTGCAATCCAATCACACACACAACACCAGCAATTGAATACTCCCTAATAAGAGTGCACCACCACTACGCATGCGCAATCATATATATAACTAGTTCACTACTAAGTACACTACAGTCTGCCTTCCCCCTTTAGAAGACTTCGTCAATGAACCGTTTTGGAGCTTTGTGCACCCAGTAGAACGCCGGCAGGGCAACTCCTCAACTCCCCTGCCCACACTAGTGTCAGGCACAATCGGTAGTTCCGGCACCCAGGCAGGAGTGGCCACTGGAATGCTCTGTGATGGCTGCTGATCTGTGAACTGACTTGTCTCAATTCTGTCCCTACCTTCCTCTCTTACTGTTGCTGTAGACGGCTGATTTCTATGTTGACTCTGCTGCTCAATAATTCCATTCGTGTCCTCATCCCTTAAATGTGTTGTTCCTACAGGGTTATGACTGGTGCTTGGCTGCAATGTAGGTTCGCCTTCTGGAATCTCGGTCTCCACTGGCATGGACAGAACATGATGCTTCAGATGATCTACATGCACCTTCCTCTTATGACCATCAGACAAAATGACTTGATAACACATCATCCCAATTTTTGCTGTGACTTCACCTTGTACCCATCTATGCTCAGCTGAGGGTCGGAAATCTCTAACCCACACCCTGTCACCAATGGCGAAGGTGCGAAGCTTGTTCATCCTAAGCGGATTTGACTTCTGCCTAACACGCTTTGACATATTAGGCAGTACCATTGATAAATCAGTACGTGGTGCCCTGCCAAAAATAACTTGAGCAGGTGTTCGTTTGGTTACAGTGTGAGGAACATTTCGGTATGTTCGGAGGAAGTCTGACAAAACCATGGAAAACTTGAACCTTTTTGTTTGCTTGCTTAACCACTGTTTTACATTTTTGACCATATTTTCAGCTAACCCATTGGTAGCTGGATGGTACGGGGCTGATGTGCGATGTACAATGTTGTTCTTTGCAAGAAATGCCTTAAACTCTGCACTTGAAAATTGTGGGCCATTATCTGAAACTAGGATCCTTGGCAATCCATGCATTGCAAAAATTTCCTGAAGAACTTCCACTGTTCGCTGTGTCGTAGTTGTTGACATTTCCTGAACCTTGGGCCATTTGCTATAAGCATCCACTAGCACAAAGAAGTGAGTTCCTTTGTACTCCCCATAATCAATGTGAACTCTGTCCCATGGGGAACTAGGAAACTGCCATGGGTGATGTGGAGCTAACTGTGGCATAGAAGATACCATTTTGCATTTCTCACAACTAGCCACCATTCTCTCTATGTCTTGGTCTAAGTTGGGCCACCATACATAGCTTCGAGCCAGTTCCTTCATTCGAACTACTCCTAGGTGTCCTTCATGTAGCTCTTTCAACAACAAGGACTGTAAGTTAGATGGAATCACTACTCTTTGTCCCCACAAGACACAACCATCATGACAACTCAGTTCCTCACGCCTTCTGTAGAATGGGTCTTTGCCTTGACCAATCAAATTCCACTGACCATGTAGCACACATTGTAGCACTGTTGCCAGTGTTTTGTCTCGTCGAGTAGCCTTGGCAATGTGAAGTGCTGTGACTGGTAATGTACACGACTCAATCGCTAAAATGTCCATCTCCTTGTCGTCATCAAGACATGTTGATAGGGGCAACCTAGACATACAGTCAGCACAATAGTTCTCAGATCCTGGAACATATTCAATACGATACTGATATGCGCTTAAAATGAGTGCCCACCTCTGAATTCGGGCTGCAGCTAGGGTAGGAATGCCGTCCGCATGACCAAATAACTTGCACAATGGTTTGTGGTCTGTAACTAACACGAACTCCTTCCCATACAAGTACTGATGAAATTTCTTGACTGCGAAAATTATTGCTAAGGCCTCGCCTTCAATCTGCGAATACTTGGATTCAGCTGTACTAAGCGATCTTGAAGCATACATTACAGGTTGCTCACATCCTCTGATGACGTGCATAAGACATGCCCCCACAACAACAGCTGAAGCATCACAATAAAGCCTTATTGGCTTAGACGTATCAAAATGAGCTAAAATCGCAATCCCAATGCATTGCTTATATATTTCCATTGCATTGGCATCACTATTCTTATCATAAGCAATGCAATCCCAGTGCATTGCACAACGATGCTTATCATAAGCAATTTCATTCCAATGCATTGCTTATATATTTCTTTTGCATTGCACAACTGTGCTTATAAGCAATGCAATCCCAATACATTGCACAACTATGTTTATCATAAACAATGCAAACCCAATACATTGCATAATTATGCTTATCATAAGCAATTTCATTCCAATGCATTGCTTATATATTTCTTTTGCATTGCACAACTTTGCTTATCGTAAACAATGCAATCCCATTACATTGCATATCTATTCTTATCATCTGCAATTGAATTCCGATGCATTGCTTTTATATTTTAATTACATTTCACAAGTATGCTTATCATAAGCAATGCAATCCGACTGCATTGTATTTATACTTCTATTGTATTGCACAAGTATGCTTGTCGTAAGAAATGCAATCCCAATACATTGCACAACTATGCTTATCATCAGCAATTAAATTCCAATGCATTGTTTATCTAATTCTATTGCATTATACATTTCTGCTTATCATAAGCAATTCAATTCTAATGCATTGCGGATTAAATTCTATTTCATTGCTCAACTATGTTTCTCATAAGCAATTCAATTCTAATGTATTGCTCATTTTATTCCATTGCATTGCTCAACTATGCTTATCATAAGCAATTCAATTTTAATGCATTGCTGATTTAATTCTATTGCATTGCACAATATGCTTATCATAAGCAATTCAATTTCAATGAATTCCATTTGTATTTTTATTGCATTGCACAAGTATGCTTATCATAAGCAATGCAATCCCAATGCATTGCAAAAATGATGCTTATCATAAGCAATGCAATCCCAATACATTGCAGATTTATGCTTATCGTATGCAATTATATTCCAATGCATTTCTCATTCATTTCTTTTGCATTGCACAACTATGCTTATCATAAGCAATTTTATTCCAATGCATTGCTTATTTTTGGATTGCATTGCACAATTATGCATATCATAAGCATTGCAATCCAAATGCATTGCACAACTATGCCTATGATAAGCAACGCAATCCCAATGCATTGCACACTATGCTTATCATAAGGAATTTCATTCCAATGCATTGCTTATAAAATTCCATTGCATTGCACAACTATGCTTATCATAAGCAATTCTATTACAATGCATTGCTCAACTTCCTTACCATAAACAAAGCAATGCTTTAAATTGCACAACTTTGCTTATTATAAGAAATACAATCCAATGCATTAATGATTTAATTTTATTGCATTGCACAACTATGCTTATCGTAAGCAATTTCATCCATTGAATTGCTTATATATTTCTATTGCATTGCATAACTATTCTAATCATAAGCAATGCGATCCCTATGCATTACACAACTATGCTTATCATAAGATATTTCAATCCAATGCATTATGATTTTCTATTGCATTGCACAATTATGCTTATCATTAGCAATGCTATCCTAGTGCATTGCACCAACTATGCTTATGATAAGCAATGCAATCCCAATACATTGCACAACTATGTTTATCATAAATAATGCATTCCAATACATAGCATAATTATGCATATCATAAGCAATTTCATTTCAATGCATTGCTTTTTTAATACTATTGCATTGCACAACTATGCTTATCTTAAGCATTTCAATTCTAATGCATTGCTGATTTAATTCTATTGCATAACACAACTATGCTTATCATAAGCAATTTCATTCCAATGCATTGCTTGTATATTTCTTTTGCAATGCACAACTATGCTTATCATAAACAATGCAATCCCAATACATTGCACAACTGTTATCATAAGCAATTTGATTCCAATTGCATTGCTTATATAATTCTATTGCATTACACAACTATGCTTATCATCAACAATTTCATATTGCATTTCTTACGACAAGCATACTTGTGCAATGCAATAAAAGTATAAAAGCAATGCATTCGGATTGCATTGCTTATGATAAGCATACTTGTGAAATGCAATTAAAATATAAAAGCAATGCATTGGAATTCAATTGCAGATGATAAGAATAGTTATGCAATGTATTGGGATTGCATTGTTTACGATAAGCAAAGTTGTGCAATGTATTGGGATTGCATTGCTTACGATAGGATAAGTAGTGCTATGCAATAGAAATATATTAGCAATGCATTGGAATGAAATTGCTTATGATAAGCATAATTATGCAATGTATTGGGTTTGCATTGTTTATGATAAACATAGTTGTGCAATGCAAAAGAATATATAAGCAATGCATTGGAATGAAATTGCTTATGATAAGCATGTTGTGTTATGCAATAGAATTAAATCAGCAATGCATTAGAATTGAATTGCTTATGATAAGCATAGTTGTGCAATGCATTGGGATTGTTTTGCTTATCATAGGCATAGTTGTGCAATGCATTGGGTTTGCAGTTGTGCAATGCAATAAAATTACATCATTAGTTCATTGGATTGCATTTCTTACGATAAGCAAAGTTGTGCAATGTATTGCATTGCATTGTTTATGGTAAGGAAGTTGTGCAATGCAATAAAAATATTAAAGCAATGCATTGGGATTG
Source organism: Ephydatia muelleri (assembly GCA_013339895.1). Classification (NCBI taxonomy): domain Eukaryota; kingdom Metazoa; phylum Porifera; class Demospongiae; order Spongillida; family Spongillidae; genus Ephydatia; species Ephydatia muelleri. The sequence goes on along the minus strand of JABACO010000013.1, from coordinate 4,994,685 downwards.
CATTGCTTATGATAAGCATAGTTATGCAATGCAATGGAAATATATAAGCAACGCATTGAAATAAAATTGCTTATGATAAGCATAGTTGTGCAATGTATTGGGATTGCATTGTTATGATAAGCCTAATTATACAAAGCATTGGAATTAAATTGTTTATGATGGCATAGTAATGCAATGCATTGGGATTGCATTGATAATGATATGCATAGTTGTGCAATGCCTTGAGATTACATTGCTTATGATAAGCATAGTTGTGCAATGCAATAGAAAATGCACAACTATGCTTATCATAAGCAATTAAATTCCAAAGCATTGTTGTTTTAATTCAACGAATTTCATTCAAATTTCTATTGCATTGCACAAGTATCATAAGTAACGCAATCCCAATGCATTGCACAACTATGCTTATCATTAGCAAATGTATTCCAATTTATTAATTATAAAATTCTATTGCTTTGCACAACAATGCTTTTATTACGCAATTCTAATACATTGCATTGCTTATTTAATTCTATTGCATTGCACAACTATGCTTACATAAGCAATTCAAATCTAATGCATTGCTGATTTAATTCTATTGCATTGCACAACTATGCTTATAAGCAACGCAATACCAATGCATTGCTTATATATTTCCCATTGCATTGCATAACTATGCTTATCATAAGCAATGCAATCTCAGTGCATTGCACAACTATGCTTATCATAAGCAATTCAAATCTAATGCATTGCTGATTTAATTCTATTGCATTGTACAACTATGCTTATAAGCAACGCAATCCCAATGCATTGCTTATATATTTCCATTGCATTGGCATCACTATTCTTATCATAAGCAATGCAAACCCAGTGCATTGCACAACGATGCTTATCATAAGCAATTTCATTCCAATGCATTGCTTATATATTTCTTTTGCATTGCACAACTGTGCTTATCATAAGCAATGCAATCCCAATACATTGCACAACTGTGTTTATCATAAACAATGCAAACCCAATACATTGCATAATTATGCTTATCATAAGCAATTTCATTCCAATGCATTGCTTATATATTTCTTTTGCATTGCACAACTGTGCTTATCATAAGCAATGCAATCCCAATACATTGCACAACGATGTTTATCATAAACAATGCAAACCCAATACATTGCATAATTATGCTTATCATAAGCAATTTCATTCCAATGCATTGCTAATATATTTCTATTGCATAGCACTACTTATCCTATCGTAAGCAATGCAATCCCAATACATTGCACAACTTTGCTCATCGTAAACAATGCAATCCCATTACATTGCATATCTATTCTTATCATCTGCAATTTAATGCCAATGCATTGCTTTTATATTTTAATTGCATTTCACAAGTATGCTTATCATAAGCAATGCAATCCGACTGCATTGTATTTATACTTCTATTGTATTGCACAAGTATGCTTGTCGTAAGAAATGCAATCCCAATACATTGCCCAACTATGCTTATCATCAGCAATTAAATTCCAATGCATTGTTTATCTAATTCTATTGCATTATACATTTCTGCTTATCATAAGCAATTCAATTCTAATGCATTGCGGATTAAATTCTATTTCATTGCTCAACTATGTTTCTCATAAGCAATTCAATTCTAATGTATTGCTCATTTTATTCCATTGCATTGCTCAACTATGCTTATCATAAGCAATTCAATTTTAATGCATTGCTGATTTAATTCTATTGCATTGCACAATATGCTTATCATAAGCAATTCAATTTCAATGAATTCCATTTGTATTTTTATTGCATTGCACAAGTATGCTTATCATAAGCAATGCAATCCCAATGCATTGCAAAAATGATGCTTATCATAAGCAATGCAATCCCAATACATTGCAGATTTATGCTTATCGTATGCAATTATATTCCAATGCATTTCTCATTCATTTCTTTTGCATTGCACAACTATGCTTATCATAAGCAATTTTATTCCAATGCATTGCTTATTTTTGGATTGCATTGCACAATTATGCATATCATAAGCATTGCAATCCAAATGCATTGCACAACTATGCCTATGATAAGCAACGCAATCCCAATGCATTGCACACTATGCTTATCATAAGGAATTTCATTCCAATGCATTGCTTATAAAATTCCATTGCATTGCACAACTATGCTTATCATAAGCAATTCTATTACAATGCATTGCTCAACTTCCTTACCATAAACAAAGCAATGCTTTAAATTGCACAACTTTGCTTATTATAAGAAATACAATCCAATGCATTAATGATTTAATTTTATTGCATTGCACAACTATGCTTATCGTAAGCAATTTCATCCATTGAATTGCTTATATATTTCTATTGCATTGCATAACTATTCTAATCATAAGCAATGCGAACCCTATGCATTACACAACTATGCTTATCATAAGATATTTCATTCCAATGCATTATGTTTTTCTATTGCATTGCACAATTATGCTTATCATTAGCAATGCTATCCTAGTGCATTGCACCAACTATGCTTATGATAAGCAATGCAATCCCAATACATTGCACAACTATGTTTATCATAAATAATGCATTCCAATACATAGCATAATTATGCATATCATAAGCAATTTCATTTCAATGCATTGCTTTTTTAATACTATTGCATTGCACAACTATGCTTATCTTAAGCATTTCAATTCTAATGCATTGCTGATTTAATTCTATTGCATAACACAACTATGCTTATCATAAGCAATTTCATTCCAATGCATTGCTTGTATATTTCTTTTGCAATGCACAACTATGCTTATCATAAACAATGCAATCCCAATACATTGCACAACTGTTATCATAAGCAATTTGATTCCAATTGCATTGCTTATATAATTCTATTGCATTACACAACTATGCTTATCATCAACAATTTCATATTGCATTTCTTACGACAAGCATACTTGTGCAATGCAATAAAAGTATAAAAGCAATGCATTCGGATTGCATTGCTTATGATAAGCATACTTGTGAAATGCAATTAAAATATAAAAGCAATGCATTGGAATTCAATTGCAGATGATAAGAATAGTTATGCAATGTATTGGGATTGCATTGTTTACGATAAGCAAAGTTGTGCAATGTATTGGGATTGCATTGCTTACGATAGGAAGTAGTGCTATGCAATAGAAATATATTAGCAATGCATTGGAATGAAATTGCTTATGATAAGCATAATTATGCAATGTATTGGGTTTGCATTGTTTATGATAAACATAGTTGTGCAATGCAAAAGAATATATAAGCAATGCATTGGAATGAAATTGCTTATGATAAGCATGTTGTGTTATGCAATAGAATTAAATCAGCAATGCATTAGAATTGAATTGCTTATGATAAGCATAGTTGTGCAATGCATTGGGATTGTTTTGCTTATCATAGGCATAGTTGTGCAATGCATTGGGTTTGCAGTTGTGCAATGCAATAAAATTACATCATTAGTTCATTGGATTGCATTTCTTACGATAAGCAAAGTTGTGCAATGTATTGCATTGCATTGTTTATGGTAAGGAAGTTGTGCAATGCAATAAAAATATTAAAGCAATGCATTGGGATTGCATTGCTTATGATAAGCATAGTTATGCAATGCAATGGAAATATATAAGCAACGCATTGAAATAAAATTGCTTATGATAAGCATAGTTGTGCAATGTATTGGGATTGCATTGTTATGATAATCCTAATTATACAAAGCATTGGAATTAAATTGTTTATGATGGCATAGTAATGCAATGCATTGGGATTGCATTGATAATGATATGCATAGTTGTGCAATGCCTTGAGATTACATTGCTTATGATAAGCATAGTTGTGCAATGCAATAGAAAATGCACAACTATGCTTATCATAAGCAATTAAATTCCAAAGCATTGTTGTTTTAATTCAACGAATTTCATTCAAATTTCTATTGCATTGCACAAGTATCATAAGTAACGCAATCCCAATGCATTGCACAACTATGCTTATCATTAGCAAATGTATTCCAATTTATTAATTATAAAATTCTATTGCTTTGCACAACAATGCTTTTATTACGCAATTCTAATACATTGCATTGCTTATTTAATTCTATTGCATTGCACAACTATGCTTACATAAGCAATTCAAATCTAATGCATTGCTGATTTAATTCTATTGCATTGCACAACTATGCTTATAAGCAACGCAATACCAATGCATTGCTTATATTTCCCATTGCATTGCATAACTATGCTTATCATAAGCAATGCAATCTCAGTGCATTGCACAACTATGCTTATCATAAGCGATTTTATTTCAATGCATTGCTTTTGTTTTTATTGCATTGCACAAGTATGCTTATCATAAGCAATTTCACTCCAATGCATTGCTTCGTATTGCACAACTATGCTTATCATCAGCAATTTCATTCCAATGCATTGCTGATTTAATTCCATTGCATTGCACAACATTGCTTATCATAAGCAATTCAATCCCAATACATTGCACAATAATGCTTATCATCAGCAATTTAATTCCAATGCATTCTCTATTGCATTGCACAACTCAGCTTATCATAAGCAATTCAATTGTAATGCATTGCTGATTTAATACTATTGCATTGCCCAACTCTGCTTATCCTAAGCAATTCAAATCTAATACATTGTTGATTTAATTCTATTGCATTGCACAACTATGCTTATCATAAGCAATTCAAATCTAATGCATTGCTGATTTAATTCTATTGCATTGTACAACTATGCTTATAAGCAACGCAATCCCAATGCATTGCTTATATATTTCCATTGCATTGGCATCACTATTCTTATCATAAGCAATGCAATCCCAGTGCATTGCACAACGATGCTTATCATAAGCAATTTCATTCCAATGCATTGCTTATATATTTCTTTTGCATTGCACAACTGTGCTTATCATAAGCAATGCAATCCCAATACATTGCACAACGATGTTTATCATAAACAATGCAAACCCAATACATTGCATAATTATGCTTATCATAAGCAATTTCATTCCAATGCATTGCTAATATATTTCTATTGCATAGCACTACTTATCCTATCGTAAACAATGCAATCCCAATACATTGCACAACTTTGCTTATCGTAAACAATGCAATCCCAATACATTGCATAACTATTCTTATCATCTGCAATTGAATTCCAATGCTTTGCTTTTATATTTTAATTGCATTTCACAAGTATGCTTATCATAAGCAATGCAATCCGAATGCATTGTATTTATACTTCTATTGTATTGCACAAGTAGGCTTGTCGTAAGAAATGCAATCCCAATACATTGCACAACTATGCTTTTCATCAGCAATTAAATTCCAATGCATTGTTTATCTAATTCTATTGCATTATACATTTCTGCTTATCATAAGCAATTCAATTCTAATGCATTGCGAATTAAATTCTATTTCATTGCTCAACTATGTTTCTCATAAGCAATTCAATTCTAATGCATTGCTCATTTTATTCCATTGCATTGCTCAACTATGCTTATCATAAGCAATTCAATTTTAATGCATTGCTGATTTAATTCTATTGCATTGCACAATATGTTTATCATAAGCAATTCAATTTCAATGAATTCCATTTGTATTTTTATTGCATTGCACAAGTATGCTTATCATAAGCAATGCAATTTCAATGCATTGCAAAAATGATGCTTATCATAAGCAATGCAATCCCAATACATTGCAGATTTATGCTTATCGTATGCAATTATATTCCAATGCATTTCTCATTCATTTCTTTTGCATTGCACAACTATGCTTATCATAAGCAATTTTATTCCAATGCATTGCTTATTTTTGGATTGCATTGCACAATTATGCATATCATAAGCATTGCAATCCAAATGCATTGCACAACTAGATGATAAGCAACGCAATCCCAATGCATTGCACACTATGCTTATCATAAGGAATTTCATTCCAATGCATTGCTTATAAAATTCCATTGCATTGCACAACTATGTTTATCATAAGCAATTCTATTACAATGCATTGCTCAACTTCCTTACCATAAACAAAGCAATGCTTTAAATTGCACAACTTTGCTTATTATAAGAAATACAATCCAATGCATTAATGATTTAATCTTATTGCATTGCACAACTATGCTTACGTAAGCAATTTCATTCCATTGAATTGCTTATATATTTCTATTGCATTGCATAACTATTCTAATCATAAGCAAGGCGATCCCTATTCATTACACAACTATGCTTATCATAAGATATTTCAATCCAATGCATTATGTTTTTCTATTGCATTGCACAATTATGCTTATCATTAGCAATGCTATCCTAGTGCATTGCACCAACTATGCTTATGATAAGCAATGCAATCCCAATACATTGCACAACTATGTTTATCATAAATAATGCATTCCAATACATAGCATAATTATGCATATCATAAGCAATTTCATTTCAATGCATTGCTTTTTTAATACTATTGCATTGCACAACTATGCTTATCTTAAGCATTTCAATTCTAATGTATTGCTGATTTAATTCTATTGCATAACACAACTATGCTTATCATAAGCAATGTCATTCCAATGCATTGCTTGTATATTTCTTTTGCAATGCACAACTAAGCTTATCATAAGCCAATACATTGCACAACTATGTTTATCATAAACAATGCAATCCCAATACATTGCACAACTGTTATCATAAGCAATTTAATTCCAATTGCATTGCTTATATAATTCTATTGCATTACACAACTATGCTTATCATCAACAATTTCATATTGCATTTCTTACGACAAGCATACTTGTGCAATGCAATAAAAGTATAAAAGCAATGCATTCGGATTGCATTGCATATGATAAGCATACTTGTGAAATGCAATTAAAATATAAAAGCAATGCATTGGAATTCAATTGCAGATGATAAGAATAGTTATGCAATGCATTGGATTGCATTGTTTACGATAAGCAAAGTTGTGCAATGTATTGGGATTGCATTGCTTACGATAGGATAAGTAGTGCAATGCAATAGAAATATAATAGCAATGCATTGGAATGAAATTGCTTATGATAAGCATAATTATGCAATGTATTGGGTTTGCATTGTTTATGATAAACATAGTTGTGCAATGTATTGGGATTGCATTGCTAATGATAAGCATAGTTGTGCAATGCAAAAGAATATATAAGCAATGCATTGGAATGAAATTGCTTATGGTAAGCATGTTGTGTTATGCAATAGAATTAAATCAGCAATGCATTAGAATTGAATTGCTTATGATAAGCATAGTTGTGCAATGCATTGGGTTTGCAGTTGTGCAATGCAATAAAATTACATCATTAGTTCATTGGATTGCATTTCTTACGATAAGCAAAGTTGTGCAATGTATTGCATTGCATTGTTTATGGTAAGGAAGTTGTGCAATGCAATAAAAATATTAAAGCAATGCATTGGGATTGCATTGCTTATGATAAGCATAGTTATGCAATGCAATGGAAATATATAAGCAACGCATTGAAATAAAATTGCTTATGATAAGCATAGTTGTGCAATGTATTGGGATTGCATTGTTATGATAATCCTAATTATACAAAGCATTGGAATTAAATTGTTTATGATGGCATAGTAATGCAATGCATTGGGATTGCATTGATAATGATATGCATAGTTGTGCAATGCCTTGAGATTACATTGCTTATGATAAGCATAGTTGTGCAATGCAATAGAAAATGCACAACTATGCTTATCATAAGCAATTAAATTCCAATGCATTGTTGATTTAATTCAACGAATTTCATTCAAATTTCTATTGCATTGCACAAGTATCATAAGTAACGCAATCCCAATGCATTGCACAACTATGCTTATCATTAGCAAATGTATTCCAATTTATTGATTATAAAATTCTATTGCTTTGCACAACAATGCATTTATTACGCAATTCTAATACATTGCATTGCTTATTTAATTCTATTGCATTGCACAACTATGCTTATCATAAGCAATTCAAATCTAATGCATTGCTGATTTAATTCTATTGCATTGCACAACTTTGCTTATAAGCAACGCAATACCAATGCATTGCTTATATATTTCCCATTGCATTGCATAACTATGCTTATCATAAGCAATGCAATCTCAGTGCATTGCACAACTATGCTTATCATAAGCAAATGTATTCCAATTTATTGATTATAAAATTCTATTGCTTTGCACAACTATGCTTTTATTACGCAATTCTAATACATTGCATTGCTTAATTGATTCTATTGCATTGCACAACCATGCTTATCATAAGCAATTCAAATCTAATGCATTGCTGATTTAATTCTATTGCATTGCACAACTATGCTTATAAGCAACGCAATCCCAATGCATTGCTTATATATTTCCATTGCATTGGCATCACTATTCTTATCATAAGCAATGCAATCCCAGTGCATTGCACAACGATGCTTATCATAAGCAATTTCAATCCAATGCATTGCTTATATATTTCTTTTGCATTGCACAACTGTGCTTATCATAAGCAATGCAATCCCAATACATTGCACAACTATGTTTATCATAAACAATGCAAACCCAATACATTGCATAATTATGCTTATCATAAGCAATTTCATTCCAATGCATTGCTTATATATTTCTTTTGCATTGCACAACTGTGCTTATCATAAGCAATGCAATCCCAATACTTTGCACAACGATGTTTATCATAAACAATGCAAACCCAATACATTGCCTAATTATGTTTATCATAAGCAATTTCATTCCAATGCATTGCTAATATATTTCTATTGCATAGCACTACTTATCCTATCGTAAGCAATGCAATCCCAATACATTGCACAACTTTGCTTATCGTAAACAATGCAATCCCAATACATTGCATATCTATTCTTATCATCTGCAATTGAATTCCAATGCATTGCTTTTATATTTTAATTGCATTTCACAAGTATGCTTATCATAAGCAATGCAATCCGAATGCATTGTATTTATACTTCTATTGTATTGCACAAGTATGCTTGTCGTAAGAAATGCAATCCCAATACATTGCCCAACTATGCTTATCATCAGCAATTAAATTCCAATCCATTGTTGATCTAATTCTATTGCATTATACATTTCTGCTTATCATAAGCAATTCAATTCTAATGCATTGCGGATTAAATTCTATTTCATTGCTCAACTATGTTTCTCATAAGCAATTCTAATGTATTGCTCATTTTATTTCATTGCATTGCTCAACTATGCTTATCATAAGCAATTCAATTTTAATGCATTGCTGATTTAATTCTATTGCATTGCACAATATGCTTATCATAAGCAATTCAATTTCAATGAATTCCATTTGTATTTTTATTGCATTGCACAAGTATGCTTATCATAAGCAATGCAATCCCAATGCATTGCAAAAATGATGCTTATCATAAGCAATGCAATCCCAATACATTGCAGATTTATGCTTATCGTATGCAATTGTATTCCAATGCATTTCTCATTCATTTCTATTGCATTGCACAACTATGCTTATCATAAGCAATTTTATTCCAATGCATTGCTTATTTTTGGATTGCATTGCACAATTATGCATATCATAAGCATTGCAATCCAAATGCATTGCACAACTATGCCTATGATAAGCAACGCAATCCCAATGCATTGCACACTATGCTTATCATAAGGAATTTCATTCCAATGCATTGCTTATAAAATTCCATTGCATTGCACAACTATGCTTATCATAAGCAATTCTATTACAATGCATTGCTCAACTTCCTTACCATAAACAAAGCAATGCTTTAAATTGCACAACTTTGCTTATTATAAGAAATACAATCCAATGCATTAATGATTTAATTTTATTGCATTGCACAACTATGCTTATCGTAAGCAATTTCATTCCATTGAATTGCTTATATATTTCTATTGCATTGCATAACTATTCTAATCATAAGCAAGGCAATCCCTCTTCATTACACAACTATGCTTATCATAAGATATTTCATTCCAATGCATTATGTTTTTCTATTGCATTGCACAATTATGCTTATCATTAGCAATGCTATCCTAGTGCATTGCACCAACTATGCTTATGATAAGCAATGCAATCCCAATACATTGCACAACTATGTTTATCATAAATAATGCATTCCAATACATAGCATAATTATGCATATTATAAGCAATTTCATTTCAATGCATTGCTTTTTTAATACTATTGCATTGCACAACTATGCTTATCTTAAGCATTTCAATTCTAATGCATTGCTGATTTAATTCTATTGCATAACACAACTATGCTTATCATAAGCAATTTCATTCCAATGCATTGCTTGTATATTTCTTTTGCAATGCACACTATGCTTATCATAAGCCAATACATTGCACAACTATGTTTATCATAAACAATGCAATCCCAATACATTGCACAACTGTTATCATAAGTAATTTAATTCCAATTGCATTACTTATATAATTCTATTGCATTACACAACTATGCTTATCATCAACAATTTCATATTGCATTTCTTACGACAAGCATACTTGTGCAATTCAATAAAAGTATAAAAGCAATGCATTCGGATTGCATTGCATATGATAAGCATACTTGTGAAATGCAATTAAAATATAAAAGCAATGCATTGGAATTCAATTGCAGATGATAAGAATAGTTATGCAATGTATTGGGATTGCATTGTTTACGATAAGCAAAGTTGTGCAATGTATTGGGATTGCATTGCTTACGATAGGATAAGTAGTGCTATGCAATAGAAATATATTAGCAATGCATTGGAATGAAATTGCTTATGATAAGCATAATTATGCAATGTATTGGGTTTGCATTGTTCATGATAAACATAGTTGTGGAATGCAAAAGAATATATAAGCAATGCATTGGAATGAAATTGCTTATGATAAGCATGTTGTGTTGCAATAGAATTAAATCAGCAATGCATTAGAATTGAATTGCTTATGATAAGCATAGTTGTGCAATGCATTGGGATTGTTTTGCTTATCATAGGCATAGTTGTGCAATGCATTGGGTTTGCAGTTGTGCAATGCAATAAAATTACATCATTAGTTCATTGGATTGCATTTCTTACGATAAGCAAAGTTGTGCAATGTATTGCATTGCATTGTTTATGGTAAGGAAGTTGTGCAATGCAATAAAAATATTAAAGCAATGCATTGGGATTGCATTGCTTATGATAAGCATAGTTATGGAATGCAATGGGAAATATATAAGCAATGCATTGGTATTGCGTTGCTTATAAGCAAAGTTGTGCAATGCAATAGAATTAAATCAGCAATGCATTAGATTTGAATTGCTTATGATAAGCATAGTTGTGCAATGCAATAGAATTAAATAAGCAATGCAATGTATTAGAATTGCGTAATAAAAGCATTGTTGTGCAAAGCAATAGAATTTTATAATCAATAAATTGGAATACATTTGCTTATGATAAGCATAGTTGTGCAATGTATTGGGATTGCATTGTTATGATAAGCCTAATTATACAAAGCATTGGAATTAAATTGTTTATGATGGCATAGTAATGCAATGCATTGGGATTGCATTGATAATGATATGCATAGTTGTGCAATGCCTTGAGATTACATTGCTTATGATAAGCATAGTTGTGCAATGCAATAGAAAATGCACAACTATGCTTATCATAAGCAACTAAATTCCAATGCATTGTTGATTTAATTCAACGTATTTCATTCAAATTTCTATTGCATTGCACAAGTATCATAAGTAACGCAATCCCAATGCATTGCACAACTATGTTTATCATTAGCAAATGTATTCCAATTTATTGATTATAAAATTCTATTGCTTTGCACAACAATGCTTTTATTACGCAATTCTAATACATTGCATTGCTTATTTAATTCTATTGCATTGCACAACTATGCTTATCATAAGCAATTCAAATCTAATGCATTGCTGATTTAATTCTATTGCATTGCACAACTTTGCTTATAAGCAACGCAATACCAATGCATTGCTTATATATTTCCCATTGCATTGCATAACTATGCTTATCATAAGCAATGCAATCTCAGTGCATTGCACAACTATGCTTATCATAAGCAAATGTATTCCAATTTATTGATTATAAAATTCTATTGCTTTGCACAACTATGCTTTTATTACGCAATTCTAATACATTGCATTGCTTAATTGATTCTATTGCATTGCACAACCATGCTTATCATAAGCAATTCAAATCTAATGCATTGCTGATTTAATTCTATTGCATTGCACAACTTTGCTTATAAGCAACGCAATACCAATGCATTGCTTATACATTTCCCATTGCATTGCATAACTATGCTTATCATAAGCAATGCATCTCAGTGCATTGCACAACTATGCTTATCATAAACGATTTTATTTAAATGCATTGCTTTTGTTTTTATTGCATTGCACAAGATGCTCATCATAAGCAATTTCACTCCAAAGCATTGCTTCGTATTGCACAACTATGCTTATCATCAGCAATTTCTATCCAATGCATTGCTGATTTAATTCCATTACATTGCACAACATTGCTTATCATAAGCAATTCAATCCCAATACATTGCACAATAATGCTTATCATCAGCAATTTAATTCCAATGCATTATCTATTGCATTGCACAACTCAGCTTATCATAAGCAATTCAATTGTAATGCATTGCTGATTTAATACTATTGCATTGCCCAACTCTGCTTATCATAAGCAATTCAAATCTAATACATCGTTGATTTAATTCTATTGCATTGCACAACTATGCTTATCATAAGCAATTCAAATCTAATGCATTGCTGATTTAATTCTATTGCATTGTACAACTATGCTTATAAGCAACGCAATCCCAATGCATTGCTTATATATTTCCATTGCATTGGCATCACTATTCTTATCATAAGCAATGCAATCCCAGTGCATTGCACAACGATGCTTATCATAAGCAATTTCATTCCAATGCATTGCTTATATATTTCTTTTGCATTGCACAACTGTGCTTATCATAAGCAATGCAATCCCAATACATTGCACAACTATGTTTATCATAATCAATGCAAACCGAATACATTGCATAATTATGCTTATCATAAGCAATTTCATTCCATTGCGTTGCTAATATATTTCAATTGCATAGCACGACTTATCCTATCGTAAGCAATGCAATCCCAATACATTGCACAACTTTGCTCATCGTAAACAATGCAATCCCAATACATTGAATATCTATTCTTATCATCTGCAATTGAATTCCAATGCATTGCTTTTATATTTTAATTGCATTTCACAAGTATGCTTATCATAAGCAATGCAATCCGAATGCATTGTATTTATACTTCTATTGTATTGCACAAGTATGCTTGTCGTAAGAAATGCAATCCCAATACATTGCACAACTATGCTTATCATCAGCAATTAAATTCCAATGCATTGTTTATCTAATTCTATTGCATTATACATTTCTGCTTATCATAAGCAATACAATTCTAATGCATTGCGGATTAAATTCTATTTCATTGCTCAACTATGTTTCTCATAAGCAATTCAATTCTAATGTATTGCTCATTTTAATCCATTGCATTGCTCAACTATGCTTATCATAAGCAATTCAATTTTAATGCATTGCTGATTTAATTCTATTGCATTGCACAATATGCTTATCATAAGCAATTCAATTTCAATGAATTCCATTTGTATTTTTATTGCATTGCACAAGTATGCTTATCATAAGCAAATCAATTATAATGCATTTCTGATTTAATTCTATTGCATTGCACAATATGCTTATCATAAGCAATTCAATTTCAATGAATTCCATTTGTATTTTTATTGCATTGCACAACTATGCTTATCATAAGCAATTTTATTCCAATGCATTGCTTATTTTTGGATTGCATTGCACAATTATGCATATCATAAGCATTGCAATCCAAATGCATTGCACAACTATGCCTATGATATGCAACGCAATCCCAATGCATTGCACACTATGCTTATCATAATGAATTTCATTCCAATGCATTGCTTATAAAATTCCATTGCATTGCACAACTATGCATATCATAAGCAATTCTATTACAATGCATTGCTCAACTTCCTTACCATAAACAAAGCAATGCTTTAAATTGCACAACTTTGCTTATTATAAGAAATACAATCCAATGCATTAATGATTTAATTTTATTGCATTGCACAACTATGCTTATCGTAAGCAATTTCATTCCATTGAATTGCTTATATATTTCTATTGCATTGCATAACTATTCTAATCATAAGCAATGCGAATCCCTATGCATTACACAACTATGCTTATCATAAGATATTTCATTCCAATGCATTATGTTTTTCTATTGCATTGCACAATTATGCTTATCATTAGCAATGCTATCCTAGTGCATTGCACCAACTATGCTTATGATAAGCAATGCAATCCCAATACATTGCACAACTATGTTTATCATAAATAATGCATTCCAATACATAGCATAATTATGCATATCATAAGCAATTTCATTTCAATGCATTGCTTTTTTAATACTATTGCATTGCACAACTATGCTTATCTTAAGCATTTCAATTCTAATGCATTGCTGATTTAATTCTATTGCATAACACAACTATGCTTATCATAAGCAATTTCATTCCAATGCATTGCTTGTATATTTCTTTTGCAATGCACAACTATGCTTATCATAAGCCAATACATTGCACAACTATGTTTATCATAAACAATGCAATCCCAATGCATTGCACAACTGTTATCATTAGCAATTCAATTCCAATTGCATTGCTTATATAATTCTATTGCATTACACAACTATGCTTATCATCAACAATTTCATATTGCATTTCTTACGACAAGCATACTTGTGCAATGCATAAAAGCAATGCATTCGGATTGCATTGCTTATGATAAGCATACTTGTGAAATGCAATTAAAATATAAAAGCAATGCATTGTGGAATTCAATTGCAGATGATAAGAATAGTTATGCAATGTATTGGGATTGCATTGTTTACGATAAGCAAAGTTGTGCAATGTATTGGGATTGCATTGCATACGATAGGATAAGTAGTGCTATGCAATAGAAATATATTAGCAATGCATTGGAATGAAATTGCTTATGATAAGCATAATTATGCAATGTATTGGGTTTGCATTGTTTATGATAAGCATAGTTGTGCAATGCAAAAGAATATATAAGCAATGCATTGGAATGAAATTGCTTATGATAAGCATGTTGTGTTATGCAATAGAATTAAATCAGCAATGCATTAGAATTGAATTGCTTATGATAAGCATAGTTGTGCAATGCATTGGGATTGTTTTGCTTATCATAGGCATAGTTGTGCAATGCATTGGGTTTGCAGTTGTGCAATGCAATAAAATTACATCATTAGTTCATTGGATTGCATTTCTTACGATAAGCAAAGTTGTGCAATGTATTGCATTGCATTGTTTATGGTAAGGAAGTTGTGCAATGCAATAAAAATATTAAAGCAATGCATTGGGATTGCATTGCTTATGATAAGCATAGTTATGCATTGCAATGGAAATATATAAGCAACGCATTGAAATGAAATTGCTTATGATAAGCATAGTTGTGCAATGTATTGGGATTGCATTGTTAGATAAGCCTAATTATACAAAGCATTGGAATTAAATTGTTTATGATGGCATAGTAATGCAATGCATTGGGATTGCATTGATAATGATATGCATAGTTGTGCAATGCCTTGAGATTACATTGCTTATGATAAGCATAGTTGTGCAATGCAATAGAAAATGCACAACTATGCTTATCATAAGCAATTAAATTCCAATGCATTGTTGATTTAATTCAACGAATTTCATTCAAATTTCTATTGCATTGCACAAGTATCATAAGTAACGCAATCCCAATGCATTGCACAACTATGCTTATCATTAGCAAATGCATTCCAATTTATTGATTATAAAATTCTATTGCTTTGCACAGTTTTCATTACGCAATTCTAATACATTGCATTGCTTATTTAATTCTATTGCATTGCACAACTATGCTTATCATAAGCAATTCAAATCTAATGCATTGCTGATTTAATTCTATTGCATTGCACAACTATGCTTATAAGCAACGCAATACCAATGCATTGGTTATATATTTCCCATTGCATTGCATAACTATGCTTATCATAAGCAATGCAATCTCAGTGCATTGCACAACTATGCTTATCATAAGCAATTCAAATCTAATACATTGCTGATTTAATTCTATTGCATTGTACAACTATGCTTATAAGCAACGCAATCCCAATGCATTGCTTATATTTCCATTGCATTGGCATCACTATTCTTATCATAAGCAATGCAATCCCAGTGCATTGCACAACGATGCTTATCATAAGCAATTTCATTCCAATGCATTGCTTGTATATTTCTTTTGCAATGCACACTGAGCTTATCTTAAGCCAATACATTGCACAACTATGTTTATCATAAACAATGCAATCCCTAAACATTGCACAACTGTTATCATAAGCAATTTAATTCAAATTGCATTACTTATATATTCTATTGCATTACACAACTATGCTTATCATCAACAATTTCATATTGCATTTCTTACGACAAGCATACTTGTGCAATGCAATAAAAGTATAAAAGCAATGCATTCGGATTGCATTGCATATGATAAGCATACTTGTGAAATGCAATTAAAATATAAAAGCAATGCATTGGAATTCAATTGCAGATGATAAAGAATAGTTATGCAATGTATTGGGATTGCATTGTTTACGATAAGCAAAGTTGTGCAATGTATTGGGATTGCATTGCTTACGATAGGATAAGTAGTGCTATGCAATAGAAATATATTAGCAATGCATTGGAATGAAATTGCTTATGATAAGCATAATTATGCAATGTATTGGGTTTGCATTGTTTATGATAAACATAGTTGTGCAATGTATTGGGATTGCATTGCTTATGATCAGCATAGTTGTGCAATGCAAAAGAATATATAAGCAATGCATTGGAATGAAATTGCTTATGATAAGCATGTTGTGTTATGCAATAGAATTAAATCAGCTATGCATTAGAATTGAATTGCTTATGATAAGCATAGTTGTGCAATGCATTGGGATTGTTTTGCTTATCATAGGCATAGTTGTGCAATGCATTGGGTTTGCAGTTGTGCAATGCAATAAAATTACATCATTAGTTCATTGGATTGCATTTCTTATGATAAGCAAAGTTGTGCAATGTATTGCATTGCATTGTTTATGGTAAGGAAGTTGTGCAATGCAATAAAAATATTAAAGCAATGCATTGGGATTGCATTGCTTATGATAAGCATAGTTATGCAATGCAATGGAAATATATAAGCAACGCATTGAAATAAAATTGCTTATGATAAGCATAGTTGTGCAATGTATTGGGATTGCATTGTTATGATAAGCCTAATTATACAAAGCATTGGAATTAAATTGTTTATGATGGCATAGTAATGCAATGCATTGGGATTGCATTGATAATGATATGCATAGTTGTGCAATGCCTTGAGATTACATTGCTTATGATAAGCATAGTTGTGCAATGCAATAGAAAATGCACAACTATGCTTATCATAAGCAATTAAATTCCAATGCATTGTTGATTTAATTCAACGAATTTCATTCAAATTTCTATTGCATTGCACAAGTATCATAAGTAACGCAATCCCAATGCATTGCACAACTATGCTTATCATTAGCAAATGTATTCCAATTTATTGATTTTAAAATTCTATTGCTTTGCACAGTTTTCATTACGCAATTCTAATACATTGCATTGCTTATTTAATTCTATTGCATTGCACAACTATGCTTATCATAAGCAATTCAAATCTAATGCATTTTTTATTTAATTCTATTGCATTGCACAACTATGCTTATAAGCAACGCAATACCAATGCATTGGTTATATATTTCCCATTGCATTGCATAACTATGCTTATCATAAGCAATGCAATCTCAGTGCATTGCACAACAATGCTTATCATAAGCAATTCAAATCTAATACATTGCTGATTTAATTCTATTGCATTGTACAACTATGCTTATAAGCAACGCAATCCCAATGCATTGCTTATATATTTCCATTGCATTGGCATCACTATTCTTATCATAAGCAATGCAATCCCAGTGCATTGCACAACGATGCTTATCATAAGCAATTTCATTCCAATGCATTGCTTGTATATTTCTTTTGCAATGCA
Source organism: Ephydatia muelleri (assembly GCA_013339895.1). Taxonomy (NCBI): domain Eukaryota; kingdom Metazoa; phylum Porifera; class Demospongiae; order Spongillida; family Spongillidae; genus Ephydatia; species Ephydatia muelleri. Next base: position 4,976,425 of record JABACO010000013.1, on the reverse strand, counting down.
CAACTGAGCTTATCTTAAGCCAATACATTGCACAACTATGTTTATCATAAACAATGCAATCCCTAAACATTGCACAACTGTTATCATAAGCAATTTAATTCAAATTGCATTACTTATATATTTCTATTGCATTACACAACTATGCTTATCATCAACAATTTCATATTGCATTTCTTACGACAAGCATACTTGTGCAATGCAATAAAAGTATAAAAGCAATGCATTCGGATTGCATTGCATATGATAAGCATACTTGTGAAATGCAATTAAAATATAAAAGCAATGCATTGGAATTCAATTGCAGATGATAAGAATAGTTATGCAATGTATTGGGATTGCATTGTTTACGATAAGCAAAGTTGTGCAATGTATTGGGATTGCATTGCTTACGATAGGATAAGTAGTGCTATGCAATAGAAATATATTAGCAATGCATTGGAATGAAATTGCTTATGATAAGCATAATTATGCAATGTATTGGGTTTGCATTGTTTATGATAAACATAGTTGTGCAATGTATTGGGATTGCATTGCTTATGATCAGCATAGTTGTGCAATGCAAAAGAATGTATAAGCAATGCATTGGAATGAAATTGCTTATGATAAGCATGTTGTGTTATGCAATAGAATTAAATCAGCTATGCATTAGAATTGAATTGCTTATGATAAGCATAGTTGTGCAATGCATTGGGATTGTTTTGCTTATCATAGGCATAGTTGTGCAATGCATTGGGTTTGCAGTTGTGCAATGCAATAAAATTACATCATTAGTTCATTGGATTGCATTTCTTACGATAAGCAAATTTGTGCAATGTATTGCATTGCATTGTTTATGGTAAGGAAGTTGTGCAATGCAATAAAAATATTAAAGCAATGCATTGGGATTGCATTGCTTATGATAAGCATAGTTATGCAATGCAATGGAAATATATAAGCAACGCATTGAAATAAAATTGCTTATGATAAGCATAGTTGTGCAATGTATTGGGATTGCATTGTTATGATAAGCCTAATTATACAAAGCATTGGAATTAAATTGTTTATGATGGCATAGTATTGCAATGCATTGGGATTGCATTGATAATGATATGCATAGTTGTGCAATGCCTTGAGATTACATTGCTTATGATAAGCATAGTTGTGCATTGCAATAGAAAATGCACAACTATGCTTATCATAAGCAATTAAATTCCAATGCATTGTTGATTTAATTCAACGAATTTCATTCAAATTTCTATTCATTGCACAAGTATCATAAGTAACGCAATCCCAATGCATTGCACAACTATGCTTATCATTAGCAAATGTATTCCAATTTATTCATTATAAAATTCTATTGCTTTGCACAACAATGCTTTTATTACGCAATTCTAATACATTGCATTGCTTATTTAATTCTATTGCATTGCACAACTATGCTTACATAAGCAATTCAAATCTAATGCATTGCTGATTTAATTCTATTGCATTGCACAACTATGCTTATAAGCAACGCAATACCAATGCATTGCTTATATATTTCCCATTGCATTGCATAACTATGCTTATCATAAGCAATGCAATCTCAGTGCATTGCACAACTATGCTTATCATAAGCAAATGTATTCCAATTTATTCATTATAAATTCTATTGCTTTGCACAACTATGCTTTTATTACGCAATTCTAATACATTGCATTGCTTAATTGATTCTATTGCATTGCACAACCATGCTTATCATAAGCAATTCAAATCTAATGCATTGCTGATTTAATTCTATTGCATTGCACAACTATGCTTATAAGCAACGCAATACCAATGCATTGCTTAAATATTTCCCATTGCATTGCATCACTTTGCTTATCATAAGCAATGCATCTCAGTGCATTGCACAACTATGCTTATCATAAGCGATTTTATTTCAATGCATTGCTTTTGTTTTTATTGCATTGCACAACATGCTCATCATAAGCAATTTCACTCCAATGCATTGCTTCGTATTGCACAACTATGCTTATCATCAGCAATTTCATTCCAATGCATTGCTGATTTAATTCCATTGCATTGCACAACATTGCTTATCATAAGCAATTCAATCCCAATACATTGCACAATAATGCTTATCATCAGCAATTTAATTCCAATGCATTATCTATTGCATTGCACAACTCAGCTTATCATAAGCAATTCAATTGTAATGCATTGCTGATTTAATACTATTGCATTGCCCAACTCTGCTTATCATAAGCAATTCAAATCTAAAGCATTGTTGATTTAATTCTATTGCATTGCACAACTATGCTTATCATAAGCAATTCAAATCTAATGCAATGTTGATTTAATTCTATTGCATTGTACAACTATGCTTATAAGCAACGCAATCCCAATGCATTGCTTATATATTTCCATTGCATTGGCATCACTATTCTTATCATAAGCAATGCAATCCCAGTGCATTGCACAACGATGCTTATCATAAGCAATTTCATTCCAATGCATTGCTTATATATTTCTTTTGCATTGCACAACTGTGCTTATCTTAAGCAATGCAATCCCAATACATTGCACAACTATGTTTATCATAAACAATGCAAACCCAATATATTGCATAATTATGCTTATCATAAGCAATTTCATTCCAATGCATTGCTTATATATTTCTTTTGCATTGCACAACTGTGCTTATCATAAGCAATGCAATCCCAATACATTGCACAACTATGTTTATCATAAACAATGCAAACCCAATATATTGCATAATTATGCTTATCATATGCAATTTCATTCCAATGCATTTCTTATATATTTCTTTTGCATTGCACAACTGTGCTTATCATAAGCAATGCAATCCCAATACTTTGCACAACGATGTTTATCATAAACAATGCAAACCCAATACATTGCATAATTATGCTTATCATAAGCAATTTCATTCCAATGCATTGCTAATATATTTCTATTGCATAGCACTACTTATCCTATCGTAAGCAATGCAATCCCAATACATTGCACAACTTTGCTTATCGTAAACAATGCAATCCCAATACATTGCATATCTATTCTTATCATCTGCAATTGAATTCCAATGCATTGCTTTTATATTTTAATTGCATTTCACAAGTATGCTTATCATAAGCAATGCAATCCGACTGCATTGTATTTATACTTCTTTTGTATTGCACAAGTATGCTTGTCGTAAGAAATGCAATCCCAATACATTGCACAACTATGCTTATCATCAGCAATTAAATTCCAATGCATTGTTTATCTAATTCTATTGCATTATACATTTCTGCTTATCATAAGCAATTCAATTCTAATGCATTGCGGATTAAATTCTATTTCATTGCTCAACTATGTTTCTCATAAGCAATTCAATTCTAATGTATTGCTCATTTTATTCCATTGCATTGCTCAACTATGCTTATCATAAGCAATTCAATTTTAATGCATTGCTGATTTAATTCTATTGCATTGCACAATATGCTTATCATAAGCAATTCAATTTCAATGAATTCCATTTGTATTTTTATTGCATTGCACAAGTATGCTTATCATAAGCAATGCAATCCCAATGCATTGCAAAAATGATGCTTATCATAAGCAATGCAATCCCAATACATTGCAGATTTATGCTTATCGTATGCAATTATATTCCAATGCATTTCTCATTCATTTCTTTTGCATTGCACAACTATGCTTATCATAAGCAATTTTATTCCAATGCATTGCTTATTTTTGGATTGCATTGCACAATTATGCATATCATAAGCATTGCAATCCAAATGCATTGCACAACTATGCCTATGATAAGCAACGCAATCCCAATGCATTGCACACTATGCTTATCATAAGGAATTTCATTCCAATGCATTGCTTATAAAATTCCATTGCCTTGCACAACTATGCTTATCATAAGCAATTCTATTACAATGCATTGCTCAACTTCCTTACCATAAACAAAGCAATGCTTTAAATTGCACAACTTTGCTTATTATAAGAAATACAATCCAATGCATTAATGATTTAATCTTATTGCATTGCACAACTATGCTTATCGTAAGCAATTTCATCCATTGAATTGCTTATATATTTCTATTGCATTGCATAACTATTCTAATCATAAGCAATGCGATCCCTATGCATTACACAACTATGCTTATCATAAGATATTTCAATCCAATGCCTTATGATTTTCTATTGCATTGCACAATTATTCTTATCATTAGCAATGCTATCCTAGTGCATTGCACCAACTATGCTTATGATAAGCAATGCAATCCCAATACATTGCACAACTATGTTTATCATAAATAATGCATTCCAATACATAGCATAATTATGCATATCATAAGCAATTTCATTTCATTGCATTGCTTTTTTAATACTATTGCATTGCACAACTATGCTTATCTTAAGCATTTCAATTCTAATGCATTGCTGATTTAATTCTATTGCATAACACAACTATGCTTATCATAAGCAATTTCATTCCAATGCATTGCTTGTATATTTCTTTTGCAATGCACAACTATGCTTATCATAAGCCAATACATTGCACAACTATATTTATCATAAACAATGCAATCCCAATACATTGCACAACTGTTATCATAAGCAATTTAATTCCAATGCATTGCTAATATTTCTATTGCATAGCACTACTTATCCTATCGTAAGCAATGCAATCCCAATACATTGCACAACTTTGCTTATCGTAAACAATGCAATCCCAATACATTGCATAACTATTCTTATCATCTGCAATTGAATTCCAATGCATTGCTTATATATTTTAATTGCATTTCACAAGTATGCTTATCATAAGCAATGCAATCCGAATGCATTGCTTTTATACTTTTATTGCATTACACAACTATGCTTATCATCAACAATTTCATATTGCATTTGTTACAACAAGCATACTTGTGCAATTGCAATAAAAGTATAAAAGCAATGCCTTCGGATTGCATTGCTTATGATATGCATACTTGTGAAATGCAATTAAAATATAAAAGCAATGCATTGGAATTCAATTGCAGATAAGAATAGTTATGCAATGTATTGGGATTGCATTGTTTACGATAAGCAAAGTTGTGCATTGTATTGGGATTGCATTGCTTACGATTGGATAAGTAGTGCTATGCAATAGAAATATTAGCAATGCTTTGGAATGAAATTACTTATAAGCATAATTATGCAATGTATTGGGTTTGCATTGTTTATGATAAACATAGTTGTGCAATGTTTTGGGGATTGCATTGCTTATGATAAGCATAGTTGTGCAATGCAAAAGAATGTATAAGCAATGCCCATTGATATTTTTATTGCAATGCACAAGTATGTTTATCATAAGCAATGCAATCCCACTGCATTTATTTTATATTTTAATTGCATTGCGTTTATCATAAGCAATGCAATCCCAACGCAATGCACAATTATGCCTATCATAAGCAATTTAATTCCAATGCATTGATTATAAAATTCTATTTAATTTCACAAATATGCTAAATGCATTGCAGCTTTAATTCTATTGCATTGCTCAACAATGCTTATCATCATCTAAACGCATTGCACATTTATGCCGATGATAAACAATGCAATCCCAATGCATTGCACAACAATGCTTATCATTAGCAATTTCATTCCAATGCATTGCTGATTTAATTCTATTGTATTTCACAACCATGCTGATCATAAGCAATTCAATCCCAATACATTGTACAACTATGCTTATCATCAGGAGTTTAATTCCAATGCATTGCTTATGTATTCCTATTACAATGCACAATTGTGCTTATCATAAGCAATTCAATCCCAAAATATTGCACAACTATGCTCATCATAAGCAATGCAATTCCAATACATTCCACAACTATGCTTATCATCAGCAATTTAATTCCGATGCATTGCTTATATATCAACTGCATTGCACAATTACCGTCTTACAATACTACGTTAATATTTTGCACAGCATGGCTTATGATAAGCAACAATGCAAAAATATGTTAATCATGAGATACATATACAAAACAATAAATGCAAGCATATTCCCCCAATTGAATGACTGTGTTACAAGATAGGTTAATATTTTGCATTATGATAAGCAAACGTGCACAAATATGCTTATCATGAGATACATACTGCACAATTACAAATGAACGAATGCAAGCATATTCCCGTACGTTTGATTTTTCGCACAACATTCCTTATGATAAGCAAACTTGCACAAATGTTTATCACGAGATACATACAGCACAATGACTAATGAACGAACGCAAGCATATTCCCCCAATTTACTGACTGTTTTACTATTTTGCACAGCATGGCTTATTATAAGAAACCATGCACAAATTTTTTTATCTTGAGATACATACCGCATTATTACATGCAAGCATATTTCCGCAATGTATTGACCGATTTACAGTTATATTTTACACAGTAATGCTTAGGTTCAGCAACCATGCACAAATGTTTCTATCATACTGCACAATTACAATTACCCAATGTACTGACTGTTGTACAATACTAGGTTATTTTTTTGAACATTGCTAATGATAAGCAACCTTGAACAAATTATGAGATACATGCAGCAAAATTACAAATGAACGAAGGTAAGTATATTCCCCGAAAGTACTGACTGTTTTACAGTACTTAGGTGTATATTTTGCAAAGCATTGCTTATGATAAGGAACCATGCACAAATATGTTTATACGAACCGCAAGCAAGCATATTCCCACGATGTTCTGACTGTTTTACAGTTAGGTTTATATTTAGCACAGTATTGCTTACGTTAAGCAACCATGCAGCACAAAGGTTTTTATAATACAGCACAATTACTGAATGCAAGCATCTTACCCCAATAAATTGACTGTTTTACAGTACTAGGTTAATATTTTGCACAATGATAAGCAAACTTGCACAAATGAGATACTACTGCACAATTATAAATGAGCGAAGGTAATCATATTCCCCCCGTACTTATGTATATATTTTGCACAGCATTACTTATGATAAGGAACCATGCACAAATATGTTTATCTTGAGATACGTACCGATAAATAACATGCAAGCATATTCCCCCAATGTAATGACTGTTTTACAGTTAGGTTTATATTTAGCACAGTATTGCTTAGGTTTAGCAACCATGCACAAAGGTTTATATCATACTGCACTAATGAATGCAAGCATGTTACCCTTATGTACTGACTGTGTTACAATTAATTTTTTTGCAAAACATTGCATATGACAAGCAACCATGCACAAATATATTCATCATGAGATACGTATCGCACGATTGCAAACGAATGAATGCAAGCATGCTACTCCAATGTACTGACTGTTTTACCATACGGGGTTAATTTTTTTCATAACATTGTATGATAAGCACCCTGAACAAATTAGTTTTTCATGAGATACCTGATCTAAATTACACATGAATGAATGCAAGCAAGCCTTTTCCCCTAATATACTTACTGTTTTACAGTACTAGGTTTGCACAATATTGTTTATGATAAGCAAATTTGCACAAATATGTTTATCATGAGACACGTAAATATGAAATGGATTGTGCACAATAACAAATGAACGAATCCAAGCATATTCCCCAATGTAATGCAACTGTTTCACAATACAAGGTTAATTTTTTGCACAACTTTGCTTATGATAAGAACACATGGTTGCTTATCATAAGCCACCATGCGCAAAAAATTAATCTAGCATTGTAAAACAGTCAGTACGTTGCGTAACAAGCTTGCATTCATTCTTAGCAGTATGATAAAAAGATTTGTGCATGGTTGCTTATCCTAAGTAGTAAAAATATAACTGTAAAACGGTCAGTACATTGGGGGGGAATATGCTAGCTTGTAATTGTGCGGTACGTATCTCAAGATAAACATATTTGTGCATGGTTACTAATCATAAGCCATACTGTGCGAAATGTAAACACTTCTGTAAACACTTATAAGTACTGTAAAACCGTCAGTACGTTCGGGCCTTCGTTCATTTGTAGTTGTGCAGTACGTATCTCATAATAAACATATTTGTGCATAACATAACATTGCTTGTGATAAGCAAAATGAACAAATATGAGATACGTATTACAAAAGAATGAATGGAACCATATTGCCACAATTATCTGACTTTTTACAATACTAGGTTAATTTTTTTGAAAACATCCCTTTAAATGATAAGCCACCATGCACAAATATGTTTATCATGAGATAATTGCCCATTTACAAACGAATGAATGCAAGCATATTGCAAGCCACAATATTCTGACTTTTTTATAATACTAGGTTAATTTCTTGCACAACATTGCTTATGATAAGCAATATTGCGCAGATATAAGATTACTAGGTTTATACTTTGCACAGCATTTTGTTACGATGAGCAACCATGCACTAACATGAAATACAATACTGCACAATTACATATGAATAAATTGCGCCTATTGCCAAATTAAACTGACCGAATTTTACAATACATTAACATTTTGCACAGCATTGCTTATGATATGCAACCGTTGGCAGTAACTAAATGCAAAGAATTATTCCCTTAAAACGTACTGACGGTTTTACAGTACTTACGTTTATATTTTGCACAGTATGGTTTATGATTAGCAACTAATATGTTTATCTTAAGATACGTACCGCACAATTACAAGCAAGCATATTCTTCCAATGTACTGAATGTTTTACAGTTATATTTTGCAGTTATGCTTAGGTTAAGCAACCATGCACAGATGTTTTTATCATACTGCACAATTACAAAGAATGAATGCAAGCTTGTTACCCCAAACATACTGACTGTTGTACAATACTAGTTTAATTTTTTGCACAACATTCACAATACTAGGTAATTTTTTGCACAACATTGTTTATGTTAAGCAACCATGCACATATCTGTTTTTCATGAGATTCATTCAGCAAAATTACATATGAATGAATGCAAGCATATTCCCCCAGTGTACTGACTGTTTTACAGTAGTAGTTTAATTTTTTGCACAACATTGCTTATGATAAGCAAATTTGCACAAATGTTTAATATTCCCCCAATGTACTGACTGTTTTACAGTACTTAGGTTGATATTTTGCACAGCATGGCTTATGATAAGGAACCCTGCATGCACAAATATGCTTATCTTGAGATGCTACAGCAATATTGCATGCAAGCTCAATGCACTGACTGTTTTACAGATCTATTTTACACAGTAATGCTTAGGTTCAGCAACTATGCACAAATGTTTTTACAATACTGCACAATTACAATTACCCAATGTACTGACTGATTTACTATATAAATGATAAACACCATTGTGCATGGTTCCTTATCATTAGCTGTGTTGTGCAAAAAATTAACCAAGATACGTACTGCACAATTATAAATGAACGAATGCAAGCATGATCCCTCAACGTACTGAATGTTTAATAGTACTTAGGTGTATATTTTGCACAGCATTGCTTATGATAAGGAAGCACATGTTGATCAGCATGTTTATCATGAGATACGTATTGCACAAATACAAACGAATGAATGCAACTATACTGCCACAATAAACTGACTGTTTGACAATACTAGGTTAATATTTTGCAGAACATTGCTTATGATAATCATCCATGCACAGATGTGTTTATCATGCGATACATGCTGTGCATAATTACTAAATGAATGCGCATATTACCGAATGTACTGACTGTTTTACAGTGCTAGATTAAAATTTTGCACAGCATTGGCTTATGATAAGCAACAATTCACAAATATGTTTATCTAAGATACGTATGACAATATTACGAACGAACGAATGCAAGCATATTCGTTCAATGTACTGACTGTTTTACATTACTAGGTTACATTAAGCAATGTTGTGCAAAAAATTAACCTAGTACAGTACAACAGTCAATGTATGAATTTCTTGTAATTTTGCTCATCTATCTCATGAAAAACTAATTTGTTCATGGTGCTTATCATAAGCAATGCTGTGCAAAATAAAATTAACCGAGTTATGCAAAACGTTTATTGTGGCAATATGCTTGCATTCAATCGTATGTAATTGTGGCTAGTAACCAAGTATGGTAAAAGAGTCAGATGTGGCCGGCAATATGGTTGCATTCATTCTTTTGTAATTGTTCAGTTTGATAAAAACCTTTATGCTGCTTGGTTAGTTACCCTAAGCAATGCAGTACTAAATGTAAAGCTAACTGTAAAACAGTCAGTTCATTGGGGGAAAATGCTTGCATGTTATTTTGCGTTACGTATCTCACGATCAACAAATTTGTGCATGGCTCCTTATCATAAGCAATGCTGTGCAAAATATACATCTAAGTACTATAAAACATTCAGTAAGTTTAGGGAATATGCTTGCATTCGTTCCTTTGTAATTGCGCAGTATCTATCTAATAATTAACACATTTGTGCAAGCCATGCTATGCATAATATAAACTTGCATCTCATAAAAAACTAATTTGTTCATGGTGCTTATCGTAAGCAATGTTGTGCAAAATTAACCGAGTAATGCAAAACAGTTTATTGTGGCAATAGGCTTGCATTCATTCGTATGTAATTGCGGAACGTATCTTATGATAAACATATTTGTGCATGGTTGCTTATTATAAGCAATGTTGTGCAGAAATATTAAACTAGTAGTACAAAACAGTCGTTTATTGCTTGCATTCATTCGTTTGTAATTGTGCAATACGTATCTCATCATTTGTGCATGGTTGCCAATCATAAGCAAGTTGTGCAACATTTCACCTAGTATTGTAAAACAGTCAGATTATTGTGGTCATATGGTTGCATCCATTCGTTTGTAATTGTGCAATACGAATCTCATGAAAAACACATTTGTGCATGGTTGCTTATCATAAGCAATGTTGCGCAAAAAATAACCAAGTATTGTAATATATATTGTAATATAGTCAGTACATTGAGGTAACAAGCTTGCAATCATTCTTTGTAATTGTACAGTATACTTGTGCATGGTTGCTTAACCTATGCAATGTAAAACAGTCAGTATATTCGTTCGTTGTAATTGTGCAGTAGGATGAAAACATTTGTGCATGGTTGCTTAACCTATGCATTACTGTGCAAAATATAAATGTAAAACAGTCAGTACATTGGGGGAATATGCATACTTGTAATTGTGCGGTACGTATCTCAAGAAAACATACTTGTACATGGTTCCTTATCATAAGCCATGCTATGCAAAATATCAACCTAAGTACTGTAAAACAGTCAGTACATTGAGGAAATAAACATTTGTCCAAATTTTCTTATCATAAGCAATGTTGTGCAAAAAATTAAACTAGTACTGTAAAACAGTCAGTACACTGGGAAATATGTTTGCATTCATTCATTTGTCTTTTGCTTGCATTCATTCAATTTTAATTTTGCTGCATGAATCTCATGAAAAACATGTTTGTGCATGGTTAATGTTTATCATAAGCAATGTTGTGCAAAATTTTAATCTAGTATTGTAAAACAGTCAGTAGCATTCATTCTTTGTAATAGTACAATATTATAAAAACATTTGTGCATGGTTGCTTAACCTAAGCATTACTGTGCAAAATATAACTGTAAAGCAGTCAGTATATTATGGGAATATGCTAGCTTGTAATTGTGCGGTACGTATCTCAAGATAAACATATTAGTGCATCCAGATTGCTAATCATAAACCATACTGTGCAAAATATGAACGTAACTACTGTAAAATCGTCAGTACGTTAGGGGAATATGATAACCTTTCTTCATTTGTAATTGTACAGTACGTATCTCATGATAAACATATTTGTGTAAATTTGCTTATCATAAGCAAAATTGTGCAAACCTAGTACTGTAAAACAGTAAATATATTAGGGGAATATGCTTGTTTGAATTCATTCATGTGTAATTTTGATCAACCTAGAACTGTAAAACATTCAGTTACATTGGGCGAAAATGGTTGCATTCATTCGTTTGTAATTTTGTATCACCTATCTTATGATGAACATATAATTCGCATGGTTGCTTATCTTAAGCAATGCTGTGCAAAATATTAACCTAGTATTTTAAAACAGTCAGTATGTATTACCAACCATGCACAAATATGTTTATCATGAGATTCTGCACAATTACATATGAATGAATTCAAGCATATTGTCACAATAAACTGATCATTCTTTTGTAATTTTGAAACATGTATCTCATGAAAAACATATCTATGCATGGTTGCTTATCACAAGCAATGTTTTGCAAAAATTTAAAGAAGTGTTCTAAAACAGTCAGAACATTGGGAGAATAGCATGCTTTCATTCTTTTGTAATTGTATAGCACGTATCTCATGATGAACAAATTAGTGCATTGTAGCTTATCGTAAGCAATGCAGCGCTAAATATTAAACTAGTATTGTAAAACAGTCAGTTTATTGTGGCAATATGCTTATATAATTGTGCAGTACATATCTCATGATATTACATATTTGTGCATGGTTGCTTATCATAAGAAATGTTTAGCGCAAAATATAAACCTTACTCTGCATAAAAGTCAGTACATTAGGGGAATATGCTTGCATTCTTTCTTTTGAAATTTAATTCATGATAAACATACTTGTGGATTGGTTGCTTATCATCAGCAATTCTGTACATAATATAAACCTAACTGTAAAACAGTCAGTTTATTGTGGCAATATGCTTGCATTCATTTAGTATGTAATTGTGCGGTACGTATCTTATGTGCGTGTGTGTGTGCATGCGCACAAGTGTGTATGTGTACATTTGTGTAACAGTGTATCCAATTGTTTGATCTGAAGCATTTGAATTTGGAGGATTGGGAAGGGGTGATTGGAGGATTGGGAAGGGGTGATTGGAGGATTGGGAAGGGGTGATTGAAGGGTTGGGAGGATGATAAACATATTAGCGCATTGTTGCTTATCATAAGCAATGCTGTGCAAATTATAAACCTAGTACTGTAAAACAGTCAGTACATTAGGGGGATTTGCTTGCATTCATTCTTTTGTAATTGTGCAGCACAGATCTCATGATTAAAATATTTGTGCATGGTTGCTGATCATAAGCAATGCTGTACAAAATATTAACCTAGTTGTAAAAATTCAGTTTATTGTGGCAATATGCTTGCATTGATTCATATGTAATTGGGCAGTCTGAATCTCATGATAAACATATTTATGCATGCATGTTTACTTATCGTAAGCAATGATGTGCAATAAATTAACCTAGTATTGTAAAACAATCAGTACATTGGGGGTAATATGCTTACATTCATTCTATTGTCATTGCGAGTACGTATCGCATGATAAACTTATTTGTGCATGGTAGCTTATCATGAGCTATATTGTTCAAAAATGAACACTGTATCGTAAAACATTGGGGTAATGTGCTTGCATCATAATTTGGTAGAACGTATCTCATGATAAACATTTGTGCATGGTCGCTTATCATAAGCAGCGATGTCCAAATCTTTAACCTAGTATTGTAAACAGTCAGTTAATTGTGGCAATATAATTGCATTCATTCAACGTAATTGTGCAGTAGTTTGTGCATAGCGCTTACGTTAAGCAATGTTGTGCAAATTATTAACCTATAGTATTGTAAAACAGTCTGTACATTAAGGGAATATGCTTGCATTCATTCTTTTGTAATTTTGTAGCATGCTTCTATGGCAATCCGTTGCGGACAGAAGTATATCAAACCAAAAAGGTGTACCAAAACAAAAAGTGAGTTTGTTTCTCCAAATATCGGATGTCAAACGCAACAAAAAAAAAAGGACGTATGAAATGTTACCAAATATGGTATGCACGATAAAAAAAAGGCTGGTCAAAAAACGGGGGGGGGGGGGGGGGTGGGGGGTGGTGTGTTCATAATTTTGAACCGGTTCCGTAGAATCCGTACTAAGAGCCTAAACAGATTCCAAATCAGCGAGCACTCGGCAGTAGTCGGAACCCAACCGTATCTCGTTCCCAGACCAAGGCAAATTGTAGTTGGCGACCTTCGCGTATTGGCGGAAGGTCCCGCGGGTACCAAACCCGCACAGTTTTTGTACAGGCTGCAACGGGGATTGCAGTTCAATCACATTCGATGCGGGGTAATTATCACCTAATCAACATACACAAGTGTTTATTCATTCAATGTACAGCTGTTGCAAGAGAGTTGTATGGAGATATTAAACAGTAGTGCAGTGTGTGATCGAGGCGGCCATGGAACTAGGCTACTCTTCAATGGAATACGCCCAACTAAGGAAATTGTGCATAGCGTAACATATTTTAACAGCGCATTAGTTTTCAAGTGCGATTTCGATTTTACATCGACACAGACCTTACACATACAGCCTTATCTATCTCACTCATCAATCAGTCTGGCGTCTATGTATGTGCACATACACTTGGCTTTTCGTCAAAAGCTGAATCGGATATGCGGGGACGCTTAATTGACTCCTCTGCCTTCACCTGATTGCATCGTCTTTGCAGGTAGCTTACCAAGCAGGTCCTTCTCTAGCGCAGCGAACGCTTTTTCTATAGCCTGGTACTTTATGACTGCATCGAAGCACTTCTTGCATACGTAGCCACAACTGAATTCCCCTACTGCTTCCTCTGCACAAATGCCTACAGCTAGCTGACATACCAGTACCGCTATCCCTTCCCTACAAGACGCGTGATTTTGTAGTAGCCGTCGAGATCTATCGTTTGCGACCGAAGTACGGCACACTTTGCAGTAGTCCACAATAAATTGATTTCGAATTAGTGACGTAGTTGGAATTTGTGACGACAGAACTATTATGTAACAATGTACATTCCAACGACATTCCAAGAACCATTTCTCACGACCCTCTGTACGTGATGTCATACTGTAAGCTCGTTACGTACATTTGGGTCTGGGTACGAGACTAGGCAGAGGGGGCCTTGGCCCCCCCCCCCCCCCCCCCCCCCCCCCCCCCCAATCTTGGGCATTATAAATTCAGTAGTGCAGCCAACGTAGGACCTAAAGGAAATCAGCATATATAGTAATTCTCACACTTTATCATCTAAAGTACACAGCAATAATATGAATGTCTTGTTAATGCACTGCTCAGCATGCATGACCATCAAGCTCGATTGTGAAGTCACAGAAGCACATTTATACACTCGTCTTTAGTTGATGATAAGAATTATGTATAGTCAGTATTAATTATGAATATCACTACTTTCAATTTTTGTTCAAAATTATTGTTGGGGTACAACTGTACACACACACACTGGTGCACAACTAAAAAGTTTGGACACTGAAAGGACCTAGTTACATTTAATGGTACTGGCAAGTCTTTTTAGTATCGGGCCAAAAAAAGATTTAAATCCTTTTGATATGTTAAAACAAGCCATGCTATCCACACATTTTGTTTATCATGCATGGAATGTAATGGATAGCTCTCAGTTTCTCAGCACAATCCTAAACTAACATGATATACATGTCATATTTTAATTCATAATTCGTCGAATAAGGTTGTAGGTCTGTTTTATTCATTGATATTGCTTCCTTACCTTTTTACCCCATCATTGCCTTGTGTAGTGTTCACGGTACGCTGCCTATCAGCTGCTACGTGCCAACAAGTCTAGCTTGGACACACCAAGTTAATCCACCACAATGTCTTACAAGGCACACACAGGAACACCAGTGAACCAATGACTGAGTCCAGGGTGGAACCGCTTCCTGTAGCACTTCCACGTCTGTCGGCGGTCTCCCGGTCCTGAACCTGCTCGAGGATTAAAATTGTTGTGCACCCAAAACTAGTTTGTCCAGTGCAGAAAACCAGTTCGGACCTGTAATGCCAGATGACAAGTACCTGAAATGCCAGACTACCGTCTCATCTACACAAGCACAGTACAAATTAAGGTTAGATACTACCATTGTCCAATAGACCCCATACTACACCTTTTAATCCTGTATCTATCCACTTTATCAAGCAAGAATGTTTCTTGAACAAATTACATGATTCATCACATATAAAACTGTTTTTGACTAGTTGTTGAGAGTCAAAATGTGATTTTAAAGTTAATTTACCCTGGACTTCATAAATGGTACCAAATGAGTAATACAATCCTTCGGTGGCAAAGGGTATCATTTTAGACAAGAGTTGTTTTGTTTTTTACAAGTACCCATGTATATTAAGGAACAATTTTAAACTGTCATAGCAACACAATTGCACACAAAGATCTACCTACCATCTTCTTTTTCAGTGATGTATAATTTGAAGTGTTCTAGCGCATTCATCTCAACAGGCGTAATTTCTTTTGAAGGGGTTACCATTAGGCCTATAAAACCGATTGCTAATAAACGCTGTTGGTCATCATCATACACAAGCAGCTCTTTGGTAATTAGGTAATTCTGTTTGCAGAACTCCTTAAATCCCAAACACGTCATCCTGTTTGAAAAGCCTGGATACTATGAATGGATATTAGCTCTTCTGAAATCAAACAATTCAATAAGCTCATTCTTGATTCGATAGTTGTCGATTTTGTGATTGGCCATCGTGAACCATTTATGATAGTCATATAGGTTGATTCCTTTAGAAGTTCATCCAGATCACTTGTGGTTATGCAGGCATCAATCTATATGGAATTAATGATAATGTGATGGTATATGGAAAGTGAAAAAATAATGCATCTATATCTGTAAAAGTTCTACTTTCATTTGGGGAAGGTGAAATGTTAGAGTAATATCAAGTAGAACATGTTATGATTCTCCATTCTGCCCTTAATTCTCTACATCAGTTTTAATATTAATAACCAACATGTGCAGTTTACCTGATAAGACATGAGATCAAATTGGGATAGGAGCTACTAGTAATTAATGAGAGCTACAAAGCTTTAAAAACAAAGGCACTATGCAAGTTTTGAAGATAGAATCGTAAGCGTTAAACGTTGGTAAGTTATAGCAATTTGTGTTTAACGTTATAAACATAAATCCACAAGGGTCAAAATTTCGTAGAACCACATCTTTAGGTAGGACTGTTCAAATTCGGTGCGTATGTAGAGAGATCCTGTCGCTATTGATTAGTCATAATTTGTACTTTATCTGTTAATTTAAGCTGTGCAAAGTTAATGAAAATTTCCCACGCGATTTGCACATTAAATTGGACGCGGTTTGCCAAAATCATTGGCACGAAACGACCAGGAAATTATAAACTTCGCACAGATGTATCTCTGTAATGGATAAATTAAAAATGAACGAACAGAACAAATCAATAGCGACGGGACCCCTCTACCCCTCTACCCCTCTACATACACACCGAATTTGAAGCGATTTGAACGCTCCTACCTAAAGATGTAGAGGTTTTAAACCTGATATGGGTTATCGGACCTCGTAATGTCGGCACCATGATTATGCAGGGCACCAAAATATGTTGTAACATAGAGAAATGGTGTGGGACGTAGTGTTGAAAACAGGGAGTTGATAGCGTTAGCCGTTTATTGTGTGCAATTATTTATTGTATTCCAGTAGACATAACATAGTTGTGTATTTATATACAATATCTAATAAAGCACACCCTCTGCATTTATTAAATGTGCAATTTGCAAACTAACTGTAATATTCAGGTAAAACATTCTCGTCTTAATACTAATACTATATCATCCTACATCTAGGCATCTTGATGGCTATCACAAACTAGTTCGGTGGAAACTAATTATTCATGGAGGTATGTTTTCATGATAAATACATAGGTATGGGTTAGTGGGAAACAATTAAGGAGACAATGCATGATCGCAATTCAGCGGCAATTCTTATATGTTGATAGAGTTTTTGAATTAGAGGTTTCCATCCTTCAAAAGGACTAGCAATGCCCATATACACACACTATATACCTGGTTACCTCCAATTCTGGCCATATTGCCTAGGCCTTGTATGCAGTAGATGCGGACCATGTAGTTGGAGTCTACCTGCCTTCTCAGGAGGTAGTTCATTATCTGCCATGTGGTACACTTGTCCATATCACAAAAGGCTTTCATGCAACCTTATGTTAATTTTTATCATGCAACATTTATTATACTAAAAAGATTACTAAGATGTTGTGGAACACCTCACCCAACCACATCTTTAATTCCATGATGTACTAGTAAGTGGAACAAATGCTTATAGGCTGACCAGAACCAGTTGCAAGCCAAACATTACATCAATACCTCTCTGCCAAAGATCAGCCGGGATGTGTCTGTTACCTCATGGATGGCGGACTGGTATGCCAACATAAGGCACAGTTTCAGTTGCTTTCATTATTAGTTGCTGCCATTCGCGACACTGATAGCTATCATGTCATCTGATTGTGGCTGCTAGGGTGTGGTTCTGGTCTTGACAATTCCTATATGTTGATATGTTGACAGAGTTCTTGACTGATTCAAAACACTTCCTCTGATCTGTATGGCGATATGTCGATGCACCAAACAGCTGGAACAAATTAAAAACAAATACACTAGCTAGTACTGTAATCTGGGATAGAAAATGCTTCTGTCCATGTGTTGGTAAATAATCCCTTATAAGTAACACATACTAATTTGTGTAAAGTGTGTAGCTATTTGTTGTGTAGGGCTTGTAGAGACTTCTGTTTGCGATGGGACGTGGTGGTATTGGCATGAACCAACTTTGCAAACACACTTACATGTACATGAATCACACTGATCATTATTGCTGCACATCATGGCGTTGCCCTACCAATAAAATATACGCTGAACCTCCTCCAGTACCTTGCCATTAGGCCAGAGGGTTGTGAAGCTATGCAAGTATAGTTGGTACCCAGCTGAAAGGAACAACTAACTGTAGACATGTATTAATCTCCAGTATTGTCAGTGTAACAGCCAGTTGTCAGTACCATCCAGTGTTGGATTTCTAGGTAGCATCAGTATTGCTTCTCTGAGTAATGTGGACTTCACTCTGCTAGCGATTCCAATCATCTGGCCTGTCCTTCAGGTTCCTTGAAAGAACATAGCTACTGGAGTGTGCTGTGGTATGTCTGTATACTGTAAATGGTCTTCCCAAAATATATGGATCCATTTTTATTCCGGATAACACAGTATTTTGTTTTTGCGTTTGCTAATGATCTGCTTGCATACAAGGACTTGCTTAAATCACATTTTCAGTACCCCCAATTCACTGTGCCCAGACGCCCAGACCATCACCACTAGCATATCGTAATTCAAATTCAAAATTTATCATTGCTTTGTCTAGTCTAGAATGCATATTCCAACAGTACAGAGAAACAACACAAACCTGTCTCGTTTCATCACCACACTATTAGACACCCATATATCAGAGAATGGTGCAATAGATCCTTCAGCCTCTCCTGTTCTTCAGATGAAAATTCTTCTGCATCACAGACTAGGCTGGTAATGATATCCTGCTACATTCTGGGGTTGCTGCATAAACAGAATGATGCTTATCATCCATCCAAATCCTTTGTGGAGTGTGATGGTATTTAGGTTTGGGTTCATGATTTGTGCCATTGTGATGATGGGAGTCAGCAACTCCATGAACAGGGTCTCCAGATCCAGCAGACCACAAAGCTGCTCAAGCTGTACAGAGACCCTCATCTGTAGTTCAGCCGGAATCTGGGTACTGGGATCAATTACGCAGCCATGAGCAACAAAGAAATCTATACTCTCTTGCAAGGCTCTTTGCCACCAATATTTCATTAGCCCACCTATTTCCATCAAAAGGGTGCAACCATCAGATGTTACAACATGTTTCAAAAGAAGCATCCTGTAACTTACTGTAGATGTACCAGCACATTTAAACTCATTTCACACTTCCATGTGGGAGTATTCCTTTTCACACGACCCTGTTCTCTGCAATGCCAGAAGACCACTTCTTGCAGTATGGATGTCATCAGCAGAGCATTTGGTATTCATGAGGCCCTGCTCTTTGGCTTGGCGCTCTACAATAACCACAAAAAAGCTACCTCATCTACCAGTTTCTTCACTTGCACAGTGAGCTTGTCAAACTAATGGCAGAGAGCTAAAGATCACTAACCATGGCATCATAGCTAGAATTGAGTTGTTAGTTACATGTTGAATATGAGGTCAACTTTTCAAAATGTGTTTGAAGATCTTATTTAATCATTACACTTTATCCATTGACAACTAATTATGTTACCTATCACATGTTAAGGCAATGAAGTCAATTAAATTAAAAGCCATAAAGTCATGAGCGATCGAATACTAGTGAGACACTTTGGCTACTAATATTGCTCTCTCATGAGAGGCTGACCTCAGTCAGCATATCTTTTTTCTTTCATACGCACTGTACATTAATTGGTAAGTTAATCATCCCCTTCCCCCCAAAATATGCATATACTACCTAACGAATGCAAGATCATCGTTTTAGAGCCCACATCTCATCATTACCACATCTACAACTTACACAATGTACTGTACAACTAAACATTGTACACACATTTTATACCTCTTGGAAACAGAACAGCTGTACAGAAACGAAATGCACAAAGTCTTAAATTATGAAAGATCTCATATTGATTTTTAGAACTAATGTCATTACTTTATTTTAAATGCTCAGTTTACAGCAAACTGATAGTGTAATGAAAGCAAATACTAATAATCAGCAGGCACAAAATCTGGCTACTGCAGTCACAAATAATATCAGTCTTAAATAGAATAGTTCTAGTAGAATACCCAATCTCTGGACAGGCACGATGTATAAATAGTGGCCATTTATACATTGCGCCTGAACAGAGCATGGAGAGTCATAGTATTTAAGACTGATGTTATTTTTGTAGTACTCGTTTTTGTGCCTGCAGATTATGACTATTTGCTGTAATTACACACATAACAAGTTTTTAATAAAACTTTGATCTTAATTGTCCCTCATTATTGCCTTGAATATTTCAATTGGACATAGTTACTTGCACTGTCATGTATTCATTTCAAGATCATGTGAATTTATGTACAGCTTAAACATAATGTAACTGCATCTGAAAAGCAAATCATGGTGCCTTGTGTTCTATAAAATTATTTCTTCCCATTATGGGCTAATATAATCAATATTGAGTATTTCAATTATGGTGGGTGGGCAAGCGGGTGGGTGGGCGGGTGGGTGGGTGGGTGGGCGGGTGGGTGGGTGGGTGTGTGGGTGGGCGGATGGGTGGGTTGATTGATTGATTGATCAATTGATTGAATGAACTCATCACTAACACACTTTGCTATGTGCATGGCATTACAAGGTTACAACTCTCCAATTTGCACCAAGGAATTAAGAACTGTGTATAAGGGATTTTTACATTATTGTTAACTGATATCTGCAGGAATTGATGAATATTTATAATGATTACATATTTACAGTGCTCTGATAATAATAGAGCAGGCACAGTGCTCAATCTATTCCTCAGTGCTTGCAGAGCTTATTTCACACTATCGCGGAGACTGTGGAGGGAAGTAAGGCGGGTTGCAATTCACCAGTTTATCACCTTATTTAATGACCTTGAAGATGAAGGCTTTTTGGATCCAATGGACAATGTCCATTTATTTGCCCTTCATTATGTATATCTTGGACAAATCAATAAATTTCTAGCAGAATTTAGTATGCAATATAATAACCACCCAATGCGATCTGAACACAATCTGTCACCATATCAGTTGTGGGAGTAACTGTGGTCTTGGGTGAGGTGGGCCCTGTAGAAGAACTCTGTCTGGCCATACATGTAATTTGTTGTGACAAGTAACAACATCACCACCACTCATTGAGGTACATGTAGTGCAGAAGTTCATGCATACTCTCAGAACACATGTTGATCCACTATAGCTAGCCACCACTTTGTGGCGACCAAGGTGGCAAATGTGCAATGGTACTGTTTCACTTGGCAACAAAGCACAACTGTTCAATCATTTGTCAAAGTTTGGTTGTGACATTGCATATGACCATAAGTCTCATCACACCCACAATCAGATGGATTTGACAATGTGCAGATGATAGTTTCAGTGGGAACATCCTAGGCAGGAGACCTTGGATTAGTTAGAAATGAAGAACACTCCCTCCCATGCATGTGTGTGTAAGGTATCAATCAAACCCAGCTGTGCCTGGAGCCTGGTACCATCGGGAGACTCACAAACTGAGCAGAGAAACAAGACTCTGCCACACCTCTTCTGCATATGAGATTTACAACTCAAATTGGGTATATGCATTATTTCAATTGTGCTCGCTCAATTGTCCCATCTGATCTGGTAGCAAAAACAGTCCCGTATCCGTGGTCCACCACTCAGTGATTTATTCTTCTTTGATCGACAATCCATATGAGCGTCGTAATTGCGCTGTGTCTATGCATGTAAAAACGAAATCGCACTACTTGGAAACTGATACCTACGCAGTTTACTACCAGTTCGTGGGAGATAGTAAACGTTAACCGTGCAGTCGGGTTGCGACGACTGCCGAGTACGTTCCCGTTCGCTGATGCAGAATCTGTTTATTAGCTCTTAGTATGGAACCGGTTCGACACAGTAAAAGTTGGAGCAAGTTTTGATTACCCCCCCCCCCCCCCCCCCCCCCCCCCCCCTTTTTTTTTTTGACCAGCCTTTTTTTACCTCGCATATACCATATTTGGTAACATTTGATACGTCCTTTATTTGTTGCGGTCATTTGATATCCGATATCTGGAGAAACAAACCCACAGTTTGATACACCTTTTTGGGTTTGATATACTTTTGTCCGCGCAACGGATTGCCATATGTTTCTCATGAAAAACAAATATTTGTGCATGGTTGCTTATCATAAGCAATGTTGTGCACAAAATTAACCTAGTAAAACAGTCAGTACATTGGGGTAACATGCTTGCATTCATTCTTTTGTAATTGTGCAGCATGATACACATATTTGTGCATGGTTGCTTATCATAAGCAGTGATGTGCAACATTTGGAACTAATATTGTAAAACAGTCAGTACTTTGTGACAATTCGCTTGCAGTCATTCTTATGTAATTCTGACGTACCCATCTTATGATGAATACAAATGTGCATGGTTGCTTAGAACATAAGCAAAATTTTTAATAAGTACTGTAAAACAGTACAGTGGAAGCGTGCTTGCAGTCATTTGTATGTAATTGTGATGTACCCATTGTGTGATGAACACATTTGTGTATGGTTGCTTATCATAAGCAACATTGTGCAAAATTTTAACCTAGTATTATATAACAGTCAGTTTATTGTGGCAATATGCTTGCATTCATTCTTTTGTAGTACGTATCTCACGATAAACATATTTGTGCATGGTTGCTTACCATGACCAATAATGTGCAAAAGTTTTAACTAATATTGTAAAACAGTCAGTACTTTGTGGCAATATGCTTGCCTTCATTGTTTGTAATTGTGCAGTACGACACACTTGTGCATGGTTGTGTTTATCGTAAGCTATGTTGTTCAAAATTTTAACCTTATTGTAAAACAGTCAGTTCTTTGTGGAAATGGGCTTGCAGTCATTCTTATGTAATTCTATAGTACTTATGTCACATTTGTACATCGTTACTTATCATAAGCAATGACAGCACCTTGTATTGTAAAATAGTCAGTACGTTTTGGAAATATGCTTGTGTAATTCTGCATTATCCATCTCACATTTGTGCATGGTTGCTATAATAAGTAATGTTGTACAGAATGATGTCTTCAATACCATGAGGAAATATGCTTGCAATCATTGCTTTTTTATTGTATAGTACGCATCCCATGATAAGCATACATACATGTAAGCAATCCTTGCTTAAAATGGTATCTCAGTGTTGCTACATGGTAAGAACCATACGGGAATATGCTTGCTGTCATTGATTTGTAATTCTGCAGTTCCATCTCTGATAAACGCATTGTGCATGGTTGCTTATTGTAAGTAATCGTTGGTCTCAGTGCTTCAGGACTGTCAGAACCTGCTTGCAGTCATTGTTCTCTAGTTCAGCAGTAATCATTTCATGATAAACACTGTTGCTTATCATAAGCAATGTTGTGCAAATTGTTAACCTTGCATTTGAATACAATAAGTAGTGTATGCGAATATTGTTGCAGTCATTCTCTTGTAACCATCTCATGCATGTATAAAACACATTTTTGCATGGTTGCTTATCATAAGCAATTGTTTAAAAAAAAGAAGATATAACAGTCAGAACCATGTGGGAATATGATTGCACTCTTTCGTTGTAATTGTGCAGTAGAGAGTCTTACATTTGTGCATGGTTGCTGATCATAAATCATGTTAACCTTGTATTGTAATACAGTCATTATGTGAAATTATGCTTGCAATTATATAGATAGTGGAATAATTATAGCATATTACAGTGTAATCTAGGTGACTTCTTATTTTGTTTTCATGAAACAATGTAATTGCAGGTGTTAATGCTGTACAATCCTGTTCATCAGAACAATGAGCTGTGTATTGTTGACATTGTGATGATAAATGTGAGCTTTGAGTCGTATGCAACCAACTATTGAAATGTACATATGTCGGGAAAAAAAATAATTGCATCTTGTAAAATAATTCATACCTGTTTAAGTACAGACAAATGATACTACACCATACAACATCAGTGCTTATATACACACTGTACACATTAATAGTACGACATGTCAATTTCACATTTGTACAAGACCTTCTGCTGCAGCAAGTGAAAACAGAAATGTCTCTGTTGCTGGAGATAGTTTGCGGGCCCTCAGCAAATCAAGAGTTATTTTACCACCATTTGGTGCCAAACTACTGACATTGACCAATAGTTCTTTCGTCTTTGATGACAGCTCCTGCGAGTAGAAGGAAAAGCACTTTTTGTTCCTACTGAAACAATGCATGCATATACATGTTTTATTCATTATACTTCACAATGTACCTAGTACATCAAAACATAACGATACCTTTACAATGGCATTATCGCTAAAAGAGTCATTTTGAACACACTGCATTAAATGCATAATGATGTCTTTGTGCAGTTTAGTCATTCCAAAACTGTCTATAGAAGGAGAGAAAGATCAACACATGCAATGAAATGAAAAGTTAATTCATACCTTTTGCATGCTGTGCGACTGTGACCGATGCAGCAGCAACTGGTGACAAAAATATATTATACAATACATTATGTATATGGTCTAGCCTGTTGAGCTCAGGCAATAATATGTTCAGATGCATTACAAAAGTCAGGCATAGGATTCTACAGTATGCGAGAGTAGTACTAGCATTTATTCATGTTTATGTGCTCACACTTTTCCCTGATATTTTTTTGAGCAACTCTTGCAACTGAACTGATACAAAATAGTAATGATCTTTAGAAACAGATTTAGTTTATTGATAAGAATGTTACAAAGTAATTTTTACCATAATCTGTTCAGAAATATATGATCTCTGATATTAAAGTTAAAATCGTGGCTTTCATTTGCGAACACCAGGTGTATTGAGGTACTTCTCTTAACAATTTCAATATTGCTTCAAAAGGCTAAAAAGTCTGACCAATACATAACTCCAGAAACTTTGTCATACTCCATGACACATTTTTGGAGACAGTTATTTCATATTCATTAGTGAAGTGAATCGGCTGGTTATAACGTTTGGGCACGTACATGTCATCATGAGAGTTTTGTCTTCAAGAGATTGTACATTTATTTCAACTTTTCTAAACCAAAGAAGTGTAGCATCAGACCAGACCGCTGCAACAGACTGTGCCATGCAAAGTGTTCACAGATGAAAATAGGGTATGGGAGCTTTGATGGCAGAACTGGAATACAGCAGTCAGATCCAATAGATAGTAGAAAATGGACAAGGTAAATGCAAGCAACGCTATCAGTCACCTTGCAAAAGAAAGCAGGCTTCCCAGTTCCTTTCCAGGGGTGCTCAATAAAAGTGACACTTCAAAAATCACAGAAAGGGGTTTTGATAAAGGAGTGGAGTACACAAGAAAATGGTAGATGCAGAAAAAATGAATGTTACATGTACCTGGTGGGAAGCAGCCGACATTATGTGATACAGTATGGAAGAAAGAAGTACAATCTATGGTTTTACATGATGGTAGGGCCAAAGGAATGAAAATAGTGCTGCAGGAAATAGGTGTTAGGGCACATAGATTATGCCATTTATTTCGACTATTAAATTTTTTTTATAGAAGAATGTATGTACATTTGTATTAACCTAATTATCACTGTGAACGTAGACCTATTGAGAAGGTTTGCACTCAAGAAGTATACATGTATATGAGTAGATGTATAACTTGGTTAAAAAATGTTACAGAAAGCTACACAAGATTAAGTACTTTAGACAATGTAAGGGAGCATAAAAGTGCATACAATCAAAAGCATAATCAAGCAAGTTAAATCATATTAAGATGATAGTCGCTAAACTGAGGTATGTTGTATACACTACTCTAGAGAACTTGGCAGGTGAAAGGTACCTAAAAACAAGCTCTCAAATGCAGAATACCAATCACTTCAGTCTAGTGAGCTCCAAAGTCTACCATTATGGAGAGATTCTGTACATATATAGTGTACATCTGCTATCGTGAGTCAAGTATTGATTGAATCTTCTATGAATGTTCATGTATTGTCACTATACTGAGTTTGCACATATCAGTGTACAAAATAGCGGTTAGACAATGGTCAATTTCCGACCAATTTGCGCACGATTGGTTACATTGTTCAGGCTCTTAATGTTAAGGAACACAGTGATAGGCAAATGTGACTAATGAGAACCACAGTGGAAACACCTCTGTCGTCACGTGAATCTGATTGTTTTTTTTTTCTATACTGATAAAAGACATATTGGAGTAAATGTACAGAGGAAATGGAAGATGTGTTAAATGTTGGTTCGTGAAGCCAAAAATTGGAAGGTTTCTTTCACTACTTTAAGATGGGGAAACAGAAATTGACAGGGAGTTTCATTGCAGTGACAAGACTCGACTGTGACAAAAATGCACAGATCTCATTATATTGTGAAGAAATTTTGCTGCACAGACTGTGTATAAGGTAAGGATTGTCTGTACAAGAAAGTTTAGTGATAAATGGCTTGTTGATGCAGTATCTAAGTGCAATAGCAAAAATCTGATCAAACATATTCATGCCATGAATGTGTCGAAGAATGGCCAAGCTAGCTCATTAGCATCATTTACTGCAACACTAAGCATACTTCTTGACCATGAAAGAGAGCAGCTTGGAAGGAAATTCTAGAGGATCGTCATGAGGTTTCAGTAGGAAATTCTACACTAATGAGATTGAGTGTAAGACTTTCATATATTGCTTTCTGAGTCTCTGTGCCAAAAGCTTTTACAGCGAAATACATGTACATGTAGATGAGGAACACTCCAGTAAATTGGTTGGGGTCTAACATAGTTCAAGGTGGCCTTAAATAGAATCTCAGCTGGATTGAATATTTGGATGTGGTGCCTTGCTCATGTTTGATTCCAGAGAGCACAGAGCAAGAGGATGAAGATTAGCTCCGAATGTACCCGATATGCACATTGAATACGCATTAGCGTTGACATACTCTATGTAATAAACTGTGTGATTATTTGAATTTTGCTGCACAGCAATGCAATTTGTAGGACAAAGCTAGGTTGCCGCAGGTCGAACAAATGTTCCTGGCTTTGATCTACCAAATGCCTGCACAAAATTATTTTATACACTGTGTTATAGTGAACACTGCATTAGTGTAGTGCATGTTGTCAATAATCTATAGCATATGACATCAAAATATGTATGCTATATGAATTATAAGTTTATTGTACATAATTATACAAGTCATGAATAATTAGTCCATGTGCAGTACTGCATATTTAGATGCAACAATGGGTACGTCACATAATAAAAATCGTTGTTGAGCATCGAAATTTTAAGTTTTGTAACTTTGGAAGCAATTTTTATACCCTAAAGAAAGGTACCCAAATTTATAAATAAAATTATACACATACTCTAGGGATTTGCATGTAAATGTACTTACAAAATCATTTTAAAATTATTTGGCAAAACTCGCAGTCTCGAAAAATGTTTAAATGGAACCGATCTTCCAACCACTTTGACTTATGAGGTCCAACCTGCCATACGCATACATGTACATGTACATGTAGGTACCACAAAGGGGTAGCAATAAAACAAATTTGGAAGGCTTAACTACGGTGTTCCAAATGCAGTTTTTTTTTGCTGTTTTGCTTGTAACTTTGGAAGCCTTCAGGCTATGTGCAAAGGAACCCAATCTTCACATTCAGCCATCGATTGTGGTTTTAGAAATTAACAAACTTTCATTCAAAACACATTTTTCAATAGCAATTCCCATAGGAAGCATACTATAGTTAAGCTTTCAAATATATTTTATGAGTACCCCTTTGTGGTCACGCTTGACCATGTACGTAAATGACATTGGAATAATTGGTCTGTTTCGGGTGCTACAGGGTTTGCAATTCGGACAAATTAGTTCTACTTAAATGGGAGCAATGCTGTATGATGATGAATCAAATTCTGTCACAATTGCCATCCGTAACTGCACACACAAAAGGTACCTTTAGTTAATATTTGCCCTTGAAGTGCCTTATATAATCTATTTTACCCTTTTTTGTAGGTTTGAATGTTTTCTTAAAGTTTCGCTACTCGTACTTGTACATATATTAAATGGACTGAAAGACTATGCCAACATCAACTAAGAAATATTTCCTTCACTGTTGGGCATGACAGAATGCTTTGCGGTTTCCTATAGTGTCTTAGATCTAGGAAAACGTCATATATCTAGGATGTTGGGAAATAAAAGATGAATTATTGAAACATGGTACACCCTACATGTATATGTACGTATTTTTGAATTAATCAACATTTATTTCACAGGTTGAGTCCTATAAGATTATTGGGGACTGCCCTGACAACAAATGCATGTTTACGCTGCTGTACATTGGAGGAAGCCATATCAACAATGTTAATATCGTATACAGTGCTGAAACTGCTGTACTGTTACATTTAATCCTGCAATCGAAGTTTAAGGATGCATTGATACATATTCGACTATCTACATTGCTATTTACTGTAGGAAAAAGCTGAACACCTTACAGTGTATCAATAAGTTGATCAATTTCATAAAATACAGCCTACCGTTTATAAAAAGGTCATATAGCTCTGATCTTCCTTCAATAGCTGTATCAGTGAAGCCAGCAATATAGGTACTACGAGTGGCAAGATCATCTAGCTCCAGGTCATTTAAGTCAACATTAGGATAGACAATATTCCAGTTCTGTCGATGCCAGACGAGTAATGGCAGAGTTCTAAATGAATGCCAAAGAATGTTGTAAATAATTTAAAATTCATTATAACCAAGTGTTCTAATAGAACATCAATATAGTCAGTGAGGATGTTCAACTGGTGTATACATGTACATACATAACTACAAATTATATACATGCAACTTACTGGCACAGTTGAAGAACACTGTCCAAAGCTGGAGCATAAACAGCAACTCGCTTTTTAAGCAACAGAGCATTATACACTAGGACAGTCTCAACTCCAAATTGGCGAACAACATCTGCGAATGACAATTGAAATCTCCATTATACAGATATGGTGCACTTTGATTAACTTCCACTTTGTAAATAGAAAACAAACCTCGTAAGGAGTATGCTGTATATGCCTTTCTGACATCATAACTTTGTGCTACATACGGTTCACATGCCTCAGGTGGATTTGACACGTTGCCTTTGGTGTAAGCACTTAGGTAGTGAGCAACAATTGGAACAGGACTGCCAGATGTAAGATACGACAGCCCAAAGATTTTTGCAAGATGGAAATACTGTTCAGGGCTAAAGTCCTGTAAAAGTGTACCATGTAATAATGAACAATCTTGGTAAAACTAAACTGCCCTACTCTGACATAGGAGTTATAAATTAATTTCATTTAGTTTTTGTTGAATTCACATCGTATCTGTGGATTTGCATCACTGAGAGCCCTTCAATTTTAAGTGATATCACATTTGCAGTTCAAATGGGGTAGACAGGGGACAGTAGGACACTGCAGAGCGGACAATACAGTACTTTGACTGCTTGTTGTATTAGTTTCCCACACAGTCGATTTTGCGTCCCACAGTTTTAGCATTTAATTTTAAACAGAATTTTACTGAATAAAAACGTAATACATGTATGCTACATTTAGTATATGCAGTGAATAGAACTTGTTTGGATTTTTGTGTACATGATATAGTATCAATTACACTGCATAGAACATATATTCCAAATATCTTTCAACCTTTCTCAATGACGTGGGTGCCTCTTTCTGGTCTGAAGTAGTTATACAAGCTAATAAGCCATTGTGCATGGCGTGGCTAAAGTGTCTTTAACAGTCTACCTCTATCTCGCCCAATGACTGTTTTCAATGCATCACTTTAAGTGATGCCTGATTCCGCATATATTTTTCAAAGACGACAATTCGCCATTATGCATCATTTGATTATTATTCATTCATGTTAGTTAAAACATTTAGCGTTTTCTTTGCTCCACACAAACTTCACCAAAATATATATATAAATTCCATTAACCCATTGTGGCAACTAGTCATAGTACCATATCATGCCTTGTTAATATTCTGAGGAATATACCTCGAGTTACATGTACATGTGAGTGTATTTTGAATCATAATACAGTACACTACAAAAGCACAAACTTCACACATGTATGCATGTATATTTTCTACGTACATGTATGCAAAAGTTACAACTGTATGAAAACAATCTGTCAGACAACATTGATAGGATAAGCAACATGGACATACAGTACTGTATGTCCTATGAGTACCTTCTAAAGCAATACTTGTTATTACCTTGGTAAGAACAGCAATACAAAATGACACCACCTGTTTGAATAGAACAAATGAATAACTGCCTCCTCCTTCCACAATATCCTAAGAAACAAATGGTTAAATGAAATACCTTCGTTAACTTTTCTGTTCCTCCAGTTTGGAAATTTCGTAGGTAGTACCACTTCTGACCAATGTGTCCAACAGAGAACTCAAGTTGCTTTCCTTCTTCTTGACTCAGTGTGCACTTGCGCAAAAGTAGCTCTCTTGTTGCATCATCCATAGTTGGATATGACCACACCCAAAGGATATCATTATTTGTATCTTTTTCTAAACATAAAATAACACAATACAATAATTACACAACATCATTACATTTTTTGAAACACAGTGCTCCAAAAATTAAAGATACATGTAAGCAAATTATATACTTAAAACAGAACACTATTTTTAACATGTGCCTAGGCATCATAACAAAACGAACCTTGCACCAACAATTGACATGTGTTTCATGAGACAAATAGTCGAGAATAGTAATTACAAGTAGAAATTTCTGGCAAACATGCTGCACATATCATTCAGGGCATCATACAAGTAAAGAGTTTAATTCAATGATCTGGCTGACCCATACACACTGATCAATTATTACTTGTAGTTTTCGCCCACATCCATCAATGTTTTATTATAATTAATATTAAATCCTTGGAAGCACATTTTGGCCAAACGCTGTGTCTGTACATGCATTGGTCAAAGAGTGTCATAGCGATGCAGTGGTCAGCGACTGTGTGATACTGAAAACATGGAAGTTCTTTTTTCCAAAAGGTGCAAAGGCTTCAATTGCTAGTGTCAAGAGTGTGGTGTACTAAAGTAGTGGCAGAGACAAGAGAGATCATATGATCCCCTTTACCACCTTTCTTTTAAAACCATCAAAAAGTAAATAAACACAACTTATGTTGTATTCCGTTATATCAAGGGTAGTATATGTACAGACATGTATCTGATAGTAAGGAGAATCTTTATTAGACAGCCTTGAATTACTTAAACAGTTACAGAGCCCAGTTTTAGTCAAATTCATTTGAGAAAAGCTTCTACAGATGCAGTTGAAACAGGAATAGTTAGGCTGATGGTAGAAAATTTTATTTAATCCTCATTACTTTAAGTACACAAATGAATGCTTAATATGGTTGTGAAGCAATCAATTGAATACATTTGGCAGACTGAAAGAAAAAACATTACAATCATTTGTCAATCTCATTTACATGTAAAATACATGTGTACATCATACCTTACAAAATTTTTAAATGACACCCTCCAAAATGTTTCAACTAAACTTTGCTCCCCCCCCCTTTTTTTCAGGTTGATGAAGCCTGCCAGGTGCTAATAGCCCAACACCTTGGATAGATAATATTGAGACCCTCATGCATAGAGCTTGTATCATTCATGACATGTGCCAACAGTGTGCATTGCTCATTGCCACGCCTCACTCTCCAAGCCTCCAGGTCTGCCTCCATCATTGTAAATCAATGATGTGATAAGATGTCTGAGCAATGATCTGCCCACCTCCCTCGCAACGATGGAGTAGATCTTCACACACCAGCACTTCCCCAGACACACTGCCCACATGTAATACATGTACTCGCAGCCAGTTGGATCACATAGTCTGAACATTATTTACCTATTACGATTATGCGCAATGTAATGTAACTACGTAATGTTCTATCTATTGCACACTGTAACTACTGCCCTTTATTGAGCTTGGAGGTTATTTTCAGATGGCAAAACAGTCCCCACCCCCTAGCCATTAGAAATCACAGACATGGAGAAGAATGAAGAATAGGAGGAAGAGGGGGGAGGGGGGGGGGGGGGGGGGGGGATAAAGGCAACCTCTACTTGCTGCAACTTGTGCCACGAGTGCCAGTGTGTATGCGTGATCACCTCTTGTCATTTAACCTTGGTTAACTTGTTCACCTTCATTTTACATACAACCTTTGGTGTCATGCCATACAATGATATGAGTTTTTTTAAACACACATACGATGTGATAGCAAGGATAGCAAATTGCCTTGTTCAGGAAGGTAAGCTCCAAAATAGAGAAGGGTGCCTCAGGCGCTTATAAAAAAGAGCACTGCGCTCATAAAAACGATAAGGTGTTGTGTCTTGGTAAACTGTTAAGTGGAGTAGCTAGGGAGAAGACTTGGTACATGTAGGCACATGTGACAATGCTGATGTCATTTGTTGCATGAAGTTACATTGTATACTCCTGAGTCCTGAGTAATGCTTTGGGGGATGGGTGCTAAGATGAAGAATAACTTATAATTAGAGGTCCACAGCCTGGACTTTGAAGACATCAAATGCATTTGCTTACCCGCAAGCATTCTAGCCTTTGCTACCGAAACTATATGTAGATACGGTTAAAAGGTTGGAGTGTATAGTGAGGGAACTGAAAGAAAGCTGTGAATACATTTCTGGGTCATGATACAGTGTACTTCATGCAGCATAGCGTAAATTGTATCTCAAATGAAGTATAGCTGTATACAGCTTCAGTGAAAAGTTACTACACTTTAATAGCCTGCTTGAGTCAATAACATAGATGTATAATGTCAAATATAACTTATTCCTTCATACACACAAAAAGATTTTACATATTCTATAACCTAGTGTGAAATAGCCATGAATGCAAATGAGGAGCAGCAGATTTATACTGTACTTCATAGTACCATGTACAAATAACATACCTATATATAGGTATAGGTCTCCACAAATTTATCCACTCTACATACCTTCATGTATAGTTTCATTTCAAGTATGTGAGTGTCTGTTTGTCACATGCATATGCATCTTTTACAGGTAAAGTTGGTACCTTCAATAGTTGTAACTTAGACATACACAGTTTTTATCAAAGATATTATGGTCCTGAATAACAATAACTCTAACCTTTTGTATGTGTAATTGTCTTTAACTTTGCCTGCATTGCAAGCTATGCTATCTCCAACAGAAAAAAAAGCCATCTCATCAGTAGCCAGAAAGAGGGATGACACTTTAATAGCGCTTGGACAATCATGGTTACACAGAAATTTGACCTCACATTATGCACACCATAAAGTATCTAAAATTCAATGCTGGAATGTCTCAATCCTAGTGGAAGGGGGGAACTGTAGCTGCACCATAATTTGGATTTGACTAACAAGAACTACCAATAGGTTCAAAATTGGAAGCACCTCATCAATGTACAGTTAAGGGATCAGCCAAGAAGTCCTTTGGTCATTGTTGGACTCAGGTGGATTGTTGACCTGAAACCAGTGAACACCTACTATACATGTATGCTATTTTGCCATAATGTAAATTTGAAATCAGACATCAGGTACATCCCAAGGTCTCCAATGCATGATACTGATGCATCAGATCATGTATATACCAATAAACACTGCTACAGTGTACATGTATTTTTACCAAATGAAATTATGTTTACAGGAGGATTCAAAGAGCAGTGCCCACCCACAAGTGACTCCAAACTTCTGAAATTCAGATGAAATGAACTGTGATCCCCCATCAGTAATGACAATCAATAGTATTTGACTGCTGACAATGATCCCCATGCTTCATCATCCCTCCAGGCTGTGAGATATGATATGTGAGAGATGAAAATGATACTCTCAGACCACTATCAATGCAGCAACATTCCAAGGTGCATTGCATGTGATCACAATTAACCCATAAAACTACTACAACATATGTACACATCTTCCACCATACATTTGATTAGAGGCTGACGAGTCTAATCATCTACTCTAATATCCATGGTCTAACTATGATGGTTGTGCGCCATATACACGTATAGCGTTTGCATTGCATTATATGTACACTAACATACAAGGTTCAGTGCAAGAAAAGTCAATGGGCTATATATATTCCATTTTTAAAAATCATAAATCCTGTGATGACAATGATTACATGTACGTTCAGGTCAAGCTTGTTCATCCCACCCCACCCTTCCCCCATCACTTGCCCAATTCCTAACCCCAACCCCCGGACATCAATGCGCGTGTCCTATGATTCCAACATGCATCTGTTTTAGACATGTATGCCAAAATAAACATTGTGTACTATTTATAGAGCTGATCTTGTTCAATAGGTTTGCATGATGATGAAATGCCTACAGCCTACAGCCTACAGCCTACAGCATTCAAATCTCAAGCAGCCTTGGGAGCTCCGGACCCTACGAACACATATAGGGTCCAGGATTCCCTGGCCCCTACCAGCACTTCAAATGGAGTTAAATACCCCCCCCCCCCTCCCCCCCCCCCCACCTCCCCCAACCATCTCACTCTTATAATTCCGTGCTCACCAATAAGGGATACGGCTAGAAGACCGGTAGAAGCCATTGTGTAGGATCTAATTATAGCCTTTATCACGCGAGTAAATAAAGGGCAATTTCCTGTAATATTGTATCAATTTATTGAGTTCCTGTTGCACGATCCCGCGGACAGTTTAGAAGATATGTCGAGTAAGTGTTCTGGCGTGATTGTAAATTCATACACAAACCAGGTTAGCTTTGTAATTACGATGGCTTATGACAGTATTTGACAACGTCCTAGGCCTATATCTAATAGCGTTATTGATTAGTTGCAACCTAAAGCTTTGCACCAAGGTTTATACTATCACAGCAAGCATCGAATGAATCATAGATACTTTAAAGTATCTATGAAGGAATCGATTGCGATCTATGTACAAACTCACATGATTTTTAGCTGTAAGCACCTCCTACTTGAACGTCTAGTTTATTTAGCAACATTCTTGTGGTATGTTCAATAACGGTTGCGTGAGCAGACGCGGTTCTGTTACATCCGTTGCACATGCAATTTGTATGCATTCCGCCGAAACTAAGCTTCTGGTCGCTTCAAAATCATGTTTGTGTAAGTTAGTTAAGAATCGGAATACTGGTATTTAGAGTGCTTGCAAGCACCGGGTCTTTACATTTACGCGCACAAATGCTGCCTAATTGTACCGGTCCTAATTGTGCATGTTGCATTTTGCATGAATAGGAATCATGTGTGATTAAATGAAACATGCTGGGCAAAAAAACTATAATACTATATCTACGTCTAAAAAATCTGTGCACATGTAGATTTTTTTGGTGGGGAGAGACCATTTTGGAATCCTTTCACACCCCATTGGTTGAATGACTTGTTCAGTATTGTACATACAAATTAATTGTATTTCCAATAATAGAATTCTACCTTTCCTTTCATTTTGCTTATGCAGAGTCACATGTGCGCTTTGCACAAGACACAGTTCTTGAACCAGAGCATGTGCAAGTCAAGGCTGCTGACGGAAAGTCTCCAAATCCTGAAGCACACATAGGACTTCTTAGCATTCATCACACATATCATGCTGAAATCCCAGTTGTCCACTCTTTAAGCTCCAAAGTTACTGCACAAACGCCAGAAGGAAATGTCAGTATTAAGGTTCTAGGTATTTCCCCTACTGAAAAGATAAAGATTGCAAAACCTACCAAAGGTGGTGGGAAGTATTCTAACATTGTAACTGTGGAAGTAAAAACAACACAGGATGGTCCACTTCAAGAAAAGATTTATGTTTTGAAAGAGGGCAGTCCCAAGCACATGTTTGAAGTGTTGATAACTGCTAAAGTGCTACAATCTCACCAAGGAAACCCATTGCTGAAGGATGGAGTTCGTATGATTTCTCGTGATCGTGATGATGACGATGTCCCCGAGTGGCCAGGCAAAGCAGTGCCTCCTGATGTTGAAATTGATGTTGACGGTAAACCTGATGGAAATGATGAGGATGACGGTGGCCACGAAGCAACAGGAGTTTCAGATGAGAAAAACACTGGTGATGAACTATAAAGTAGTCCTTTTTTTTTGATTTCCTCTGGAATTACATTGTTAAACTCACTTGCATGTAATTGTCAGCTTGTGTGATCGATCATAAGTGTGTACACATATACCTGTATTCACCGATACATGTTAAATTTCCTACTCAATTTCAGCTAGTTCATTGTGTGATTTATTTAGTACAGTTTAATGAATAAATTATAATGGTGGTGAGAAATGGTGAATCCAACAGAATTGACTGCACTACTTATACATGTATATACAGTAGAAATATGAAACACAAACCCTAAGTTGGCAATAAAGAAAGGCTGTAAGGGAAGAAAAAAAAATTCACATCAATATTGTGTGTTCCATATTCATTACTTGCACTCTTGTAAATACTCATATTTGTGCACTTGATTATGATATTTGCATTTTGTTTTAATTAACAATTAATTAAATGCATAATTTACTAGCTGGCTATTACCTAATAATATAACTACCTTGTGACAAATTTGCCATTAGTGAGCCACCCTGTATAAAGGAACTTGCTTAAATACCTACATGTATGTCAATGCAATGCGTTTCAGCTGATGGAATGTGTACTGATAAAGTACAATAAGTACAATTATCAATCAATGCTTATGCTTCCGGGGCAGTATTAGTTTTCTCAACTCAAATATGTGCTCTTAAAATATACATACAAATTTACAGATTTACAAGACACAACGTAACTCAGATACTAAGAAGATTATTGAGTACTTTCATATTATACAAAGCGTGTGAAAATATGCGCTGCAAGCTGCCATGAGTAATGCTCTTAAACCCAGAAAGAAGACGTTCTGAGGGGATAAACATTACGCAACTTCCACACATATCGCTCCTCACCTGTGTGAATTTGACACCTGCTACTCTGTCCCATCATGAGCGACACGCTGAACACTCTACCATGGTCCCCCCCCCCTCCCAGGATTTGGTTTGGGAGGGGAGGGGCAGCAGTATATGATGGGCAAGGTTTCACATGATGATTAATTAATGGTATTTCCGGCTGGCATGATTTCAAATTGTTTGATATTCTACAAGTCTGAAATGTCCTCTACACATTGATTCTTACGCACTAAGAATCGGAGTATCTATCATGGTGTTGTAATTAAGGCTCTGAATTTTTAATTTCAATGCCATGGGCCATATCTATTACGCGTACCAAACTAACACATAACTTGCAACTCCATGTATAAATCACAACCTATTTTAAATTATCATTCTTCTAGAAACGGGAAGTTTTGGAATAATACTGTGATGTTAATTTCTTTCTCAAGTACATCACAGTATTATGCACATCACTGATGGCAACACTTGTCTATATAATGCCTTACGGATTGGTTTACATATCTTTTTATTATAAACCAGTGTAAATGGGATTGTTTCCGCAAAAAGGCCAAAACTGTATTTAATTCACTTACAGTGTCTAATGAGCAAGCTAAACACTTGGAACTGGTGACAAGAGAGCAATCAAAGTCTTCTATCTATGAATATAGAGCTGGGCAGGGTTACAGTATCAAAGATGAAATCCGCTGTATACATTAATCCAGCTAAACCATCTTGATCCTTTATAAATGCTATTTGTTATCCCCATAAAATGACATTTCAAAGTGATGCAACAAAGTGAGTTTATATATCAATTTTGTGTTACTTGCGTCAATGCAATAATAATTTCCTTTAACTATTGAGTTGGGGAAGGTTGCAAGAGCTAATTATAAATATTCCTCTCAGCACCACTTAATTTTTGTGTTCAACATTATGGTCTACACATCAACCCCTTGTTTTATCACTGGGGAGTATCTCCAGATGGGATTGTACAGTGTGAATGTTGTGGAGATGGAATTATAGAAATAAATGTCTATACAATGCTAGGGAGCATTCTATATCTGATGCTCTAACAGAAGATGTCCTGGAAACAACACCACAAGGCTTCTCCGTAAAGCATTCACATCAATATTTGTATCAGATGCAAGCTCAGATTTGTATATGTGAAGCTAAGTAAGCAAACTTTGTTGTTTGAACAACAAAGGATTGATATGTTAAAAGAATCAAGCCTTCCCATAAAGGACAAAGGCTACACAATCCCACAAAATCACCAACGTTCTGTTGGAACAGTTCTGAGCACTCCCGTTACAAACCCCCCACTCTACAATTTAAAACCATCTTTCACGTTATATAGTCATTTTCAAGAAGAAAAGACCATCGATTCGTAAGATACTGTCCCACACAAAACGGCACTCCGGAAAAATTGCAATTTTTGACAGAAACACTCGAAACAGTACAAGGTTATACTGCAGATTAGATACTTGTAAATGTCATACGACGTCATAAGTGAATCGATCTGGAACTTACAGTAGCGGCGTGGAAACAAATAAAAACAAGATAATAATAATAAACCTGAACAGGATATTGGAGAATGCTTTGTTCGGAAATGTGTTCCAATATGTTAGAAAATGCAAGAGGACTTCCAAAACGTTTTCTCCACATAAATTCAGGAAGGTACGTCTCGAACAGCTTTGAGCGCATTGTCTTCTCCTCCCTCAACATTCTCTTAAAACAGCTCCACATCCCTTCAACACCTTGGGTATTAGCACCAATTGCTGGGTATACAAAGTGGAGTGAATGGTTTACGGTGTTATGAACCCAACCGATTGCTGTGTTGAGGCTGCGGTATGAACTCCACCCATCACTGTACATATTGCTGCAAGGTCTAATATATTGCTGTTTAATGGGTAGAAGTGTGGTAGCATTTCTATGTTCCACTTTACCAGTCGTCCTCTCCATTCCTCAATGGCCATTAACAACCCTCCCTCTTAAATTTCCTCTTCCTGAACTTGCTCTCATCTATTTCGACCTCAACACCCTGGCCTTCTATGACAGCTGGGTGATCGACGAATGGGCACATACGTCCCGAACAAAATTATATCAGTCCACAGCAGTATGCCAAGCAACCTACATGTAGCAATATGGCAGCAGATGTCATGTACAAAGGCTAACTTACATCCACTTATGTCATCATTTTACCTAGAGTCTTTGTGGACCAGAGATAAACATGGAGAGGATTTGTGAAATAAGTAGGTGGCTGCCCTCAAAAAACGTTCCCAATCACAGGGCCACCTCCTTTCTACATCCCTTTCCAAACCATATCCTCAGGGTAACGCCCTTTCTCTTAACAAGACGCATGTCTGTTCCACACTTAGGGCACATCTTGCTGTCAGACAGCAGCCTGTGCCGCTGACACCAACGCACTGCAGCCTCCCCATCAGTGTCAAGCTAAGTTCTCTATAAGTCATCGAACCAACAGTACATTGTGGCATAGATATTATAGTTAGAACTACAATAATGTAACTATAATATCTATGATTGTGGCAATTGCGCTGGAGGTGATTCATTCATTAGTCCCTTTTTTTCTACCTTTATATACTCACTATTACCCGCTAAAAAGAGCTAGCCATTTTATCTACTCGTGAGAGATGTTGGACGGTTTAATTTCTTTGCGTTGAATTCGAAAGTTGTTCGTAACAAGTGTGAGGGGGGGTAAAAAAAGTTGTTCGTAACAAGTAAAAGTGAGGGGGTTATCTAATCTGCAGTATAACCCAACTGAACACTCGCAGCCTTTCAAAAAAGAGCAACACGTAGTGCTTGTGAGGGCGAACTTGAAAATTACAATCAAAAAGCCTTCCCATTTTAGTTCAAACAAACCAGCGAGATTTATACTCTGTCCTCACTTATACGCAGGGGCGATTGACAGCAGCTCAGATCGGGCGAATCTGGCTCACGTGACGCGTTGCCTATACGAAAATGGGTCCTGTGGATTATATTTTATAACATAAGGGACAGTTTCCGCGAAAATTGCCCCACCGTTAAAATGTTATAAAAATGCATCGCGTTTGAATCGCTATAACTCCCCAACGGATAACGCTATTGACTTCCTATTTTCAACACTTCATACTACACCATTTCACTATGAAGTGTTGCAAATAGAAAGTCGATAGCGTTATCCGTTGGGAAGTTATAGCGATTCAAACGCGATGCATTTTTATAACATTTTAACCGTGGGGCAATTTTCGCGGAAACTGTCCCATAAAATTTAAATCGATATATCTTCCGAAATATTAACGCTATCGGGTTCCTATTTTTAACACAACATACCACACCATTACTATATGTCATTTTGGTGTCTTACACATGCGGGGTACCGACGTTACAAGGTCCGATACCCCGCATGGTTCAAAACGGCCACATCTTCAGGTAGGAGTGTCCAAATCGGTTCAAAATAGGTACCTATGTAGAAGGGTCCGACCGCTATTGATTTGTTCTGTTCGTTAATTTTTGCTTTATCCGTTATGGAGATACAAGTGTGCAAAGTAATTGCAAAGTAATTGCATATTTCCCGGGCGTTACGCGCCATTAACGTGGCTTCGAGGATACGTTAATGGCGCGTAACGCCTGGGAAATATGCAATTACTTTGCACACTTGTATCTCCATAACGGATAAAGCAAAAATTAACGAACAGAACAAATCAATAGCGGTAGGACCCTTCTACATAGGTACCTATTTTGAACCGATTTGGACACTCCTACCTGAAGATGTGGCCGTTTCGAACCCTACGTGGTATCGGACCTTGTAACGTCGGTACCCCGCATGTGTAAGACACCAAAATGGATTTTCACATATAGTAATGGTGTGGTATGTTGTGTTAAAAATAGGAACCCGATAGCGTTAATATCTCGGAAGATATATTTTATGTTATAAAATAAAATCCACAAGACCCATTTTCGTATAGAACGTTCCATATTATCTCTGGTAATATAATATAAATGTGTGGGTGCTGCCACTTTAAAGCGTAGATGGCACCAATGGTTCCCAGTTATAAATGTGCTGTGAGTGCGTAGCAAATAGCCTTACGCGCGCCGTGTTGAAGATACTGCACCCCGCGACGTCGCATTTCGCCCGGCCCGGGTCAATCTGTTAATACGTCACTTATAACAAGACCTCCACGTGGCAGTCGAGTTATATAGTTCAATTATTGATTCGAGACACAACAAATCTCAAATCGTACTGGGCACACTTCTCCTCTTTTGATGGCACTTGTAATAAAACAAAATCGTGGGATTCATTCACGTACTCGCAAAAGAAAATCAAGCACGCATGAATGCGTCGAAGAAAGGTAGGCGTTGCGGTAACCGGCGTTGCATACACGTAGTTCAAACCGTGTTGTAAAAATATAATGACCTCGGAGTGTACATGCTTTATAATATACTTGTGTGGGACAATGGTACGTACGCATCTATTACCTCCATTCGATGTGGTTGGTATATAAAAGGAAACTTTATTTCCTACTTGCACAAACTAAAGTATGTCTTTTTTGTGATTTAGTGAAACAACTTTGGCCATTTGCACACTTACATTTGCATACTTATTTTTCACATGTGGTATAAATATTTAAGATCGAACATAACGCATTTTATTGCACCACTTCATCCCTGGATTGTTGCACTGGAACGTTGATGCCCTAGGTCTAATACTGTTATTATATTGTGTCATACTTTTGTTCTTCAAATGAATGATCCTACTCTCTTAAGCAAATCATTTTGAAAATACCCTCAACTTGGTGTGTCTTGGTTATTGTTCCGTATTCTATTGTCGCCTTTCTCTGCTATGAGTTATTTTTATTACACCTTAATCGGAACAAGGTTAGAACATTTAACTGTTCTAACCTTGTTCTGTTTAGTCTTTTGTGTAAAAAAAGGGGGTTTCAGTGGACAAATTATCTTACTGGAAAGGCGTTACCCTGTCAGATTTGCATCATAATATCCATATTGTGGATGGTGCAATTCTTGCCCCAGCTCATTCATATTGTGATATTATTGATTTTGGTGTGAAGCTGTATGTTATTTTAATTTCTTAAATATCAATTTCTTAACACCAAAAACTTTTCAACATAAGTTAATGTTAAGGATGCATTGCACCTTTCAGTTTATAGTCAAAGTGTTGAACATGTGTGGAATATACATTACTTGATTGTATTCCCTTACCAAATGCCTGTCATTGTTATATGCAGTGAAATATTTTTATATTGACATGTTCAGACATCTTTAGGAGTTAGCAGAGATTTCAGGCATGCATTTTTTAAAAGTTGTGTCGTCTTGTAATTTTCATTATTTTAGGGCAAGCAGAAAAAGGAGTAAGGCAGACAGCAGTGAAAGTGACAATAATACTGATGAGGATGCTGAGTTGGAGGATATCCCACGACATGCCACATGGGAAGCAGAGGACCCAAACCAGATGCATTTCTTGCTACCACTCAAAACTAAGTTTGGGATAGTGCACCAAAGTGCTGTTCTTAGAGAACAAGGTACTATGAGTTTTACCTGTATATTTAATGTCCACAGTGCTCTGATGGCTTGAACGTATAAAAATCAATCATTTGGATTGATAGATCATGGTATACATCTATGAAGATATGTGAACAAGCATGAATATCATAAAGACACCAGTATTTTTATAAGTACTTGAAATTTGAAAAGGGAACACGTAGGCATTGATTTGCTGTTTAAAGAACCGTCCAGATTATTAGTGAGCTTTGAATGTGTGTTTATTATTCAGCATATGAAGAGGATTCAGATAAGGAACTTGAAGGTAAGTGTATTAATCTAAAGTATGGGATTGTGATGTGTGTGTGCATATTTTTACGATGTATGCACCCTATTCGATCCCTATATTACTCTCATTGTGTCTGACAGTTAATTGGGAGGGTGTACTGAAGCCACAATTTTTTAGCCTGAATTTAATAGACACAGCCCGCCACTCAGGTATACACTGTAACCTGTAAGACTCTTGCCTAGAATGAATACGTGTGGGGAGCTAGGCTATCATTTGAATTAAATTGTGCCATAAAAATCTAATAGCATGTTCTCAAAAGAAAACAAACAGTTTGGTTGGAATAATATAAATTGCCATTCATTGTAGGTCCTGTTGTCAATGTTCAGTAGCTTTAACATTTTCCCATATGTACCAAACATACAAAACCGCATATTTAGGTCAATAAATATCACATCCCATGACAATTGAAGTAATTTGTATTGCAAATCACCAGCCCTGTAAGTATTCGTCCAAATCCAACTATAATGAATTGTGGTGATATTTAGTGTGCATTTTGAATTGTATTAGGCCCAATATTGATACATTGTCAATGTTGTCACATGCTCTTAAAGTTATGTTTGGAAGATTGATAATATATAGCTGCTATCTTTGAACCATCTATAAAGTATGTTCAGACTTCCTGTTGCATTGAAACTATATGCTTTGTGAAAAGGTGGTCAATTGTAAGTATGATTAGACAAGATTTATTTTTTCCAACATACTATTGGGTGCATTTTCCATTTGCATCAGAGGTTCAAGAAACTGAACCATCGCTAGCTCCACAACAGCAACCAACACCACAAGTCGGTATGTGTTTTTATTGCTTTTGTGATAGCTGTAACTTTTGAGTTTTGTATGACAACCATATTAAGTTTGTAGCATGTTGTTTTTTAATTTTGTTGGAAACCATTTGTTGAAATTAACTAGATGTATGAATACATGTACATTAACACATTTCTGTTCTGGGTTGTTGACTTGATTGCCTCTAAGTTTATCTCAACATGGAATCTATAACAAGTTAATTGCAGCCATACATGTATGAACACTCATATGAATAGTTTACAATATATAAAATGATTTGCAGCAGCTGAACCATCGTCACCTGTACTTACTGTGGCTCAACTTTTTGCAAGAAGACAAGCTAAGCTTGATGAAAAAAAACAGACGATTGCGGATCTTTCCACTCAAATAATTAATAATCCTGAAGAAAATGTGAGTTCTTGAGGCTCAGTGTGCTTTGTATTTTCAACGTGTGTAACTCTGTTTTTAAGCATCACTTCTCATATACATTTACATTAAGTACTACTGCTGTTTTCCTTTATAGTGACATTGCAATTGATAATGTGCATATGTTTAACTCTGATGAGAACATGAACCACACATAAATATAAATCTAGGTAGTGTTCTATGTACAGTATACAAAGTATATTCTGCCTTTGGTTGGTCTTAAATAGAAGTCATGCATCTTGTAGATTGGACTGCTTAAAAAGCTTCGCTCATTGTGTGGTGAAAAGGATGCTGATGTTGCGATTACAGT
Organism: Ephydatia muelleri; assembly: GCA_013339895.1. NCBI lineage: Eukaryota > Metazoa > Porifera > Demospongiae > Spongillida > Spongillidae > Ephydatia > Ephydatia muelleri. The sequence continues at coordinate 4,931,652 of JABACO010000013.1, read as the reverse complement.
GAGAAAGTATGCTATGATCTCACTTGCTGCTGTAGTCAAGGATATCACTCCAACGTAAGCCAAGCTGCATACCTACTTATGTTATGTAACTAGTACTATTTCAGTTGAATATATATAAGTAATAGGTATGCACAGTAGTACTGAAAAATGTACATAATTGGCATATACTGTGTGTCATTCATACAAGTTCCAGATCTACATTTTACTCTACTCTTCATTCAGAGAAAATGGTTGCTCTGAGGATAATTCTAGCCGAACCCGAACTCTCACCTCACTCAATGATGTTACCCATTTTGTTGCTGTTAATTCAGCCTTCAGTTGATTAATTAATGTGAATGTTAATTTTGTATTTTGGTCTACATGTATATTAGAATCCATGTGCAATAGGTTTAATGATGAATGCAGGTTTTAAACAGTTGTAAAATATGATGATACATCTATGCAACATTCCTGTGTTGCGCTAGACAAATTCAAATTCAAACGGAAGGTAAGGTACCAGTTCAACAATTGCTCTTACTATGTATTCAGGACTTTGTCATCACCATTGTACTCTTTGCATTTTGTGAGTCAGGTTTAATCAGCTTCAAATGTTTTGTTCATTTTCAGCTATCGGATTCAAGACTGGAAGGAAATTGACAAAGGCGTTAAGGTGCATTTTATGTATAACCTGTAATGATGTATCATTAGGCTGCATGTATATTTAGTCCTATTGCTGGGTTTGGCATAGTGAACAAGTGTGCTATTTAATTTTGGTTGTATATTTCAAACACTTGATGGAATGCAGGACAGCGAGACAAATTTCGTACTTAAATGGCTGGGCCAAAGGATATCAGCGAGACAAATTTCTTACTTAAATGGCTGGCCCAAAGGATATCTACAAAATGGGATAAACCCATCAGTCAAACCACAGGATGGCTGCGTACAAGGCTTTCTTTTGCCATTCTTAGAGCCACAAGTCTTTGTATGCGTGGGTCTCACACGAAGTGGAGGAGTGGAGTTGGGATAGATGATGGTGCAGGACTACTAAACCAGCTATTGAGCATTCTTTAACACTTCTTCATTTTGCATTTTCATTCCATTATGTTAATGTATGTGGTTGTTCATGTATTTTTATTTTTCACTACTATCTAAATGACTCATGCAGTTTATTAACTAGCATAACTTTATAATTCAGAGGTTTTTCATTGGCACAGTCTAAAATTGTTCAGTCATGCTCACAAAGTGATATATTGATTATTTTATCATCATGTTACACAATAGTAAGGAAATCATGGTGGAAAAGCAGGTGTATGATATCATTGCTGTGTAAGGTGCAAAGGCTGCTTTGTCAGCCAAACAAGCACAATTCCTGTCATTTCTGTAAACATGTGGGACTACGATTTCATTATTTGTTGTAAAAAAAAGGAAGCATGTACTAGTGCTATACGCATACTGTTAGTCTGTGTGTGAGTTAGATCTGCAACATTTGAACCATTGGAGGAACATGAGGGTGTATTAGTTATCGCAGAACCATATTATAATTTGTATGTTAAATACTCGATTAAATGGCTGTGTACTCTCTTTTTATGTACCATTCTTCTTAGTATTAGTACTGCAATGATCTATATTGAACTTCTTTCATTTTTGTACTCAGTTGTCGAAGGATGTTCTTCGTCTGCGACAATTTGAACAATCATTGCTTTCAAACTACAGACTGTTTTTGGAACTCCTAGACAAGACAGTACAAGGTAATACTGTTTCAGGTGGCAAAATAAGGTAGTCAAGTATTCAGATTTCCAGTAATTAATGTCTTTATATCACTCAATCTTTCTGATACTAGTTTCATTTTAATTACATGGGCTATTAATCATTACATACACCACACAAAATGCACATAAAAATGTCGACATAGTATGAATTTCAAATTAATTCGGTTAGGAGAATGGGTCAAACTCTTAGTGTAGGGCATTGATTCAATAGAGAAATAGGTCCTTCGTGGACCTTCATTGCTATTTTCTCATCCCGTTGCATTCAATATTTGACAGCAAATAAATTTCTTCAGGAGCCCTTTTTGATCTGAAATTATTTCTTTTTAATGTAGCTGGTTTAAAGGAAAAGGACAAAGTGTCGTCAAAACGAAATAGAAAATCTGCACTAACTCTGCTCGAGGGTGGTGAGGATATTCTTCAATCAAGTTTGCAGGTGAAATTAGTTTCTGAGATTACTGAAATGTCTGTATTAATAATACATGCTGCATTATTTCCCATGGCATGCCAAAAACAGGACGCTCCACCCTGCTATAATTATTGTTGTGTTAATGATCCTGATCTAATTAAAGTGCACACACTGCCAATTATACTCTAATTACATGTGTACATTTGCATAAGTTTCGTTAATCCTATAGTATTTTAATGTGCCAATCTCACTGCTGCTGAATTTCAACATAGAATCAAGCCAGACACAAGAAACAGTCATAAAACAGCTTGGATAGGCTACTTTGCATTTCATCAGAGAGACCCAACATATAGAAGAGTTTGGTTTTGCTGCAGCAGCAACTATTTAATGTCCAAAATCAAATCACAGAATCGTATTTTCACTGTATATTTGTTCATGTACAAAATCTCTGTTTAATTAGTCATGGGTAGGTTTGGAGTTAGCTCTGCTGGAAACAATGTTCTGCTTAAAATCATCACGTGTATTGTTATGCATGATAAATCATCGTATATGCATAATAATATTCCTATGCTTCTACTTAAAGAAATTTATTTTTTTAAAACGCTTTTAATTGTCACAAACTAAATCTATTGTGAAATGAGGGAATTGCTATCATATGTTTATATAGTTCTGCACAACTTCGTATCATGTGTAGCTGGTGTGTACGCACAAACTGCTTCACTCGCATCTTCAGAGATTTTTCATTACATATTTGTTACGTTTAGGGATTGGCTGAAGTTGCCCTCACATGTCTCTGCGATCTAGTGGTGTCACTGTCACATTTCAATTTTTGCAATAACATTTTGGTCATCCTGGTCCCAAGAATGAATTCCAAAGCTCTTGATGGAAAGGTATGTGTAGGTACAGTGTCTATACTGTCTTGAGGTCATTGCTTTTGGTATATTTGTATGTGCAAGTCCAAGACCTGGACTACATATTGAGTACAGTGGAATGGGCATCTTGTCTTGAGGTCATTGCTTTTGGTATATTTGTATGTGCAAGTCCAAGACCTGGACTACATATTGAGTACAGTGGAATGGGCATCTTGTCTTGAGGTCATTGCTTTTGGTATATTTGTATGTGCAAGTCCAAGACCTGGACTACATATTGAGTACAGTGGAATGGGCATCTTAGGCTTGGCATCAGCTGACTTGATCTAGTATTCATATTGAACTGAATTGCACTGTCTAGTAAACTATGGCATTCACAAATGCACAACTTCTTAAAACCAAAGTGGTAAATGGGAGAAGTGGCTCTAACATGTACATGTTCGACATATTAGAGCCACTTTACCCATTTACCACTTTGGTTTTAAGAAGTTGTGCATTTGTGAATGCCATAGTTTACTGCATTGTATTTGATTCTTGCAGCAGAGGAAACGTCATTACAGTTATAATGCTACTAAAAGCATGAAATTAGAGGGCAAATACAATTTATTAATGATATGTCCATTGAATTATTCATTGTTTGAACATTCATTTCCATCATAATTTCAGTCGGGATTTAATTTGCAACTTTCATAAACTGGTAATTACACATATATTTATAGTAGCATTATTACATCAAAAATGTGGAGTTGGCTGTGGTTGCCTGATCTATTATTTGGAAAAGTCCGCAGTATCTCAATGCCGTAGAGCACTTTTGAAGTGCTTGTATTGTATGCTCAGTATAATTTCTCCACTATATATTAGGTATCTCAGCTGTGCTGTGGAGCAATTGAAAAACTCTTTGAAGGTGATATGGTGGGGGAAGTATCATTAGAGGTGAGCTATGATATTTAACAACCTTTTCAAAATTAGTGACCTGAATCTACCTTTAGGCTGTGCAACTCATAACAAAGATGGTGAAAGGGAAAAATTATAAAGCAAGACCAGAGGTAAATGATTTACTACATATTGGTATCATAGTAAGTGTTCCTTTTCTACGTCAATAAAATTATTTGGTCCATAAAGTTATGCCCATGCATAGCATTTCTGTTTACCAGCTAATGCTTATATGTCTTAGTTTTATGAGTAGGCAGGCACCTCTGGAGTTAAATGCTACAATTTGATGTTTATTTCATCTTCGTACGATGTTCCTAATTCAAGCTGCACGCGATGAAAGGAAGGAGGAGAAAAATTAAATGGTGAAATGCCAGCCTGTCGCTTCACGAAAATGGCACTGATCAACAAAGTGTATGTTGCGTGTACATATTTGTCGTGTTTTTAATAGATTATATGCGAACAGGCAAGAGGAGGCAACGCTTTGTTTTTAAACACTTGCTTGAAAAACCATGCCTACGGAGCCATCTTACATAGGCTTTCCCAGCATGATCACTTTCTGGTATTGTGATGCATGGACAATTAAATGGATAAAGCACAAAGCTGGTGTATTTTACATACACTTTAGTTATCGGTTAGATGATTTGTGTTGCTAGGAATAATTCTTGCAAGAAAGGGAGAGATTATAAGATTTAGTTAATAACTGTCTGTATTGTGTTATTCACTTTCAGGTCCTGAGAACATTTTTGCATCTTCAGCTACAACATGTGGGTGAACAGGTGGGGGCTCAAGGCAGTTACGAAACGGAAGAGAGTAAGGCGAAGAGGAAAGAGTTGAAAATGAAGATTCTCAAGATGTCTAAGGGACAAAGAAAAGTATGTAATTGTATGGTATATTCTATGTGAAACATCAATTTATAACACCTATTTCCAAAGTATCAGGACAAGCAAATAATACCTCTTCCCAGTGCAAAGTATGGCTTTTTAACATTCAGCTTAGACTTGTAATTGTGTTAGAATGCCTCTATTGTGGGCCACTCCATCTAAGTGGCAAAAAAATAATTTGCACTCGACAAAACTGTCGAGTCATTCCAAGCCATTTCATCAAAGAGATGGACACCATGTTGTAGTTTTATGTTCAAATTTTTTATGGTAGTAACCTGTGCACTTACAGCAAAAGCTGAGTATTCATATAAACTATTACATTTTGTGTGTGTAGTGCCTTGATGGATGCATGGTTTACATTGCAATTTAAGTAAGATACATGCAGTTACTTGTTCCGGATCCCAGAATGATCTTTTTTGAACGAGTGCTGCGCATTTCTAGTAACAATGATAAGGTATTGGGGCTAGTTGTTTACAGTTGTTACTGCTGGGGCCACAAGTTTTGATAGTTGTGGTTGACCACTTAGCAACACCTCTGTGATAGCCACCTTAAAAATGGCTGCCTTACAAAATGGCTTCCTTACACAAAAATGTTTGTGGTTCTCAGTGGTTATTAATAATCAACTTTTATTTTACATAAATGTTCATTATAATGTACCACATGATATTATAAAGTAAATTGTGCAATTATGATTATGAAGTTTCTGCACACAGTAATTATGAGATCTACCTTACAAACCAATACATAGTTTAACCCTTTGACCCTTAACCCTTTCATTTCTCATCGAAATGCTCGACACAGTAACATTGTACTTATCAGGCCCTTCGATTTGGTGCCATGTATGCAACAGTTTTCGTAGTGTGTACCAAGATAAAACACTGCAAAGTAGAGTTTATCAGTAAACTAATCAATTATTCAACGCCAAGTATCTTGCAAATCATTAAGGGTCAAAACAAAAAAATTCATCCCAGCACCTCTTAGATAAAGACAAACTACCATAAAAAATTGAAACATAAAACTACAACATGGTGTCCATCTCTTTGATGAAATGGCTTGGAATGACTCTGTCACTAGTTCATGTATTTGTAATCATTGCAGAATATGTATACATGTACGGGAGAGGGTATGACAAAAGTGGTTTATGCACTGAAGTGGTTAAAGTTAGTAAGAATTACTATGTCATATTTGTATAGCTCAATGTGCATGCGGACTAAATACTGTCATAATGTGTCATATGATATACCAACGAGATCAATTTCTGGTTGGAATGTTGTTTATGAATTTTTTGAAACTTTTTCCATCCCCACGTGTTGGTTATTTGAATAGCCAGTTCACTGAGCTGTCCTAGAATTTGTAGTTACGTGCGAAATTTACTAATGGCTTTATAAAGAGTCTTTATTACATTCCATATACTACACATCTGCTATTGAGCAAGACATGCATGTTGATTATGACTCAGCATGCCATCAAAGTTGCAAGGTACATGTATAGTCGTCAGCCAGGAAGTAGCAAACCCATTTATTTCTCTGAATCATATGTGCTATTTCATTCTTTATCTGTCGCAAAGGTAGTGTGAACAAAGCAGTAGATCACTTTCCATTCAATTCGTATCAATGTAAAAACATGCCTAGCAACATAATACACAGTAATAATGTGATTTGTGAAATGAATGTAAAAATACTTCAAACAGAGAGCAATTTTACTGTCACATTATATAACTACCTAGCCATAAACCCACTTTGGCCAGACGTTTCGGCATTTTGAGATTATAATTTCACTGTTACAATTTTGGCAATTTCAGAGACTGAAAGAAGAAAAGAAATTAGATCAAGAGCTAAGAGAGACTGAAGCTGTTGAGAGGACTGAGAAAAAGTCTAAATTTGTATGTGATTTGTACATTTGGAATCTTCCATGTTGTATAGTGTTGGTTTAAGGCATTATTGCATTATTTTTATACCTTACTCTCACTCAGCAAACAGAAACCATAAAGCTTGTATTCTTGACATACTTTCGGATACTGAAGCATGCAACCAACTCTCCTTTACTGCCATCAGTACTTGAAGGGCTGGCTAAGTAAGTGCATCATGTATGCAGTCTTGACTGCCATAAGTCTAAATTCTAAACCTACCAATAGTGAGTGCCCTTGAATTTTCTACATGTTTTACTAACTGATTAATTAGAAATGAAGTATCTGTTCGATATATATGTGTGTGTTGTGTGTGCGTGTGTGTGTGTGTGTGTGTGTGTGTGTGTGTGTGTGTGTGTGTGTGTGTGTGTGTGTGTGTGGTTCTGAATGAAATGAACATGGCTAAGCTGTGCATCATTTTCCTTCATTACATTTGTTCATTTGTTTATCTTTTTTGCCATCTCAGGTTTGCTCATCTGATAAATATTGATTTCTTTCAAGATTTGATGAGTGTGCTTCATTCATTAGCTGAAGCAGGGGTAAGTACTAGTACTTGTTTTCTGATTTGCCCATGTGTCCCCTAATATCCGCTTGTATGTGGTCTATGTATGTGTGTATGTTATGCCTTTTATCACTTAAGATCTTTCATTCTCTGTTCACGGATTGAATTGCAACCTAGTGTTTCTTCATACTTAAAGCAATATTACATTTAGATATTAAACATGTTTGTTGTATGAACATGAGTTATTCATTTTCCCATGCAAATATCATTTTGTTTACATGTATTATTTTGTCTTCTCAATTCTGTGTGTAGACCCTCTCGAATAGAGAATGCATGTTATGTGTACTAACTGCATTTGAAATTCTTTCTGGTCAAGGTAGGTTAAAATTGTACGTGATAGCAATACACATTTTCCATTTATTAAAATGTTCATGGGTTTCTCTTGCATTACTTGTATATTACTGTTAAATCAAATATAAAGCTTAAATAGATGTAACCTATATTTATTGATGCTATACATGTAATATGTTGTTAAATTGCTCTTGTTACTAGGTTGTAGGTATGCAAAAGTATAAAGAATGAACTTGTAACAATATAATAGTGTAGTTCCTTCAAACAAACTGAATTAAACAGGCAATGCTTGTTTTTATTTCTTCACCCCACCCCCTTTCTATAAAACATAATAGGCGCAGCATTGAATATTGACTCAAGACAATTCTATACACAGTTATATGAGGCAACTCTTCAGCTCGATGCTCGTATGTGTTCCTATCATCTGTTAATCTTACAAATTGGGAATCTCTGTGCTATTTGTAGTGTCACAGAAGGAAGATGTTGTACTAGCAATGGATTGCCTTGATAGAATGATGCGGAAACGCAGGGAAGTAAGTTACAAATAGCTAAGATAACTGTGTTACTAAATCTCCAGGAGTTGTCGTTTGGTTCATATATGGTTTACAAGTTTTTTTTTTCCTGAAACTTTCTTCGGCTCTGCATCTAGTCTTAATAATCCAGAATATATACCGATGTTGTTGTATTTTAATCCTCTAATGCGGAAAGAAAGCCTCAGTGATGTTAGCTTCATTTATGATCAAAGAGATCTTGAACATCCACCTTTGTGTAATGGTTGAGCCATGAAACTGGCATGCTTGTTCCTGATTCAAATTTGAATCACTTACATTTCTAGATGCTGTTAAAGTTGAAACATTTGGTAATAAGAGGTGCTTAGAACTAATTGCTATTGGATAGAATGGCCTGCCTACTCTCCTAGATGTGACATTCTATGCCTGATCAACACAACTTTTGCCATGATCATTTCATAAATATAAATAAGAGATATTGTACTGTATAGTTAATGTGCACAATTTCTCTTTCCGAAACACTTCAGTTCATTAATGATTATTTGGCAACTTTGGAGCGTCCTGTGATTTTCACTCATTGCTATGAGTTGTTAGCAATGCTGTGATAATGCTCATATTAGCATGCTTGATTTCATTAAAAAGCATATACCACAAGGACTAAACATTTATTAAATGTATGTTACCATCAATATTAAAGAAACTTGGTCCCTTGTTTTGCACATATCAGAATATCTCAAAGCACCATTTCCTTCATTTTTGACCCATCTAGTGTTTATGCACTTAAGTTAGTCCGGTGTTCGTTTCCTTAGTAAGTTATAAATGAATTTGTGCCAAACATGTTATATGTCTTTGAAGTACTGCTTGACCACATTTACACACACACACCACAAAGCTATACTATTGCAACATGCATGTGCGGAATGATGTCGTACTTACTTAATGTATGCATCCGTGCAAGATCAAGTGTAGCACGCAACGCACTTTTGCACTGGCTGAGAGGTGAAAGTACGTTGTCTCAAGCCTGCTGGTCCAGCAAAGATATGTTTGTCCTTCCTTGTGATATATGCTTTTTATTGATATCAATTATGCTAATATGAGCATTAACAAATGAAATATTACAGCATTGCTAACAGCTCGTACCTGTGAGCAAAATCACAGGACACTCCAAAGTTGCCAGATAATTGTTAATGAACAGAAGTGTTTTGGAAAGTGAAACTTTATACAGTACAAGATCTCTTATTTATAACAATTTGATATGGTTATGGCAAAAGTTGTGTTGATCATGCATGGAATGTCTCCCATGCCCATCAAGCACTTATCGTATTTTGGCTATTTGCCGTGCTGTTATTAATTTTGTAACCAAACTTTATTTGAACCACAAAAACACTGGAAGCTAGTTCTATTCAAGGTCATAACAGGAAGCTAAAAAGTCCTACAGATACACTTACTGAAAGCTAGCCTACTAGTGCCAAATCTACAGCCATTCTCTGCTTAAATGAAATACCCAAAGTGGAGTGGTTTCTGGAAAGGTAGCAGCTAGGTGGCAAAGGGAAAACACACGCCCTCTGCTCAGAATGTGCTTCACTGGTGGTAGAGACATTTGGTGCATGACGTGCAGGCTCTCAAGCTACAATGCGTTATTCGTTTTGCAGCAGGCTTGATATACTCATGGTTCAATCCAACGCTCATGCATTTCACTTATGTGGCCACTGGAAAGGAGTGTTGTGTGTAACTGAGTGCATGGATGTATATGCCACAAAATATTGCACACGATAATCAATACATCTCAGCAATAAGTGCTTGCTACATGTAGTAATGTTGTGCATTATTCATTTCAGGTATCTATGTTGAGAATATTCGGATTTGTGAAGAGATTGGCGACAGTTAGTCTTCAGGTGTTGCCTGGAGCCTCACTGGCTATTTTGGCCACCATCAGAAAGTTTATGAACGTATGTTGTAATCTCCACATATGCATGTATATGAGCTATCAAGAGCAAATTCAACAGACAGAGATATATGAATTCCGGGAGAAAGGGCAGGCTTATGCAAATACATTTGTAGAGTGCTAAATGGAGAATTTTGAGCTCTGCAGAAAATATTCTCTGTTTGTAATAGGTCACTTTATGTTATACATGTGTTTACTGCTTTTTAACTTGTTACACATACATACTTTGTACTGTCAGACATACTCGCAATGTCAGCAGCTGCTGGATACTGAGTGTATTGCTGGAGAGCTGTTTCGGCCTGATGTTTTGGATCCCGAAATGAGTCGGGCAAATTCCACTGTTCTCTGGGAACTTAGTTTGCAACAGGTTTGTATGTTTGATTAGATTCATGAATTGCGTGATTATACATCATATGATAAAGCAAAGCATCATCTGCTCAAGGTGCAATTTATTATCACAACAAACAAAATAATTGCTGTACTAATCAATTTTTTGTATTTCAACTCATCAGCAACACTATGAGCCCACTGTTAAGGCTTTTGCTACTCATGTATTGCTGGGGGTACCTTCTCAAGGAAAAGGATCGCTTCATGCTGAGCTGGCCAGAAAGTAATTGTGATTATGCAATGTGTGTTTCGGGAGAACAACATTCTGATGAATTTTAATGACATGCATGGTAGTTGGGAGGTTCTTGTTAACTAGTACTTGTGTGCACTGCATTTGGTTATCTCTGTGTTATGTACCATACACGTTGCATTATGTTATGTTACTGTACATAATCATTCAAAGGCATATTAGTTTATTCACATTTTTATTGGACATGATAATCTGTTTATATCGCCTTTAGTGTATCTTTCTCTCTCAATTGCATCCCTCCACCATTATTTTTTTTCTTTGCAAACTTGTGACTTCGGAGTATACTTCATTGAATGACTACAGTGGAGAGCTTTGAGTAACGTTTTTACGTACAATTAGTTGTTTTTATACAACTGATCATTATGAATGCACTCATGCAACTATAACAGTCAGAGATGCCATCTCCATATTACCACAACATTTCTATGCTATTAAAAAATACCAAACTCCAAAATTATTATGCTTTAATAATATGCAAAATTATATGCAAAATTATGTGTAGAAACTTCAGTTATCCTAATCATAGAAATAGGATTCAATTAACAAAGCTTTGAATGTGCTTAAATGATAAGAAGTATCATTTTAAATTTTATTAAATGTCTTTTGAAGATATGTTTAGCAGTTGTAAGCAATTACAGTGTGTTACTACACTCGTGACAGTATTTGAAGGGTGTACATATGCATGATAAATATTTATATGTGTGTATGACTTTTACCTACAACAAACTGTTCATTGATATAGATTCATTTTTATCGTTTCAGTTTATCATATTTGTTTCTTACAAACAGGACATGCTCAGAACTACTCAGTATCTCAGAAGTGACCAGTTCGTCCTACCTTGCTCCACCTCATCCTCATCCATCACAGAGAGCAAGTTCAAATAAGGTACTGTTTTGATTTACTTTCTACTTTGCTAGGGTCAATGCATTATTACTCTCTTGCCTTCAGAGAGGTTTATACTACTATTCTGACAGGGGTCTTAAGAATCAATTAATTCAACAGGCAGCAAGCTTTGAAATGAACAATTCAATTGACTTTGTATATAGGAAACAGTAAATAATAATTACTTGAATCAATTATTCTTTGCACAGATATAGCTACTATACATGAACATCACTTTGCATGTGAAGATTGGACATTATATAATGGAGCAGATGTTGCAGTGATGCTGATCATGAATAGAAAATAAATAATTCTGTTGGAGCAAGATTATAATTAATAAGTTTTGTGCTATTCCAGTGTCCTGTCATTGCGATGTTTCAAATTGTACACCTGGCATTAGCTATGCTTCATCAATGTGTCCGTGGAAATGTTAGACACATCAGATGCCATTATTTGTATTTATACCTAAAACAAAATGTATCATATAATCAAATATCATGCCCTGTTGGAATAAAAGAACTCTGTTTGCTGCTAACCTAGCCTCGTCCCCAGGCGCTAACTTTAATATCAAAATAGGGCCTGGGGACGAGGCTAGCTGCTAACCATACCTGCAAAAAGGAAAAGGAACACGCATCCATCACACCTCATACATTTATACTTGCAAGGTGCTGTATAATGAGGCAATAATGAATAACTGCCGATGGGGTGTTTACTTCTAAGAAGTGTAAAGAGTGAACTTTGTGTCATTGTTGCAAGAGAGTTCGAGTAAGTGATATGATCTGATTGGTTAGGCACTCAGAAGAATACAACTCCTATTATTATTATTATTCTGGTAGTGTCACGTACTGTCATTGATAAAAAACAATGTTCAGCTAATGTCTGTCACATGGCAATATACCTTTAAAAATGTGGAGACAATAGGAGTTAAACACTTGAATGTGATGCCTTTCTGTCAGCAACTTATATGGTTCTAATAGATTGCACTGTGTTTGGGAAGGATGTTGTGATTCAAACCATACCTACTATGCATGATTATGACTGCGCACATATTTTGTTATGATGTAAGCTTAAAGCATGGTTTGTGTACAGTTCATGTACAAATAAGGGTGTTGTATGATTTAGGTCACGTTACCTACTAACAATCTGCATTTGTGCTATTCAAGTTTATCTTAATTGAAATTCCACTCTGTATATATAATACAGGTGAATGGATAAGCTTTCTTCCATATATTGTGATACCAGTGTAAAATCAATATACTAAACATCACAGTTACTATAGATAAACCCCACAGAACAGCATAGGGGAGAAGCAATTGGATGATGGTGATACTAGAAACTACGATTTGTCTCATTTGCTAATTGCACCTCTGATAAAACAAAGGACCTTTTAACCAAACAAATATATTCTGAACATTCAAGTATAAGGTGCAACTAGCAAATGGGACACTCAAATCGTCATCCAATTTATCTAACCCTATACTATTCAAATTGCAAAGAAGTGCAATGCATGATGGATAATTGGTCACCCTGAGGGACTTTAAAATACAACTAAATGTAATATACCTTAGCTAACCATTATGGGTTTGGAAAATAGGGAGTTAAACGTTGACTAAATATCCAGCATGTATTTTCTGTGTCCATATTTGAGATACAGTCAGTCACAGTAAAGGTAAACCTACCAACATGACACATTGTAGACTGTTTTTGTACTACAAGAGTCCAGGGATATGTGGGGGTAAGAGTACAATTGGGCTAAGTCAACTTCCAAATAGTTTCAATGTGGGAAAGTCTTACACACTAGTATAGGCACATTGCATGATAATCTTATTGCACATTGTATCTGACCTTCCTCATCCAACCAGAACCATGAACTGCTATGTTTTAAATTTAGTAGCCACACTTTAATTAGATCTGCAAACAATACAAAGAGATAACTTATCATGTTATCATGAGATGACTACTGGAGGTCCTCACACTCTGATACTTGACATTACATGTAGAAGGAAAACACCCAGATGCATTTAATGCCACAGGTGCTTTACACAAATGGTGGCTCGCAAGCAATGGCACGTAACCAATTTATTAATGGTGTTCACCATACAGCTAAAGCTGTTGCAAGAGCAGCCACAGACATTGGACGATGTTGTCACTCTGGCCACTCAGCTATAGGCAGTAGAATTGGCACAACGAAGCTTCAGGCCATGAAACTGACCGCTGGTGTGTCGGACGATGTGTCGTATCGGAATACCGCTGGAGAATTTTAAAAAGCAAGCGGAGACGGTTACGAGGAGTTGGTCGCGCAGGTAAGGTCTTTATATCGCAGCAGTTAGGAAAGTTGCGTGCTGATAGAGAAGAGACCAGAGCAAATAAAAGAGATGTCTGCTGGAGTTGTGGAAAACCTGGACATTTTCGTAGAAACTGTCCACAAAGACACGCAAGCTAACGGTAAAACAACGGAAAGGTCAGCTGAGTTTACATCAGCTGTCGCGTGTACCTTGGCAGTGCAAGAGGCAGTGGAGGGCCGACTAACACCTATGTTAGTTGACACAGGGTACAAGGCTTGCATAGGCGGTCCCAAGGGGCTTCCCCCACCGAAACGGGATGATGTAATGTACGCGTACGCGTGTTAACTACATGTACGTATAGATGCGCACACGCACTCGTTGTTTCGCCGGCGCGCGCGTGCTATGTAAGCGTTGGTGCCAGCTGCTATGTATTGGATCATCTGGTTTTATTGAGCCTCAAGCAATGTCGAGCCAAAAGCGAAAACGAAGTGGAGCAGAGAACAGACAAGCCAAGTTGCAACGTCAATTAATGTCACAATCCATATCACATAAGGCCTAAAGAAAACTACAAATTTCCATTGGTACACAAAACATCCCAAAAAGGGCTGTACATCTATGCTTAGTAATGATTACGTATACAGCCCATCATCAAACAGCATATTTTGTTTTCCATACTCCCTCTTTGTACCAATTGATACTAACAAAAAAGGCCTCAAGAACAGATGCCAGTTATCACAGTTTGTAAATGTTGTTGCCAAAATTACAAAAAGATGCATGAAAAGCAACAGTGTTACAATGCTGCTGAGTACCACAAAGAGGCATGCTTTGTTGCTGAGTGCATCAAACGGCGATTTGAAAAGCCTGAGTCAACCATTAAAGCACCGATTGATTGTGACTTTAAAATCTCAATATTGTATATATAGGCATGTCGAACAGAATAGCACAAGTAATACACTTTTGTGGAAAACAGAATATTGCTTTGCAAGGTCACATTGAAGATTCTGGATCTCCTGAATAATCCTGGGAATTTCCTTGACCTGATTAAAATCTTTGCTGCAGAAGATACTATATTACAAAATCATATCTCAAAACCATTGCTTAGAAATGCAACTTACATTCACCATCGCAGTCAAAATGAAATGATCGAAGTTTAGGAAAAGCATCATTCAGCACGATCTGTTGAATGAAATCAAGGAAGTAAAGATTCACACTGTACTTACTTCATCCGATGATGAAATCATGTCTCTCTGTGTTCGGTTTGTGGATGCCAAAAAACAGATCAGAGAAGAGTTCATTGAGTTTATCCACGTGGAAAGAATAACTGGAGAAGTTCTTTTTGAAGCAGTTGCAGATTTTTACCAAAAAAATGACCTTCATCTAGAAGATTTGAGGGGCCATTGTTATGATGGTGCATCCAATATATCAGATGCGAAAAAGGGTTTATCAGGGAGAGTCCTGGAGGTTAATCTAAAGGCATTATATACACACTGTACATTATATGTTTTAAACCTCTCAATTGTAGCAGCCTGTAAAGAAAATACCATACAAATGGTCCTAACACAAATGATAAGCTTGGCAATATTCTTTAAATACTCTCCAAAGAGAGAGAAATTGTTGGAGTATGTTGTGGAAATAGGGACTCAAGATCACAGCGAAAATTAATATTAGGTCTGTGTAAAACCCGATGGGCAGAGCGTGACAAGGCTTATGAACATTTCTATCTGGGTTTTCCTTTTATTGTGAAAGCCCTAGAAATAATTAATGGGACATGCCAAGACTGTGAGCTATCCAGAACGTTTTAGAGCTGGATGGGAACCTTCAGCAAAAAACGATGCTACTTCTCACTTGCATGCCCTATGCAATTTTGGAACCATCATTGGTGTAGTTGCACTTTACCGGATATTTCATTCATCCACTTGCTATCATAACAAAACGTATTCAAGGAAAAGCAATTGACATAGTCAAAGCATTCAAGGATATTGAAGCTGTCAAGGCTGACTTTCATGCTATTAGATCTGGAGTTATTGAGGAATTTAGTAAAATAAATGACCAGGCTGAACGTTTAGGCGCATTGATTGGAGTGGAATCGCTGATGCCCAGAATTGCACAAAGACAAAGTCGCAGGTAATTGCATGCATGTGTGTATATGTTCACTGAATATGCTGTTTATGATTATTATAGGAAGAATCACCCAGCAGACAGTCCAGCAGAATATTACCGCAGGACTCTTGCTATTCCTTTGCTAGATTGCATTATTTCCGAACTGGTTCACGATTTTCATCTCTGTCCAGAACTGCATCCAAAGCTTTATACCTGGTACCCACAATAGCGGTTGATGGCGAACACAATTTGAACGATTTTGTATCGCTGTATGAGAAGGACCTGGTGGATAAATACCTTTTGGATCAAGCAATAACGCTTTGGAAGCAAAAATGGGCACAATGCTCTCTTGGAAAGCATCCCAATTCCCTTGGTGCAGCGCTTCAACATTGCGATGAAGAGCGCTTTCCAAATATATCCTTAAGGTTGGTTCCACACTCCCTATTACAAGCTGCACCTGTGAAAGGAGTTTCTCCACACTGCACCGTCTGCGCAACTGGCTTTGATCATGTATGGGCTGCACTCACTTATCATCACGGGCACTCATGAATATACATTATGGTCACACAGTTATTACGACACAGCAGTTGAACTATATTTGTAAATGCACCCGAGAAAAGTAGAGCTGTCAAATCTTATTTTAGAGTAAATGTAAATGTATTTTTACACTTGCATTATGTACCAAAATGATTATTATAAGTTAACATCCAAAATGCCCCACCCCTTTTGGCACTCCTGCATACTTGGGCCCTCCCCCTCTATAAGTGCTGGGGCCACCTCTGCAAGGGAGGAGGAAGCTACAATCATCAGCTCACCCAGTAAAGGCAGTAAATGGTGAGAACCTTCCCATTTGCAGGCAGGCATAAGTGTCCTTCCAGATGGATAATATGTTAAGAAACAGACTTCTTGGCGAAAGGTCATTGTGTCATTGAATATGAAGAACAAACTCCTAATAATTGCAGGGTACTAACCTGTACACATTTTATTGAGTGAATGTGATTCTACATGGCCATGTGATGGTTCATGAATCAACTGTCATTCCTGCCTTTCACCAAGTACAGCTTCCAGTCGACCTAGAGCTAGAGAAAGGAGTGCCCGACTGCATAGGCTTATTTGAACCAAAGCCAGAGCCCCTGACAAGCATGGTGTTCTACTTGTTGCTCACTCTGTGACACAACACACAGTGGAAAGATCACAGTACAGTTGTTGAATCCAACGGCAGTCCCAGTAACCTTGTATGGTAAGGAAACAATGGGTGAGTTGTCTTGGCTGCGAGAGTCAAACATGGTGGGCTTAGTGGAGCCATCACTGGATAAGCTGTTCGATCAGAAGAATTAAGAGGCAATACAGGATATCATGAAAAAGGTGCAAGGCCTAACGGTAAGTGAACATGAATGATTAAGGGCTCTCTTAAAAGAGCTTCAGATGTGGCCAATGGTGATTTGGGGCATACTAGTGTGTTGAGTCACAAGAATGATATAGGAGATGCCATGCCCATCATCAGCCATCCTGCAGGTTGCCCTTCCATCAAAGAGGATTGGTGCAAAATGTGATAAAGGGATGCTGGATCAGGATATTGTGGAGCCAGCTGAAGGAGCATGACTATTGTGCTTGCAAAGAAAAAGGACGGGTCGTACAGGTTTTGCGTTGTTTCAGCCATGTAAATGATGTAACTAAATTGGATGTACATCCAATCTCCAGATTTGATGACGCATTGGATAGACTGGCGGGGACGTTAGTACAAAATTATTCTCCGTTCTTGACTTAGCCAGTGGATGACATTATTGAGGAATACTTGTTGCAGCGCCTTGCCGAAGTTCTTCGGAGATTATCCAGAAGTGTGCAGTATCTGGGGCACGTTGTGTCGGAGAAGGGTGTGGAGGCAGATCCCCCCAAGATTAGTTGTGTTCGTGACTGGTCAGTGTGGTTTCCGCAGTTCGATAAGACTTTTGTTGTCGATACGGATGCTAGTCAGGACTGTCTGGGAGCGATGCTGTCGCAAGATAGAGACAGACATGTCATTGCATACGCCAGTTGGGTGCTGACAAAAGCTGAACAGTACTGCGTAACAAGGCAGGAGATGTTGGCAATCGTCCTCTACTTTCGTGCCTAGTTGGGGGGTCAATGTTTCATTATACGTACAGATCACAAATCCTTGCAGTGGTTGAAGAGTTTCAAGGATGCACAAGGGCAAGTGGCTCGGTGGTTGGACATTTAAGATGAATATGATTTCCGGAGACAGCATCGTCCCGGAGCGAAGCATGGAAACGTTGATGCGCTATCAAGGCTCCCTTGCAAACAATGTGGCCTGGCAGCCCCACCCCCACATATTGACAAGGAACTCCCCGTTAAAGATAACAATTGTGATTACGTAAGCAATGCAGCAATGGCGCTGACATGAGATTGGACGGCGACCCAAAGCAGGGACAAAAGGAAGATGTTGATCTGCAGCAAGTTGTATGTATCATGGCTGTTAAGCAATAATATTCCCCCTGCTAGCGTTAGCTACTGGCTATAAACTCTGTGGTCGCAGAAAAATCAGCTGCTACTGAAAGATGGAGGAAGTATGCCAGTTGCTAGGCATAGTCAAAAACTAGAACAACGCCTTACCGTCCCCAATCGGATGGTTTAGTGGAAAGATTTAATTGTACACTGCTTAATCTCCTCAGCCTGGCAGCGTCTGATGATTAACAGGAGTGGGACCTTCATCTCCCGATGGTCGTGCTGGCCTACCGCACTAGTGTGCAACAGTCAACTGGGTGCACACCCTTTTATTTGATGTTCGGTCGTGAGGCACGCCTCCCTGCTGATGTCATCCATGGACGGTCTTCCCCTTCTTCCAATCCCATACAGGTCAATCAGTATGCCCTGGATTTGAGGCTGCATTTGGAGAGTGCCTACCAACAGGTTCAAGAAAGAATGGGACTGCAACATCAACGGCAGAAGGCTCTATATGATAGAGCTGCACATGGTAGACCGGATGATATGGTATGGCTTCATTGTCCAGCAGTTCGGACTCAGGGAAAATCACCAAAGCTGCATTGATATTGGCAGGGGCCATACAGGGTAGTAAGACAAATAATTGATATTTTGTTCTTGCTTCAACACAGGGACTCTCGTCGAAGACATACTGTGGTTCATTTTGATGGATTGAAGCCGTGTGTAACGTTAAATCTACCAGAAGCCCATAGAGAAATTCTCGGTCAAGCATGACGAGGATCCAGAAACTACGTCTTTGAAGGAAGCCAATACCCAACAGAAAGTAAGTACTACAGAACCCCCAGAGGCGTTGACGAACCAGAACCGCTTGATGTTGAAGATTTTCGAAATGTGTTTGACGGGAAACCGAAGAGGGAACTACTGTAGAACCTCCTAAGGTATTGATGAACTTAAGTTGAGTTTCGAAATTCGGCGGATCAACCTGCCAGGAAGTCCAACCTTAGCCACAAAAAGCCGGAAAGATTCGGGCATAATGTATACGACCATCACATGGACTTCGTTCCCGAGGGAGGGGAATAGTGTAGCAAATATTACTTCTTAGTTGATTATTGCACATGTGCACTGAAATGTATGCCTGTATATATATATATTATGCATTGGGGTGTATTGCACACTTCTTGACATTAAAGCTGGTCTTTACACTTGTATAACAGTTTAACTGCTTATGCAATACTATTATTACATGTATGGATTCTAATGTTGTTTGTCATGACCCAATGCCATGTACATATTTGGCCACTAAAATTTGCCCATAGCACAAGTGGGTATCATCAAACACTTTGCCCCCCAGGGCAAGTGGCATCATCAGACACTTGCCCCACAAGGCAACTAGCTCAAACAGCCTAATGTTGACCCCTGAGATGGCATCGTTAAATGTTCATTGTTAGATTATGACAAGTAGGTCATATCTAAATATTATCTCTGGCCCCCTATATACTCGCCCCTTACCTGAATATTCCACCTGAATCACTAACAAACGTCAATATCACTTAGAAGTGACTAAGGTGGAGATGGAACCGCCGCCACACACGCCGCACACTTCGTCCATTACTAGTATTTTATGTTTGTTATGCGTATAGAGAGGTTGCAGTGTCATCCCGGGAAGAGCGGCGGCCATGTTTTTTGGTGTCTCCAGGTCTATTATGGAATGTTTCCAATCTGTAACAGATTATTTACAACCTGTAACAGAACTCGGGACACCAAAAAACATGGCCGTCGCTCTTCCCGGGATGACACTGCAACCTCTCTATAAAGGGTGTGAACAGAATTTATCATTAATGTTAGCTCCTAGAGCTAGAGTAGTTTTGCAAGGCCTGGCTCTGTACAGCTGTTCAACCATCCAATATCTATGATTCAATTAAGGAAAAGATGAATCTTTGCCCAACCGAAGAACCACATGGAACAGCGAAGTTTAGGAATTTTAGTCGTAACTATAAAGGTGAGAGTTTACTATTGTCGTTTAGCCCCACCCTCGCGCAGACGCGAGGGTGGGGCTCCAAGTGACTACCTATTATAGCTGACTTGTCATATATAGATTAAACGCAGATGCACGGGTGAGATCCCAAGAATGACGGAATGTCAACTCCCATTTCCACGCCCTCAGACTCCTCCTGATAAACTCATGAATTTAATGGTATCAGCTGTCCTACGTGGCATAATCAGGTAGGTATGAGCTTATCACTGCCCGATAACGTTTGCACTTCGTGATAACTCTTTTACATATGGATACAGGTGATGCGGACTGTTGTTGGCTAAACGAGTTTATTTAAAGGATGGAGCCAAAACGAATAATTGGACTGCTGGTCATAGTACTCTTCAGAGCTGCTAAATGTGATATGGAATGGAACACAATTCTCAACCGAAATGCTCTTTGCAACGACTTCACGCCTGCAGGATTCTTTGCGGATGTAATGCCGAACAACCACAAGTGGTTTATCTTCTTGGAAAGTGGAGGGGGTTGCTACTCGAATACTTCGTGCATCGATAGATACTTCCGTGAGAGTTTTCGAAGCAACTCTTTGTACCAAGGGTTCGATGGCAAGTTTGATCCCAGTAAAGCAAAGTCCGCAGGACTTGATTTTGATCAGATTGTATCTCCGTTAGTAACTTCAATGCTGACTTTTTCCAATAGTCTATACTTCTCTACAGCGAGCCTACGGATCACAGGTTTAGGAGTGCTAGACAGAAATTGTAGTTTGAATCCCGTATATTGTATGCATAATCACGTCGTAATACCATACTGCAGCAGCGACTTTTGGATTGCTGACGGACCAATTCCACCGAACTGTGATATACCATCAAACATGTACGATGCTTGTTATAACGACAGTACTGGCGAATCGTGCAAAAAAATCGGCGGCAGGTTTTTCCAAGAGTGCTTTCTGACCAATTACAGTGGCCTTCCGTTTATTTATCGCGGTTCGGTGATATTTCGAGAAGCCATACGGCAGCTGTCTGTTAGTGGCGCTGCTGAGGTAGTACTGGCGGGCTCAAGTGCAGGTGGTATAGGTGCAATTAATCAAGCTAAATGGCTATACAATTATCTCAAGGTCTATGGGCCCAATTCTAGCCTCAGTGTCATCATAGATTCAGCGTGGTTTATAAACTTTCAAGACAATATCTACAAAACATTTTTTGGCTTGGTCAATCAAGCTTCCGTCCAAGAGAATGATGGATTCTTGAGCATTGTAGGGAACAATGAAACTAATGCAACCTGCAACAACTTAAGCTATGGCTCTCCCTGCTGTATATCCGCATATTGTATGCTAACTAATTCTGACTACTACCCATACACAGAGGTGCCAACATTTGCAATTATTAGCCTATATGACGTGTACCTACTGGCTAGCACCTTACTAAGGGTCTCTCAAAACACAATTGAGGCTTCCAGCTTTCAACAATACTTACAAGTAGTGGATGAGTATGGCGGAGCAATGAATACCTCGATCTCTTTCACAGCAAATAGAGCTGGAAAGTTCAGCTACATTACTTCAGAGTGTTTTCAGCACATTTATTTTGTGACCTCAACATTGTGGGGTGAAGGACGAGTACTGGGAACACAGACCGTTGAAATAAACAAAGACATCGGTTTATTTCGGTAAGTGCAAAACATAAAAGTAGACTTTACATGTACAGTTTGTTGATGGTCAGACATACAATGAGCCCTGAGGTGTGGAGAACCTTGAAGCTCGAAGGTGGTGTAACCATAAGCGATGCACTGGTTATGTGGAATGCAAGTCGTTTTGACCATCAAGAACTCAAAATCAGGGACAGCTGTTATAGTCCACACTGCAATAGCAAATGTCCAGAACAGTTCATCATTCATCTAGGAGGGGATGATTGGTCTTCATACACCAAAGCTCTGCTAATATGTATTGTCATTGGTGTCACCGTGATTTGCTTACTCTTCAAGGCACTATTCAGCATCTGGTTAATAATATTAAAGAAGAAGCAAAAGGAATATCAGAAGACACTTGCTTCTGACACTGAGCAAAATGCTGATGATTTACATGAGGTAAAAATATCTAGTCCTTTATGATGAAATTAATTGACCTACTGCAAAAGCACGATTAAAAGGTGACTGTGCATGCTTGACCTACGCTAACCTTCAGAAGGAATGCTATATTTATGCTTCATTTATTACATCAACTTGGAACATGTATAATATAACATGTGTTGTCTATTGTACAGTTTCCTCAATGCCCAGAGTCACAAACAGTGTCCATTTCATGCAAAAACATCTCATACTCTATTAACCTTAAACCTGAGCGGATAAAAGATGAAAAGAACGACATTACACATCCTGTTGTCCTGGGTGGTCTAGACGATAGAGAATTCACTTGTAAGTGCCTCTTAATACATATTACACTACACAACTTGTGCAAATCTTTGCAGTGTCGGTATCCTACAGACATAGTGTCAATTTAGACGATCAATCGAATGCCGATGTTTGGAATTCTAGAATGGTGAGTTATTGGATCTCTTTGTGTGTGTAACTAACCTTTCTGAACTTAAAGCCAGGTGCTGCACTTTCAAAAGATGGCACTGATAAAAATATGTTTTGCTGCAAGACATTCAAACACATAAATAAGAAGATTCTGAGAGGTATTTCAACATACTTTAATGCTGGAGAATTGATAGGAATTATGGGACCATCAGGTGAGGCCATTGTGTAGTTTGTTAATAGATAAACATGCATATGACCTTTCCTATGCAGGTTGTGGTAAGACAACCTTGCTTGATTTATTGTCTGGACGACGCCAGCCTACAGAGGTGTGAAATCATTTATTTATTTTCAGTATGTCACAGCAATGGTTGCCACAGGGACAGATATTCATAAATGGAATACCAATGGATGATACACGACATTGGTATGCCGCCCACACTGGTTACGTGCTCCAGCTTGCTATGCCATACTATGAGAAGCTAACTGTCAGGGAGAACCTAATCCTTGCTTCCCAAATTAAGTTGCCTAGGTCATTCACTAGCCAGCAGAAATTCAAACGTGTGGAGCAGGTCATGGCTGTGGTAAGTAATGGAGTGGCATTAATGATTCTATTCAGACAATCTGTGCATAACAGACAGGTCTGCTACCTGTGGCTCAAACTGTTGTTGGAAATGTGACAGGACCTGGTCTCAGTGGAGGACAGGTGGCTGCATTTATGTATTTTCATCATGATGATGATGAAATCTTTCCCCCTAGAAACGGCGACTGACTGTGGCTATGCAGCTGCTAAAATTGCCAAGTGTCATTATTTTAGATGAGCCAACCTCTGGCTTGGATTCGTCTTCCTCATTTGAACTTCTTACACACCTTAACAAATTAGTAGACTCCAATAGAACGGTCATTGTCACAATTCACCAGCCACGGTTGGAGATTTTCCATCTCTTCCATAAGCTGGTGCTTCTTACAGATGGGAAGGTGATATATGCTGATAAATGTGCAGAAACAGGTTCCAATTTTCTTACATTATTTAGATTGCATATCATGGAGTTCCAGATAAAGCATATGAGGTTTTCGTAACTGCTTTGAAGACCCGCTGTTTAGAACAAGGATACATCATTCCAGACGTTGAGGACCACAATCCTGCAGGTCTATGCTCCAGTTCAAGTGACTTACAAATGTATCACCGATTTCATCAACAGATGTAATTATGGACATACTTGGCAATCCCACAGCACGAGAAATCATCACTGAATATTATCAGCATTCAGGTGAACAGACTCGTATTTTGAAACTACTGAACAATGCACAGTTGGACAGTGCAAGCAGAGCAGTGCTGCAGTTTGTGCATGAACAGTAAGGTGACTTAAATGTACATACTCTATGCCAGTTTTCTGAAATACTAGGAAAAACCAAGATGATTCTAGACTGCTAACCCGTTTGGCTGCATTAGAAGCCAGGAATGCACAGCAGGGTGGAATATGGCAACTGCTGTATTTGCCTTGCTTATTTATTGCATATGGATTTTTATTGGGTATGTTGGGCAAGATTTATGTTGTGTTTAATTTACCAATATTACTATTTTAGGTACCGCATACTGGCAAACTAAACTCTCATTTCTTGTGCTATCTGGGTTTTGTGTCTACTCTGTTGCAAGTGCTTTGTTCATGTTTCCAGCTCTCAATGCATTTTACCAGAAAGCACTTGAGGTATTTCAGTTTAGGTTATAATGCATTTAGGAGATTACATTTACTTTTCTGGTGCAGGTGTACAAATACGAGCATGCAGATGGTGTATGCAGGCCCTGGGACCTTGTTATTCAGGGATTCATTAAGGCTGTTTACATGAGCATAATTCCTGTGATCATTTGTGCTGGAATCCTTTACTTGATGGTAAAGCATCTTCACCATTGCAATGAATACAAATACTCTTTTTTTATTAGTTGGTGGACTCAAATGCATACAGGTGGAAAGTGTTCGGGCAGATACTGGTTGTGAATATGGCATTAAATCAAACATGGATTGCCCTCCTTATATTTGTAATATGTACCTTTCCAAATACTTGTGCTCGCCTTTCGCCCGTAATTTCGAGTGTTGCTGGATTTGCTAGTGGATTTTTCATTCCAAGAGATACTATGCCATTATAGTAAGCCATATACATCTATAATGCATAATTTAATGTGCAGAAATGTATTCACACAGCTATCGGTGGATCTGTTACATCAATCCAAATTATTATGGACTCTTTGCATCTGCTAAACTTCTTCTCACAGACTACAATGCAACCTGCACAGAACAAACCACAGTGCTTCAATGCTTAACTACTTCTGGACCCTATGTCCTAAGACAATTTAACATGGAAGACACAAATCCATACCTCCACGTCACCGTACGATGAGTAGACATTATGCTTTGCTCTGTACTATTCACATGCCATCTCTCCTCTTATAGATACTGCTATGCTTCACGCTGTTCTATCTATTGGCAGCCACGGTGAGTAATGCACTCAGCAGTTCATCACTATGGCCATTTCACAAAATGCTGAAAAGGTACGAGGGTATGATTATGTGGTATTTAAAAGCTCATGCATGGAATGTAACCGTACTTTAAAGCAAGCCTATTATAATTGCCTTTCATGTTAACTTTACTATGCAGGAATAAAGTCAAAAGGGCTGAAGTTGAAGCAGGTAATTTGATGATAATGGAACCACTAAGTCAGGATGCATCTGCCAAGGGATCACTGACTGCGACACGACGGTGGAAAACTGCTGGCAATACGTGCCTCCAACAAATTGCACAAAACAGAAACGCTAGTTTGGATCAAGTAGTATTCCGAAGCCCATTCAGTGATGATGATCCATCTGATGCTATTCCCGAAGGAATCACTGAAATTGGAGAGCCTGCTCCTCTAAAGCCAAAATATCTACGCACAATAAGCAACATACAAGAGCGGCAGACGAGATTAGCTCGACAAGTATCCACCACGGTCGAGTTCATGAGAAGTATTGAAGAGAGTATTGTGGGCAAAATATTGCAGCACCCAGACAATCCACGCTACACCTATCATGATGCCATGAAACTATACCACGATGACACCACACCTTCTATTGAAACTGTTATCAAACATCCTCGTCCACCAAGACGAAGCACTGTTGGGGTCGTAAGTGGTATCCGACCAGTACCTATTAAGAAAATAAGAGAAAATGTTTCACTCCGATTGCACGAAAAGCGGCAGACCGCATCCGCGACGGATACAGGTACCACAGAAACGGTCAAATCCGTGCCTACAATACATGTGCTTCCAGCTCCTGAAGTTTGCATTGAAGAAACAACTCCTTTATAAAACTTACAAAACATTAATTGCCTTTCTATTACGGTATCACCTGTTCTAATTACATACATTCAACTCTTTACGTTCAGTTGGAGTATATAGCACGTGTCGACTGTGTAAGTTAATATCAGTATCGACTTATCTTTATAGTTGGCCCTGTGTGTAGCATGCTATAACATTGCTAATAGTTGTCGCGTATCAATTGTAAATACCATCGCCACCAGTTGAGTAGTCTAGTCTATCAAGTGTCCTTTGTATCTAAGTGCAGGTTTTAGTGATCAGGGAAGATGACTCTGATTATTGATGACGGGATGTGAACAAGTTTGATAAGAGTGCTATTACTATGCGGTCTTCGAATTAGGAGCAAACTATTAAATTTGGGGATGCGAAGACATGCACATGCATGCATGTTTAGTTGTGGAACGGCTAACTGTTCATATGCAGTGGCAAAAAGTAATGTCTAGTCGACTATACCTATCGGGTCTAAGTTTATCATACCTAAACCCATATTTACATGCACTACAAAGATGGCACTACAAAGGTGGACAGCATCAAATATTGTTATTTTTTTGTACTCAAATGAATGTGTTCAGTGCCACACATTGCCTGCATACTTTGGCCAGTCTTTCATTTCGCTACTGCGTTGTTTTTCCTCTTCCCAACCAACTTCATCAGCATACTTTATTTCTAACCCGAATAGTCAATAGGAATGTTGATGTCATGCTTCATTTGACAGATTTCTAATGTCATACTCAGCCTGAAGACCAGTCTGCATGTATAGAAATGTTACAAGTAGAACTATGGAGACGACAGGTGTTGCTCCACTGATTCTATTGAGGTCATCAACAAGCTACAACCCTGTCCAAGATACAGCATTCGAATCCTGGGTTGACACACCTTAGGTTGGATCATCGGTTTAGCTGGAAAATTACAATTTTTTTTGGCTGTGATGTACTAGTCATGGCCTCAGAGTTGCCAGGTCTAGGAGTGCAGAAACGCTTGAAAAGGGAACAAGTTGCCATTTCCAGCAGGTGGCCATGTGTGCTTGTAAGCATGTTACAATTTACTATCCCTGTGGGGAGTGCAGTCATTAGAGACGTCAGCCCCATTGTATATATGCAATTGTATTACCTACCATGTTTCCAACTGAATACTAAACACTATACCATTCTAGAAGTCTATTAACAAGCTGCAGAGTGCTGTTGCATGCGTCCTTAGCTTTATAGCATGTTCCCAGCTATTTCAATCGTGCTATGACGCAGTCATATATATTTCTGTTTCTTTGGGGTTATTTTTGTATCAGTTGTAATGAGATTGACGTAATACTATCTACATCTACCTTAATACAACTGTTGACAGTAAGATACTTCCTGGATCATGTTCCCAGCTATTTCAATCGTGCTATGACGCAGTCATATATATATTTCTGTTTCTTTGGGGGATATTTTTGTATCAGTTGTAATGAGATTGACGTAATACTATCTACATCTACCTAAATACAACTGTTGACAGTAAGATACTTCCTGGATCAGCACAAGTAGGAGTTGTCTTGTACACTGCATAAATTGTGCACAACCTTACTATTTACTTTTGCTGACTGATCATTGTGGAATCTCAAGCATGTGCACAGCAGTGTATACGTGTAAGCTGCCTGTGTCAAAATGGACCAGCTGGTGTGTCCATCACAGAACTGAGTTTCCTTGGGTCCTCATTAAAATTAGTGTAGGTAGGACTCACTTGGGTGTGTGTTATGTGTACTTGTGCTTTATATAATAGTGTTTATGTTAATATTTGGTTCCTTGTGTCAAAGGGAGTATTTTCTGTTGTAGAGTACATTAAGCTGATAATTGGTTTAGGTTATGGTTATTACTTTTCGGCAGTGGGGGGGTCCAATTTACCCCAAAAGCCAAAAGTGGGCATTATTCTAAGGCATTATTGTAGGGGTTGCGAGATCACTGATACACGAATGCTTGTCCACAGCTGGAACTGAAAGCATGCACATGCCATGGTGTGCGGAGGCATAGACACTGTGTTAGGAGGGAGAGATAGAGAGGCCGAATGTATAGTAGATTGGCCCCATTGCAATTCACCTTCAATCATTGATGTCATTTGGGATCATAAGGGACCTAACACATGTTTTTTCAAGATTTCAAATTCTTTGGTATTCTAGAAGTCTAAAATGTCCTCTACATAATAATGCCTTCTTATGCATTGAGAATTGGAGTGTATGCCATGGAGCTGTAAGGCTCTGAATGTTTAATTAGCCATACATTTCAACGCAAGCGTTACATTTCTGTTGCGCATACTGTAAAATTTATAATGTATGCGTTAGGTCCCTTTTCACGGAAACATCCCATTCTATTTTGACATCTGTTTTCCCTGGACACATGAAAAAGACTTAATGCACAATAGAACTTTCCTAGCAACCTTGTGAGAGTTTTGGTTGGAAGTAGGGAGAGGTTCCAGCCTATGCTCATGAACAGGCAGCAGTCAGTTACAATCAGCCTTCACATTTAGATTTTGTACTATCGTGTGTAGGAGCAAACAACAGCTTCTAATTTAGCTGGTGATGCGGTTGATTGTGAGGCTACATGTGATGAGGTCATTGTCCAGCATGCTGTCTCATTTTAAAACCATCTTCACTTGTAAAACCAAGTGCTGTGTCAGCTGTCTCCATAGGTTTGAAAGCTCTAATTCGTTCCTAAGACAAACTTGTCTTGTTTCTTTGTGCTTGTGGGGATGTTGGATGGCTATACTCAATAGACCCAACGAATATATGTGCAGAAATCAATTGCAAGGGTTCTTGACCAAGACGCATATCAGGATGTAATAGCTGCTCTGAGCAAGTTGGGTAACCACCCACTAATTTGTACTCAGCTATTTTTTATACCTATTAGTGTTATTACATTCTGAATGCACACAAGACCTGCACATAGGTGCTTAGTGTATTAATACTGGTCCAGTAACATTGACAATCCTCTGACATTAAAGGCTGGTACTTGGTTGGGAGTGTTTCTCGAAGAGATTCTTGTGGTTGAAATGAAGTGATACTATAAAATTTTGGTCAGTTGTTGTACATTATCTGTATGTTTGTATACATGTATATAGGCATGCACACAATGGATAAAACAAATAGCTGATGCATTTTGTCTGAGTGATGTATTTGTGTATATTGGCATTTGAACTGTCTACCTTCGTTTTAGTGAGATGGCACACTATAACTTCAAAAAGATTGCAGTTGTCCCAACTGCAAAGGACTTCATTGACATAGTCCTCTCCAAGACGCAGCGTAAAACTCCGACAGTTGTTCATCCTGGGTATAAGATATCTCGTATTCGCCAGTTTTATGTTCGCAAAATCAAGTTCACACAGCAGACATATCATGACAAACTGGCATTGATTATCACCGAGTTCCCCAAGTTGGATGATATTCATCCCTTTTATGCAGACCTCATGAATGTGCTGTACGACAAGGACCACTACAAACTGGCACTAGGGCAAGTCAACACAGCCAAGAACCTCATTGACAACGTTTCAAAGGACTATGCCCGTCTGATTAAGTTTGCCGATTCCTTGTATCGTTGCAAGCAGTTGAAAAGAGCAGCTCTTGGACGAATGTGTACCATAATGAGGCGTCAGAACCAGAGCTTGCAGTATCTGGAGCAGGTCCGTCAGCACTTGGCACGTCTACCGTCCATCGATCCCAACACCCGCACCATCCTCATTTGCGGGTTTCCAAACGTTGGAAAGTCCAGCTTTATCAACAAAGTCACCAGGGCAGATGTTGAGGTTCAGCCATATGCATTCACAACGAAGTCCCTTTTTGTTGGGCACATGGACTACAAATACCTTCGCTGGCAGGTTGTGGACACACCAGGCATTCTGGATCACTCCCTGGAAGAACGGAACACAATAGAAATGCAGGCCATCACCGCTCTTGCCCACCTTAGGGCAGCTATCTTGTATGTGATGGACATATCGGAGCAGTGTGGGCATACGATTAGTGAGCAAGTCAATCTTTTCAATAGCATCAAGCCTCTCTTTACAAACAAACCCCTGATTGTTGCCTTGAACAAGATAGATATTGTTCGTCCAGACAATCTTCAGGAGCAGGCTAAAGAACAAATCCGTCAGCTGGAAGGGGAGGGAGCTTTGGTGCTTCCCATGAGTACAGTCACAGAGGAAGGTGTCATAGATGTGAAGACTCGTGCCTGTGACATGCTTCTTTCCCAGAGGGTGGAGGCAAAGATGAAAGGGAAGAAAATGCCGGACATATTAAACAGGCTTCATGTAGCTGTGCCAACCCCAAGAGATGGAGTGGAAAGACCACCATTTATTCCTCCAGGTGCAAAGCTGAACAAATCTGGAGCTGCTGCTGCAGTGGATACTGCTGGTAATGTGAAGAAGAAGTTGGAGAGAGATGTTGAACTGGAGATGGGAGATGACTACTTCCTTGACATGAAGAAGAAATACTTGCTCGGTGATGAATCACAGAAGTATGATGTCATCCCTGAGATATATGAAGGAAAGAACATTGCAGACTTCATTGATCCAGACATCATGCAAAAGCTGGAGGAACTAGAGAAGGAAGAAGAACTCAGGGAAGCAGCCGGTGAATATGATGTGGAGGTGGAGGATGAAGAGACACTTCAAACCCGCCGTACAGCAGAGCAGATTCGATCAAAGAAGAAGCTATTACGAATGAAGAGTTGGAACAAGAAGACAACCAATTACCCAGTAATGCCACGGACTGCAGTCAGAGCAAGTCGTACACAGCATAAGAGTAGGGGTGACCAAGAAGACATGGATGAAGGACAGGAAGTTGCAGATGAAGGTAATTTTATCATTTTCATTCGGTGCATTCGTGCATTAAGCACAATTCATTCCCCTTGGATTCACATGTCTATTCAGATGAGAAATTTATTTAAACATCCTAGTTAATTTATATAGAAGTGATTTGCACAAGCGCTGCTTATGCAAATAATCAATTTGCCCCACAGCTCAAGTAAAAATAAAAATAATTATCACCCATAAAGTGATTATCTGTGCACTGTGTTTAATTCTGCTGTTATTAAATTTAATAGGTTCTGTGAAGCCAGTAATGGCTGGTAGAAAAAGGGCTCGGAGTCAGTCAGCAGTTGGATCAAGATCAAAGTCACATTCTGTTGTTCGGCAGCCTCGTGATAAATCAGGACTGAGGGATGCAGTGCAAGTAGCCAAAGCAAGGAAGAAGATGAAGTTTGACCAGCGCAAGTTTGTCCAGGGTGGCAAGTCAGGAGAAGCGGATCGGAAGATTGGTACTGTGCTGCCCAAACATTTGTTCTCCGGGAAAAGGAAGATGGGAAAAACACAGCGTCGATAAATGTACTGTATACTGCGTCATATATTAAATTTGTGCTTGTATTAGTATTCTAATTCTCATGTGGCATTTGTCTGCAAGTTGTCTGGCATTTCACTGCAAATACACACACACATGCACACACACACACACACACACACAAACTGAATTGAGAGTTTCGAGTCGACAGTCTAGTCATAAAAATAAGTTACTCATAATAACCTTACGTAAGGTTATTTTTTATTTTGATATAATTTTGGAATACAAGATACAATAAAATAGCACATTATTATTATTACATACACTGTATGCACTACAATTCTACCTATCATTACCTACGCTACTCGCATGAGTCCTATGCTGCAGACCCCCTCACTAAGATGGCTCTAGCTACAGACCTCACCAGGGACATGTTGAGGCGACTATACATTTCATTTAGGACACTGGATTTGGGACTAGCTCGATGGATGGTATAAACGAGGCAAGACGGGAAAAAACAGCCTGAGCCTCTTTCCCCCAGTGTCCAAAGGTCTCCACAGCTAGAGGAATGCATGTCCATCCGAGCTCCTGGCACTTCGTGTCGTTGGCTTCATGCTTTCTGCATTCTGCTGCATAGGCTGCTGACCCTGCTGATGTGCTAGCATCCCTCAACATGGCTGGAGTTAAAGGAGAGGTGACGGTTATATCAATAGCTGCTGGAGACCCTCTGACCCAATCCTGAACAAGAACATCAGCTGGGCGAGTGTTTCTCTGAGCCCAAAACCAGCTTCCAGGTTATTAATATTATTGTGGTGGGTTACATTTGTTTCGTGCCGGGGACCCAGGCGATAATTATACATTATTATTATATATTATCTCTGATCAGAGACTCATTTCCAAAGTTTCACAACGTACCATACAACTGACTTTTGCATCCATTACTGTTCTCACCTGCGTACCGGTAGTAAAATCAGAGATAATATATTATCTCTGGTAAAATTATAGCTACGCACGCAGATGATGTTGTGTAATTTTCATCACGCGCCACCTTAATCCTACGCACGTATTCATTAGATTCTAATGTAAAATAAAAATAAAAAACAACCGCCAAACAAATACCATAACTTTTCCAGACGAGTAGCATTGGCTGTTCTCTAGGCTTTTTTTTTTTTTTGCCATAGCTTATGATCACTTCGGATAGAACCCGTAGTCTTTGACAGTGCATTGCAATCTTTGCTTGACTATCATGGGTGACGCATTGCTGACGTCGATTATCTTTGCTTTGCAACGATGAGGTCTTTTGCTTTCGACGGGAAGTTCTTCGTTATTTTTAGCGATCTGTGTATAATTATAGTATTAACATCATGTTAGATTTTTGACAATAGAAAATCAACTTATACCATTGATGTACACGCTGAACTGGTTTTCGGCCGAGGCTTTTTTACATCAGTATCATATCTTACGTGTAAGCCACGATTAGGGTGCTTACCATCAATCTGCGGTAGAGTGTTAAAGATAACATGCATGACTTGATCACACACCACCATTGTATACGTATAGACAAACCAGTGCATGAAATTTCGTCATGATACGGCAGTTTTCAGCACTTGATTCCATCGCCATACCCGCTTTTTTATGCGAAATAAAGCGGTTAAAATAATTTAGCACTAGCAGCTCGGCATAGGGTGATTTGCTGTTTTCTACACTGGTCTGCCTCAGGCGGATTATTTCTCTGGCCATTTTTGTTTCGGATGCGCCCTCCATCTTTATTCCTGCAGCGTAGTGTCTTATAACGTGTGGCATCTTCAAAGGCTTATCCCTGCGAGTAATAATATACGGCATCGCTGATGTTGCGATGTTGTGAAAACTGGCAAATTACAATTTGATATCCGTGGGTTTTGTTGAAGTTGCATACTTCTTGAAGTCTCTCACCTCTTCCAATGCTACTGTTTAAATTCGTAAAGCTGGAATACTGGTGTGGGGTGCACATCTAGATATTAGAGCTTACCATTTATTTTCTGAAAGTACCTAGCCAGGAATAAGGAGAGAAATACAAACTCCTCAAATTCCATTCCTTTTCCAGGTATTGCTGTTTGCATCAGAAGGTTACATATTACGAAGGTGACATGGCATGAAATTCTTTACCTTCATTGGTGACTACATACAAGATGTCGCGCAGCTGTTGAGATGATAACGACACATTTATCGACTTCATTGCTTCTTGAAGCCATCCGGTACTCGCTTTAAATCTACTACCAATATGGTCAAACGCTGTCCGGAATGCTATATATTAAAAGGTCTATGTTTCGAGTATTGTCTGCATCATGCATAGCAAAGCAACCTTGAACTTGCTCCAATGAAAAATCTTGCAGCTTTCTAGCTTCATAGTATCTTTCCTAAATGTTGTTAAAATAATTTGTCAGTATTTAGTCACAAGAACTTGAAGCACTATATACTCGGGTTCTGCTCGCAGCTGCTCGCAGATTAGCGCGTGTGACAGACATCTCCCAGCTCCTTGCTGTAGGCGTACGGACTCCAAGCATTTGAGTCCGACGCTAAAGTGATTACACCTTCGGCGCATGCGTTTTTACTGAAGCTCTCTGTTAGCAACCGTACATAGCAACCACGACCAGGCGTAGACTTAAAACTCTTGGAAAACTTTTGATGCTGCTTGGACCGAGGTTGGCTTACTGAGTACGCGCGTGAAACATGCCTGAAGCAATTAGGCGATGAAAAAAGTACCGCGAATTCTATATCCTCAGAGGCCCAATTGGATGCATATAAGCAACGCGCCGGCCGGACTCAATAAAGTAGATTGCAACACGTACTACACTCATATAATCTTAATGCACTAATAACATAATCTAGGACCTAGATCAAATTGCCCTGGAGTTCGCCCTCATCAGGGAGATGTTCAGCCTTGTTTAAAGTGCAAAGGTTGCCATGGACTTAGGCATACAGTTGTGGATAGCAAGGTGAGATGCAAGTCGAGATAAACACTGTTGTGCCTCCTTGCCGCATTCCCCGTAAGACCCAGAGATGGACACCCACCCCAACTCAGTGCACTTTGCATCATTGGCAGTGTGCTTTCTCAGCTCAGCTGCCTCTGATACTGCCACACTGCAGGTAAAACCACTTATAACTTTTTTACTGGAAGATTGAGTGCAGCCTGATTGATAACTGCTCTGTGAGATCCAAATGTATCGGTATACGTAGTGCCAATATTAATTACCTGTTGATTCAGTAATTTGAATCCATTAATGCAATGAACAAAACAAAAGCAATAGATAAAGCTATTTAATTTAGTGACTAGGACTTATTTCACATATGTCTGGCCAGAGCTACAATTAATTACCTTCCAAAAGACCTTATAACATCATGACCTTGATGTTACTTACTTGTTTCAGCTTTGTCAGGACAGTGGATTTATAGTTATAGGATAGGCAGTTGCTTCCACTTTTTAAGCTTGTTGTAGCAGTGAATGAACTGTAATACAAACAAGATTCAGGAAACAACTATAATACAGATGGTGGGAGCTATCTGCATAACAGGTAGGCATGCACATTTTCCTTTGCACTGGCATATAGACATTTGATGATGAATTTAACCACCTCATGCTGAACAACTGCTTCCTTTCAGAAATGCCCCCTCATGTTACATGGCCATTAGTGTACATCCTCACTCCGATGTCAGTCCCTGATTCCAGGTTGTGCTGCAAGCATGTTACTATCAACACATGCTTCATTAAACTAACTATTACCTAAAGTCCTTTAATGCAGTTGTGCATCATCACCTAATGGGCTTCCCCAACTATACTGTCAATCCTTTGTGCGCATGTCTGTCTTTTTCTTTTGCATACAGGTCCATGTTCTATTCACCACTTTCCCACTAGTTCACCTCTGCCTAGCTTTCAAAATGCTCTATCCACTTGTCCCAGTGGCTTCTGAACTCATACTCAATGAGGGGGGATGGACATTTAAGCTGCCAGTCATTTAATGTGGTGCAGCAGGAGTACACAGCACAGACTAACAACAATATAATGGAGCAGCTTACAAGCAAATAGAATGAATAGATGCATTGAGCGAGGAAGAGGATCCACTTATGTGGGCAGACAGACTGTCATGTACAGACAGTCTTCACTTTATTGTTTTGGAGGTCAAAAGGAGGCCATTGTAGGTAATGATGTACAGATGCATTATACCACAAAAAATGATGTATTGTTCTTACATTTATCAAGGTATGTAAATATCAAGGTATCTAATGAATCTGACTGCACATGCATGCCCAACTGGTCCTGACAGTGTAGGGCAAAATCTATAGCACAGATGGCTGCTTGAACAGTGGTGATGGGGAGCTATCAATCAACATGCCTTAGTCGTAAAGACAAACTGCGTGTGCCTACACATTTTTGCAGTCAAGTGTGCAATGAATAATTTTGGCACCGTAACTTACGGACAATTAGAGACGGATATGTTTGTGGAATATAAAAACGTGGTGTGAGTGAAAATCAAGTAGCAAAACAGGTACTAAATGTTTGAGTGCAGATGAAGTCGAGAATAGTTCTGGTGCTTTGCGGATCATTTAATCCCATCACGCATTTGCACCTTCGTATGTTTGGTGAGTCTGACTGCATGGTTGATACATGTTCATCTGTGGCTAATAACCGTGTGGCTATCGCTCTAGAGCGAGCGCGAGACATTCTTCAGCAAACGGGGAAGTACAAGGTAGAGGGCGGTATCATCAGTCCAGTGCACGATGCTTATGGCAAGAAGGTAGGTAAATATGAAATCCTATTGTTTTGCTCGTGAAACGTAGGGTCGAGGGTAGCTAGGCGCTTCTGTGCGCTTATAAACATGCGTGTCGTCTTGAACACGTTTTACAAGTGTAGCCCAAGCATTGTAGAGGGTTGTGTTTGAATGAAACGGGACTTCAAAGTGATGAGCTCCTGCTGTCTCTCCAAAGGGATTAGCTGAAGCAAAACACAGAGTGGCTATGTGCGATCTTGCCGTCCAGACCTCGGAGTGGATAAGGTGTGCGTTCTTTTGTGATTCATGAAAACAAATATATGTGTACAGAGTCAGGCAGTTTTGTATGGTGGGTGGTCTCAAAAGGTCACCTGAATTCCTGTTTACTAATGAATAGTGATTGCAGGCTGTGCTGCTAGAATAATGCAAAGCACAGAATGGGAAGATCCACATTCAAAGCACCTTTGAATAGGTGACAGCTTGCTATTTGGCTGCCAAAGTAAACAGCTTGCATGTGCTTTCCTGTAACGTGCACTGTGTGAACTCACTCTGGGATGTTCAAATGTGGAAACATTATCTTTACATTAGAGAGAGTGTGGTCTACAATAAAAGCATAGTTAATTAATTATGTATACATATGAATTGGCTCTTGCAAGCAATATTACATTCCGGTTGCATGTTACAGTACTCTTCCAAAGGCCAAGCTTGTGTTTAGCTTCAGGGGTCACCTCAATTATAAAACAGTTTTGTGACCCGTGCTTAGTCACCTGCAATTAGGATACCTTGCATGCACTCCAGGGTTGATCACTGGGAATCACAGCAGGACGGTTGGAAGAGAACACGTGAAACCCTTGCATACTTACAGGGCAAAGTATCGGCTGAATACAAAGGTAGAAACCCTTTCACTGTATTTTTGTTTATGCCCTGTTCTAGACAGCATCAATTTTCGATTTCTGGATTATTATTTTCCCTTTTTTGTTAGATCAAGATGTAACAGTTAAGATGTTGTGTGGAGCAGATCTTCTTGAGTCCTTCTCAAAGCCAGGACTGTGGGCGTCAGAAGATGTATGCGTGCATACACTACAGATGATGCATGCTGCATATGAGACACTTGATCCCATCACAGATAGTAGAATTTGTGTCCAAATATGGTTTGGCAGTTATTTCCCGCAATGGATATAATGCTCAGGTGTTTGTTGAGAGTCGAGATGAGCTATGTGCACGGAAGGTAATGTCAGATCAGATTCTGTAATTATTTCTTGTATTTTAGTAAAGGTGAGACAACAAGAAAGTGGTTCATTATGTTAATACAGTATGTGAAAAAAATATGCTTGAGGATAGAAATAAATAAGCAATGGCTATTCTATCCCACCTGTTCGCGTGAAATGCCCCACCCCTACCCCAACCATGTCCCCTTATGAACTTTGTAAACTATAACATGAATTGTTTGAAAATTCTGGTAACCAGAAATTTTTTGTCCATAGGAGAACATTCACATTATCCCAGAAGTGATATACAATGATGTCAGTGCAACGAAGATACGGTGAGTTGACCAAAGCTGTATAAATGCATTTCTTAATATAATGCAAGACATGTGAAATATAAAATCTGGCAATGAAATTATTTGTTTGGTAGTAATTAAAACTCTGACACACTAAATTATTTACAAAATGTATTGTGTATAATTATTGAGTTCAAGTTAATTAATTAGACATAATTTAATGATTGAATCATCATATCCAGCACATAAATAAGCAGCCCTATGCATGATATGACAGAAAAGGCACCTCCCGTTATTATTTTTTGTGTATACATGATGTCGGCGAATTGAAAGGTCTTTTTTTATTGTTAGACACATACATTTCTAATTTATGAGTTGTACATCAATTAACTGTGCATGCAACAGGAATCAAATAAGTTCCAACCAAAAAATACTATTGTAAACAATTACTGTGTAAGTAAACTTTGTTAAACACACCAATACTAACCTGATTTAGTTTAATAAATTTATTTCTCTGTAAACGTAATTGATTTTTCTTATTACCTATCACCGAGCATGCTAAGGATAACTGCTTAATACAGTTGTGTTTCGATTGCAATTAGCTTTGCATTATGCTTGATTTTAGACTACAACTTTAATATATAGAAGCAAAATTCAGTCTCAGGTATGGAAGGCCAACAATTGCCGATCCAGCTTGTTGTCATTTTAAGTTGAATTTATTGGTAGCATTAATAAGTGACTGATGAAAGTGATATGCATATTTGGGTTCCAACCAATTTTATTTCGTACCCTTCTAGGCTGAGTATTAGCAAAGGTGAAAGTGTGAAGTATCTGATTCCTGATTCTGTTATTGAATATATCAGGCAGCACAACTTATATCAGGTAACCTTTTTATTTGTAGTTACTAATTTTAATAATGATAATAATAATGCACAGAGAGGAGAACAAAACACCTAGCTACACATGCACACATCTTGTTTTCTGCTGCAGTTTGTTGGGCTATAATTAGTCAACTGCATGTAAATTGGGTCTCTGTACACACGTGCATTATTACATAGGCACATGCGTATTGTATTCATCATATACTAGCACATGTATTCTAGGCAACTAGGAACACAAGATCATCCATTATTGGCACACTTGCATTATAGCACAAGGCAAGCTTACTGGAGTTTTTATTTGTACACAGAACTCTGAAGACGAAGGATTGCCTTCGATTCCGAATTGTGTGTTGTGAAAAGGGATTGTGTTTTGTGAAAAGTTGTTGCATATATTTCTATGTACGTATGATACTTGCATTGATTGTTGAACATTTCTACAGTTGATATTTACAATTTCTATGTACGTATGATAATTTCATTGATTGCTGAACATTTCTACAGTTGTGATGCCATTTGTATCCATTTTATTGCACAATAAATTTTATGCTGTGTTGAAACCATTTTTGATTATTTTTAATTTCTGACATACTAATGATTGGTGCAAAACACGAGAGGTGTAGTAGTCTATGAGATTCAACTGCAAACTGCATATATGTTGTACCATTCTTTCATTAGCATGAGGACCTGATCCTAATCAAACTGGTAGGGTCTCAAATACACCAATGTAGATGTGCACTGTATACAACACAGAAGTTGGCATCACACAACGACATATTGTATAGTGACTTGTGATATAGGACCTGCTGACAATCATCTACATGTTAGTGGCGGTTCTGGGGGGGGGGGGGGGGAGGTGCCGAGTCCAGCCAGTGTATGAATTCATTATTTAAATTGACTTAAATCGAACCACATCACCCCAGATGTATTGTGAGATGTGTTGCTTAAGCGGGCCTAATGGGCAGCATATGCAGAATTTACTACACAATATGTCCTATTTTAGCACCTAAATTCTGTGTTTGTGCAATATTTCTTAAACTGGTTTAACAGAAAGGCTGTATATGTAGTTAGTGTTAATGTACTTATAATAATTTATCGTGCTCCTTCATTCATTAAATTCATGTAATCACCCTACGGAAAATTCTGGATCCATCTCTGCATCTATGTCCTGACCCATATAATTCAAATCTCTTAATTTGTAGACTATGCATTGATGTAAAACTATATGGGATTGTTTCGGTGAAAAGGGACCTAGCACAAATTTCCAGTACGCGCAATAGAAATGGAATGCTTGCGTTGAAATGCATGGCTAATTAAACATTCAGTGCCTTACAACTCCATGACAGATACGCTGATTCTCAGTGCGTAAGAAGCGTTGTGTAGAGGACATTTCAGACTTCTAAAAAAATTGAAATCTTGAAACAACATGCGTTAGGTCCTTTTTCGCAGAAACGATTCCATATATATCTTGGAGCATTATTGTTCACTCTGTATGTAGTTTGTAGCACGAAGTTATATAAGCCAATTCAAGCCAATTGGTGCAAGTTGTGTATATGATGTATGTATGTGTTGCAGGTGCACATATATGTTAACTGTATGTGGGCCTGGGTGTGTGGTCGCTAGATACAATCATGCCACTATTATCAGTTATTGTATCCACAGGATGAATATATGTAGTGGCAATTTTTGACCCTTGTGTTTATTCAAATTGCTATAACCTACCAATGGTTACGTAATCCTTATTTA
The DNA here is from genome assembly GCA_013339895.1 of Ephydatia muelleri. Classification (NCBI taxonomy): domain Eukaryota; kingdom Metazoa; phylum Porifera; class Demospongiae; order Spongillida; family Spongillidae; genus Ephydatia; species Ephydatia muelleri. The sequence continues at coordinate 4,891,237 of JABACO010000013.1, read as the reverse complement.
CTTCATCATTTCTCTATGAGCAAACGGATTTTGGTGCCTTGCTTAACCATAATGCCGACGTTACGAGAATTGAATTGGACGTGGTTTGGCGCCTAATGACCGGGAAAATGTGCATTAACTTCACATAGCGGTATCCCTGTAATGGATAGGATAAAAATTAGATAAAAATTAACGAACAGAACATATCAATAGTGACAGGACACCTCTGTGGTATTGGACCTCGTAACGTCAGCACTATGGTTGTGCAAGGCACCAAAATACGTTTTCACATCGAGAAATGGTGTAGGATGAAGTGTTAAAAATAGGGAGTCGATAGCGTTAACCGTTGGTATATTATAAGAATTTGAATTTTATGTTATAAACACAAATGCACAAGGGTCAAAATCTTGTGCAATGTTCCAGATACTCATCAGGTAATCAGCTGGCTGTTGCAAAACCCACCTCCCCCTTCCCAACTTTTTGGCTGGTACATTGTTGTACAATTCTATTTAACAGTGTGTTTAGTTATAGACTAAGCCACATCTGAGTGGGTAGTTGAAAGTACCAACTGCGCTGACAGTGATCATCATCAACAAAGCAGGCATTAAAACTTCTTAATCACATGCAGTCCAAATAGTATTTAACTCTTTTGCGGGCAAAGCCGAATATTACGGCACACATGTTGTGCAAAAAAAAGTGTTGCGCGTTGCAGGAAAAGGTAGTTAGCAAACAACTTACACTATATGACCAAGCAACAACTGATCAATATGTTGTTGACTGCAAAGTGTTAACTGTTTAGATAAACAGAGTGGCTTTACTATAGCACCTGCGGCGCAATATTGCTCTGTTGCCCGTGAAAGAGTTAAATTGATGTTTATGCTTGAAGTGTCAAGATAACTGATATAGGTGATAAAAATTTAGAATTGTTTGTTGTGTCATACATACTCAATAATGTGTCTAGGTGAATAAATCTGCTCTCTTAAACTGGTCATATGTCACCAAAATGTATTTTTGGTCTACTGATTAAACTCCACCCTATTCCTATATTTAGTTACTTCTCTGTATCCACAATAATATGTATCCAGAAACATTAAAAAGTGAGAAACTGGATTTGAAACGTTCATGTAAACATCAAAGAACACAAAACTACAGCAGTTCACTCAGCTTTAGAACCATTCACATGCCGCTGATAGAAGAAATTTAAAAACAACAGAGCGTATGTACCATAAATCACCATTCCTGCACGGAAAATATCATTTTGAAAATCGCAATCCTTTCCCGAGTGGTAGCTGTAGTATGCTACTGCATTGCACATTATGGCCACAAACATCTGGGATAGCTGTAATACTGTGATGACTTGTGCTATCCATTGAGGTATCTGCCTGCCAGTTGCCTTGATCGCATAGTAACCATACATGAGACTGTGCACAGAATAGTTCATACATGCGAACCACATCCCCACTCCTGAAGTCATGGAGAACGAGTTAGCATACCATGTATATATGAATACAGTTACATGATGGTACCAGTGTAGAAACGATAGCGACGTCTTGCGAAGCACAATGAAGGCGGTGTCTCCTAACTCAAAAAATTTTGATATAATGAAAAACCAAGCCCAGATATTCAGTGGCGGAAGTTTTAATGCCGGGATTTTGCAAACGCTCACATGGAATTCTTCATGAATCAGTGTACGTACGAGCTCCGGTACCAGCGTTATCGAACCAAAGACACTGAAGGCAGCCAACCCGGCGCTCCACATCGTAAGTGCTGTTATATGTAGTGCATATGATTTTAATACAAAACACAATTAGGATAGAACAGAACTTGCCTCGTCTCATTTGAAAAGCTGGCCTGTTTTTCATGATTTGCTTTCCGACAAATATCAGCGCCAAGTAAACTACACTGATGATAATAGACAAATACCAATATTTTCCCATCCATTCCCATGCTTTCTCTCGATCGAAGCGCTCCTCAATGCTACTTAGCTGTCGAAGCAACGCCATTGTACGGGATTTGAGGGCGTACCTTTGCAAATTGCGTAACTCAAGTAATCCAACATCAGGTGACAAATTGATGTCTCGCCGAATACATCCTATAGTAGCTGAAGACTAGGCAAATGTAATACATGTAATAGTAAAAACAAATCCCACGCACGTGCAAGCCCTATTAGTGCGCTGGGTCTCATCTATGGGTTAATGTCCTGGACGTCATCCCGAGGGTACAATTTGTGTACATACCACAGAAAATAAAGTTATTCACATTGTGCCCCAGTTACACAGCCCTTTTAAATTTGACGGTGCATGCGCATTGTACAGGTCCTTTGGAGCTTGTGCCGAAATTTTATTTATTTTTTACGGTCCCAAGTCAGTGCGTCATATTCGATTGCGAACGCGTCATTACAAGAGTTGGAATCTGAAAAATAGACCTAGCGTGCCTGAATAACATGTTTAGAACGTAGGAAACCTAAGTGATGCTTTAAAAGAGTACTCGTTGAAGAAACCCCTAGCGAGGTCAGCCCCGGATCCAGGATTTTTTTTTTTGGGGGGGGGGGGGGGGGGGGGGCACATTATATGCGAAGCTGTGTCTGCGTAGGAATTAAATAGTCTTCCGTACCATGATTTAACTGTACATCTTCGTTTGTACGTAGCTGATCATTGATTAAAAAAACCGATTGTGTGTAATTATAATACAATACGATTAGTAATGCATCAATTCAGTACATTAGGAATCAATACACATGCACACACACATACACTTAGACAAAAATAGCTACAGTGAAATGAACACTTCTGAAAAAACCACATCAGTGAGAAAAATGGGGGATGCCTGCTACATCATCCATGCCATGTCCACTTCTCCATTTTACCCTGGACCCACGAAAGCAAATAGACGAACCCACCCCATTACTTCTGAATGTGACTTCTTTCACTTCATTGCAATTTGGTCAAATAGGCGCCAATAATTTGGAATGTCATCTAATCCTTGCTGATCCTCTACATCATAATCTTCATCCTCACCAATGTCTTGGACTACTTCATCAGCATGAACCTGCTGCTCCTCTTCATGTGAATCGAATGCATTAACGGTAGTCAGTGGTTGCTCTGGATGTGGATCAGGTTGTAGTGATTGAGGTTGAAAGGAAGCAGCAAGGGACACAGCTGCTCTAGCACCAGCATCACCACCACCTGCACTAGCAAGGTGCAGTGAGGTACTCTGTATACACCTCTGGATCCGTACTGCCCATATACACCTTCCCCAATTCATACCCAACAGATGTGAACCCCCCCCCATACACACACACACACACACACTTGTAGAGTGGTGCAGTGTATTCGGGGAAAGGCCTGCAGCAATAAATTCTTGCTGTATTTGCAGGGGTGATTAGGTGCTAAAGTTGGGTCACATTTGATGTGACTATTTGCGGCTCTGAATCCTAGTGAATGGATGGGTGAGTAAGTGTTGGTTACATGCAAGGACCCCTTCGAATAACACATGGAACTTGGAAGTCCACTCTTTGAATCATACCTTTCCTGTTTTCAAATTTCTTCACTTTACCAACAGGGCTGCCGAGAGCAAGTTGGGGGGGGGCAAAGAACACACACGATGATTGGCATTCATAACTCGAAGGCAGTGCCGACAGCAGCCTTCCGCGCTTTCAATTATGACGTCGAAGTTTACCTGTTTTGTTTTAGATCCTCAATAAGGCTTTGTATGTTGGAGAATTCCATAATAAACCAGCACAACATTCGCCACCACCCCTTCAAATTTCACATATTTAACAGATCACATTGTAACTATGTTGTGCATACAATTGTATCACTTTGGTTCATGAATAATAAATAAGTCAAAGTTGTGGATTTTGCAAGTTTTGAGTTGGACAGCATCTCTTTGCAAAGCTGTAGTTGATTCATGATGAGGCCTTAGTGACAGTTGAAACCAAAAGTATTGTAGAGGTAGTCGGTGTTAATATAGGAATCTTCATCAAGGGAGAAATGCGTACACATGAACAACTAGAAGAAGCTGTTAGAAGGGGTTTTGAAATGCTTCCGTACAATTTCCGAACGATTCTTCCAACAGAGTGTTCCTCTTTTGTGTTATAAACTGCCCTCTGGTTCTGATCCAGGCATCTCTTCTTGAATCTCAAGGCCTTCACTCAATCCTTCAATAGCAATTTCAGAATCTGATGGAGCTGTCATTGCTTCCGCACTGCTGTTTTGATTCCTCTCACGATTGGTTCCCTCACTACATCAAAGCCATGCTGTTGAAGCGTCTTCTGTCTTTTGACTCCTTCAACATGCATTGCTTTTTCTAGGAGCCTGATTTATGATGGTAGCTCATTCTCGATCTCGCTCGTTAAATAGGAAGTGTAAAGTACGGTTATAATGCCCCGATGTTTTATTTGGCTCAAAATGACCTAGCCATGAACAAGCCATTCATTACTGACCTGGGGGCATGGCCTAGACGGCCGGTCTATATAGTTACCTTGAAATGGTACAAATTTTCACAGGCTGTGTGTCCTAATCTGACTTTTCATTAACAGCTCCTACACTTTAACACACATAGACTATAGTAATGCACAATACAATACGTCTGAGCACGTAATTGAAATGTATATATTTACTGGCTGACTCGACATTATAATTTATTATATTAACATTTGCATTATATTTAAAGTGTGATAACCCAATGGTTATATATCGGTCATCATGCCTAAGGCATTGGGTTATCACACTTTAAATATAATGCAAATGTTAATATAATAAATTATAATGTCGAGTCAGCCAGTAAATATATACATTTCAATTACGTGCTCTATTGTATTGTGCATTACTATAAAAGTGTAGGAGCTGTTAATTAAAAGTCAGATTAGGACACACAGCCTGTGAAAAATTGTACCATTTCAAATTGACTATATCACTTGTACTTATACTGTTACTCATTTACAGGTGAGATTTCCACACTTTCTACAAAGTAAGCGGTAACATTCATTTAATGCTCATTGCTTCAACCATTAGAGTCTGATGAAATCAAGTGAAGACACCACCACAGGTATGGGTATTATTGTATTAACATTTGCATTATATTTAAAGTGTGATAACCCAATGGTCATAATGCAGCAGAGGACTACCTCTTGCAAAATACAACAAATGATCAGTGGCCATAGTTTAAAAAAAAAAGAGGAGGAACCAGCAGGATGTAACTCAAATTCAGATACAGGAGCTTCCATCTAATTGCAAGACCCAAACATGTACATGGTCAGTTGCTATCAGTTTTAAGTAATAAAATGACTGTAGGTCAATGGTTAGATGTCTGTCGTTTTATTGCCCGCCAAGAGTCCGTCACAGTACATATTTGGCAATTACTGGACTTGTATTTTTACAAAACTGTCCACTTACATTATATTTCCCAGCACAAAACGTGAGAGGGCAAATTATGACTGGTCAGTTATACAAGTTTGTATTATAACAATCTTCGTTTTTGTACAGCCCAGTTGATTGGGACAAGTAGTCAGAAGTGTCGAGACTGTTGAGAACTGAACTGTGAAATTGTAGTTAATGTTGGTGCATTCATTACAAGCATATGTTGCCATAAGACTTGACAAGTCACATCTGCTTTATTCTTGGATAAGTCTTACAATTTCTGTTCCAAATCTTGATAAGACTTGATAAGACTTAGATAATTCTTGCTAAGTCTGGCAAGTTTTGCTTGGTAAGGCTTCATAAGACTTGTTGCAAACCGTTGCAAGATTTTCTTTGTAGGTGTCTGCCAATTATGTGTACACAAGGTAGAGAGCCATCTTTTTGCAACGTGTCAACGTGTTGCAACTTTGGCAAATGGCCGTATATATGGCTCTGTAAACATGCAGGCTTTGACATGCAAGGTACCTTTGAGTTTTTGAAAACATCATTCTGCTGCACCTATATGTCTCCAATACCTGCTGGACTCATATTTGCTATCAACTGTGTATGCCAGTTAATCGACTTCCTTAACTTCAGCAGTCTATGCTTTAAAACAGATGAAACACTCAATCCCCTGGTCTTTCAAAGTACAAATCAGCAAAAAGTACAAATAGACACCACCATTGCACATTATGATAACAATTGACAGGTAAAATTGCTTTCATTTCATGCAGGTGCTGGAGAGAGGTAATTATAAAGCCTTTGTCACCTACAGTAATTCCTCAGCCAATGTCCCCTGTCAAAATGATTATTGTGTAAATGCCTCTTGTGAATGTCTGTAGCATTACAACTATACAATCCTGGAAATGTCTGATTGATTACGGGGGACAGCAATACCACTTTAAAAGTACTTTAAAGTACAAAAGAAGATAAACATCTTTTTTCATCGTCTTTGTTATGTGGTACTCCATATCTCCAGTAATTGTGCAGAGAGCAGTTGGAAAGATGCTAGAATAGGAGAGGCGACTTTCATATTTATATTACAGTACGTGAAGCTGATAACAGTTGTCTATGTGTATTCTGTGACAATGATGATGCCACAATAAGCTGATTTACACAGCACCCAAACAATACTCCTGATGCACTATCCAGGACACCATAACTATTGCTTGCACAGTGATTGTAGTCACATGATACATACACAACACAATTTTTATATGCACCACTAAAATGTCCTCTAGTTCTGCATACAGTCTGACTGGAATAATAGGTGGCATTATTCCATCTTCAATAAAATATTTTATTCCTACAAAAAAAAGGGGAATGCAATCTATTAAATACAGCATGCAGTAATAGATTACAGCATCAGCATGTAATAAAAATTAAATGCTGGCATTTCACAGTATAGAATGTACAATTAGACACAGAAATGAAGATGATGATGTATGTAACATTTGTTTGGTACATTATTTCCATGAGAAAAAGACAAAGTCTAGTAGTATCACATTACTTTTAGAATGAACAAAATAGTCCGATTTACTAAATTAATTCAATCAACAGTAGATACTGATATAACCTTCCCAGAACTGTCTTCCCCCACCCCATCTTAATTTTAACCTGTACAGGATGCGCATACATTTTTTTTTTGTTGTTTTTATTTGTTGGTACAATTAACCCAAATAACATCATATTAGAGCAAGGATGAAGCTACAGTACCTATAATTAAATAATGCACAAAATGCCAAATCTCTATGTGCTTAAAGAATCTACAGCATCAATCTTTTCTGCTGCATCTAGCATCTTGCCATTATATCAATATTCATTACTGCCTTCTCACCTCCTTAAGAGCTTAAATAGACAGGATTGTTGATGCTGGATGGCTGCACAGGCACATTAGAATCAAGCAAGGAACTGTAGACATCATGTGATGTGTTTGAATTCACATTTTTCCTTAGCAATGGCCCCCTCAGTATGCCATATCCTTCTACCAACTTGAGATCCTTCTCACCACCTTCATTTAATGCACTGTAGACCTCATCAGATTGATTGTTTGCAGCGTGGTGAGTTGCTCTGTCATATTTGTCAGGTGATTCAGCAACAGCCTGCATGTGATCTTTCGTTGCATGGTGAGCCAATGTATTATAGCTGTCAGGTGATTCAGCAACATCCTGGCTGTGATCCAGCTTAGAGTAGTCCGATTCTAATGGCAATCAGAGTATATTTACAATAAAGCTTAACATGGCACAGTACCTGTAGCGGCATCCCCAGATCCCTCATCCTTTGAGCTGTCAGTGTGTTTATGTTGCAGACTTTTCCCTACTTTGGTACACAGCTCTGAATTGCTTTGTGATGTATTTGCACTTGCAGTATTTGGCAGCGGTGCATGCTTGTCCCAAGTGCACTCGGGTGTAGTTGCGTACATGTACTCTGATTCATCCAATGGTGCTGCATCACACTCCGTCCCATTCTTGTCGGTATTTGCATTAAATAGTTCGAAGGATGGAGTTGGGTTTGCTTTGGTCTGACCTGTCAGTTTATATGGAAAGGATTTGCTCACAAACTGACACAAACATATCATGCAGCAAAATTGTATTATGTGTGAATAATGTATCAATAGTGAAGCCAACCTCATAATGGATGACATGAGTATTGTGGAATTGAGCAGGAAACTTACATTCCAGGGGTCATTCTGTGCTTAATCGTGAGGTTTTGGGTGCAATGTAGGTACTAATACATGGTTATTAAGTTTGTTAGTTGTATCCAGGTTCTCAGATTGTTTGAATGTTTGATGCTCACCGCAGGATAGGCTATAGCCGCCCAGCGCTTCAGCGCATAGCACCAGCCCCGGATATCCATGCAGGTCCGCACTACGTGCTATACCCCTCGATCGATGGCAATTCGGCCCTGTATTAATTCTATCCAGGGCTCGCCTACAGAGGCTATGCCTCAATGAAGATTTTTGAGCTCATTTAGCAACTATGAACCATGTTTCTTGCTATAACCTTTGTAGTCCTAGTGCTGTACAAATATCATGTATATCATTTTCAAACCCTTTGGTAGCTCTAGAGCTACATGCAATTAATTTATCCAACAAAACTACCAGTATCAATTGTTTTACTTTGACCATAAATCTAAAAACGAAACATTAACTATTATCTCACTACGTAACAGTTGAAGTGGTGGGCATTTCACATGTCAGCAAAAACATGTAACTTGTGCATATTCTTGAATTAGCTTCCCAAAGGCTGGTCTGTGTAGGCCTTACTAAACAAAGTTGTCCACAACCCACAAAGCTGTGGTTTGCACAAGGTTCAATAAGAAACACCTGTTAAGCATCAAGACAGCTGTGATTTTCACCATCTCCTCATTTGTGAGATGATAAGGCTGTTACTGCTGCCACAAGGAACATGAAAGACTGTGATCCATTAACCATATGCGTGGCCATAAAAATGGTCAATCAGTTAATGCATACAAAGTTTGTTACATCACCCATTTGATTCAGCTTTGGCATCACATTACAAGTTGCTATTCAAAAATGGTAATAGTTGTTCATTCCTACTGTGCAGGTCGTAGAAAAGAGACAACTATTATCACTGTGTTAGAATTTTCCCTATACCTTATCAATGGGAGAATGGCTGCTGATTCACACTTCCTGCTTTCCATCACAAATCGTTTTATTAAAGGTGAGAAAATTGGTTGCAAACACAACATCAAGAGGCACATCAATTGAGACCAAGATCGATCCAAAAAGGGTCACTTTGGCTTCATTGTCCTAGAACAGTTGTTTTTCCTCGATCCACCCACCTTGATTGTATAATCACATGAAGAGAAAACCCCAATGAAAAGAGCATTGATGGAGCTTTCAAATGATCCTAGAACTATGAAATCAATGCATTTAACATAGTACAGAAGGATAAAAATGGTGGCAACGTTTGTCGTTTTTACTCTTTGAGCGCCAAGTGCATCTATATATGCATGCTCACAAAACGAGAATTATCTGCCTAACCATTCATGCAGTGCTGTGTGTTATATTGTGTTCATCAAAATCACTTTGAATATGCATGCAAGTGCAATACTAGCATGCATGTAACCCCATAGTCATACAAATGTTTGAAAATATGTGGTCCCGGTTATAAGCTCATTTTGTGTGTCCCATTATAACCCTCTGGCCTTTTGTTGCAACAACCCATAATGCAAACTTGCTAAATGGGGAAGTGAACAGGCAATCATATACTACACTGATCTGGGCTACACATTCTTGTTCTTGGAGTATTGAAGTGATGCATTACTGAAATCATCTGAATAATGGGGTTCTTTAGCCAGTGTGAGAAGAAACCTTTGTATGGACTTATAAGGTTACAAGTGCAGCAAGCATATGCATGCATCATAGAGTTGTGAATGATCAACACATTTTTGCACACAATATCTAAATAATGCATGAATGGTGTAAGGGTTGTGTATGCATGCATACATGCATGTATGCTTGGCGTTCAAAGAGTTAAGGGTGGATTGAACTGTATGCTGAGTGGCATTTTTTTGCCACAGCCCATGCAAAAGGGCCTCATGATGGTGTTGGTATGGTTAAGCATGAGACATCAAGAGCAAACCTACAGAGGTCATATGAAAACCAGATCCACACTCCCAAACACCAATACGAGTGGGCTAAGCTATGTGGAGACTTTAGAAATTGGAGCTGAGGACTGATTCCTCCTGACTGACTTGTAGCAGCAGTGTCAATTGAGGGACACAGTCCTTTCATGCATACTATATCTTCTAGCTGGCACAAAGAGTCGGTTGCTGGTTACTATATCCTAATGCTACAGATGTAAAACTGTGTGCATTGCAATGGAAGAGATTGTGGTGTGTGTGAGTACAATCAACAGTCCTGATTAAGAAGAGGTGAGAGTACAATTTCTACATCCAGCCAGACCATCTTCAAGAAAAGATGATGTCAGAAGGGTACAGATATTGATGAAGGTCAACCTTCGAAAATGAGATGGTGAAAGCAGCTGTCTTTAAACCAAGCCTTTCAATGCTGAACTGGTGCTTCTGATTTCCTCCTTGTGCAAACCACAGTTTTGTGGCTATTTCAACATTTAGTTTTTTATTTGATCATCATAATTTTTCACAAATTTAAGGTCAAAGTGGAAAAAACTAATAATCATTCATCTTGTGACGACGCGAAAAGGGACTAATGCATAAACCTGTCAGAAGAAATGTATACATATTAAGTGCCTTGCAACGTGACAGATAGTCCGATTCTCAGTGCATAAGAATCTCTGTGTATAAGACATTTCAGACTTCTAGAGTATAATAAAATCAAAAACCATGTGTTAGGTCCCAACGATCCTCATTTGATAAACTATATGAAATTTTTAATTGCATTACATAGATAACCAACCAAAGGGTGTCAAAATAATTGTAAAGCACTAAGAATAAAAAGAGTATAACTAGAAACATGGTTAATGGTTGCTAAAAGGCCACAGTTCGAAGACATATACCTTGAGAACCATACAACTAAAACACTTTTTTCCCATACCTTATTAGTACTTACAAAATGGGGTACATGTATGTTTATCATAAAAGGTTGCGCCCACCATTAAGCCTCAGGTGAAGCACAACAATGTGCAATGGACACAACACACGTTTAAAAAAGGTGTGCTAACCTCGCATTGAGCTTCTTTGATGAGCCTTCCTGCGCACAAGATGTGCTACTAATAATATCACTGCCACTGTCACCATCACAACAATGACAGTGGCTAGGATTGCCACCAAGGGAGCTGCCCAACTATCACCTCTATCACTAGCAGCAACAACAGCTAAGAAATTGACAACATTAGTTTCTACTTCATATTTTCCACACGCATTTCTCACCTGATGATGCTTGAGTAGCTACATATTCGATGGGGCACATTTGGCAGAGGCAATTCATGACAGTAGTGTTGTAGTAGTATTTCTGTTATAGAAATAATTCAACACATTTAATACTGTCTTGTATCGAAGATACTGCACATACCAAACAGGTACTTCCATTTAGACACGATGAGCTGTTAGAGAAGCCATCACATAGCCCTATAGGAAAGAAGTCCTGCATTAATTTACCTCGTTTCATTGGTGAATCTGATTAAGAAGGTGGCCTAATGACTAATCCAGACAAAATAACACTGAAACTAAATATCTTCTATAGATCATCTGGAATTTCCTCATAAATACAAAAACTATGCAAGATTAAAGAAAGAGTCTCATCCATGCAGAAGGAACTAATTTAAATTGCATTTGGGTGCTGAAGAAGATACACGGAAATACATGTAAAAAGTGGTATAGGTCTGTTATGTTGGAACCATTCAAGTTTTCATTCTTAGCAAATTTTATGGGCCCAGAGGAATAAATTCTAACCAGCCAAATGGGGCACCTCAATTAGCTACCTAAATGTACTGGCCAATAAATACTGTAGTAATCTATCTGTGCAGCTTGTACTGAGATCATGGTATTCCATTGTGCTCCATCAATGCATAGTGCTCAATGATATCTGGTCATATGTGGTGTGCAGTCATCTTCATCTCATGCTCAGAGCAAGATTTAATGACCTTTCAAAGCGCTACTTAACATGTGGTACATTACGCGTGCGATGATCCCAATGGGTCACACTGCTTCTAAATAAAATATTGTGCGCATCAAGTGACAATAGACCTAAGTGCTGAAAAGAGGCCCAACATGCTTTGATTATTGCTCACATGGAGGAGAGATGGAACATGCATTGCAACATAATGGAATATCAATGTTGCATGACTGAACACACATAAGCAATATTCTCTATCTGGATGACAGCACAAAGCATAATGGCATTATAGGTGTACTACGCACTCAGCACTTAAGATGGCAACACAAGCAATGCCGTCTTTAATTCATCAATCGTACCATAAATTTGCACACACATTCAATTAAGAAACTACACACAAACATTTACACACATATGCACCCATATGCACATGCACATGCACACACACACACACACACACACACACCCAATATCACTGTATTACTACACACGGCATGTGTACAGTTGATTACCTTGTGTTTGAGTCAGTACTGCACATGTTGTTGATCCAGCATTTCCTGCTACAACCGCCCATACACAACAAGTGTAGGATGTAGATGGCCTCAGCCCAACAAAAGTTGCATTGTAGGTCTGGCCAACAGAATAGTCAACATGGTGACTGCCATCTTGGGCAGTACATGATGCATTGAAAGATGGTGAAGAGCCATTGCTATTATTAGTAAGTGACCAGATAGCATGCAGGGAGTTTGGATTGCCAGTAGTATTGACAACCACAGTGCTGAGTTGAGGGATAGCAGGGCCTGAGGTGATGTTAGCTGTGTACACAAAGGTGTGGCACAGAGATAAAGTAATATTTCCAAATCAGGTCATAATATGCCATGTGTCACCAGCACCCACATATGTGTGACAAACAGGGCAATGGACCTTTTACGTGTGAGGTCACACAAGGAACTAAAGGAGGGGCGCAACTTAATAATGGTACAAGTTTATTGTCATAACTGTTATGTGCTTTTCCTTTAAAAATTTTGTTTTGTTGTCATTCTTGAATCTCATGATGGCCCTTCGTAACTGATTTCTAAACAGCAGTAAAATGGTAATGAACTTCTTTGCCATTACTGCCAAAGGTATGTCATTTTAGTATATAGTCAGGCATTGAATTATCATTCTTAACATGTTTGCTATGTTGTGTATTATTGTGGCGTTTCTATAGGGACTTATCTTGTCAAACATAGCTAATAATGTGTGATGTCAGAGGCAAAAGGTTTATTATCGTTATACAATTTGGTTGTAACTGGTTGTAGCCTGCAAAACCAGAGAACCATCAACTGTGACACAATGTATGGCTAGACATGAAAATACTTGGATGCTGACCCAAGAACTACAAGACAGTGTCAGGTTTAGTGATCTAGCTTACAAAAATTCATTCTATTGGAGCGGTTCTGAGCAGTGCTGCCACACACCATGCAGCAATCCATCATCCTGCATGTTATATAATGATTTCCAGGAGAAAAGACCGCTGGTTAGTAAGATACTGTCCTACAAGAAATGGCACTCGTGAGAATCAAGATTGTTGGCCAACACGCTCCCACAATGCAATGGAACAGTTGGAAAGAACAACATTAAGTGCCTGTGGTGGTCTACTTGAAGACAGCAATGAAATTAGCTTTTTATTTTTAACCTGCTAGCTAGTTTTAGACCCTGTCCTCAATTATACGCAAGTGCACGTCCATGTATATATTATCTCGCATTATGCAACTTACCTTTGCAGGACTCTGAAGTACCAATCTGCAGGTATCCATCACAGCATGCAAACTGAGATCTGCTTTGTGAAATGGTTGTATACACTTGCTGTGTAGAGTACTCTATCCTGATGAGTAGTAAGCGTTGTCCAAATAGTAAACACAAATGAACTGTACATACATGCAAATGGCTCTTTTGATTGGTGCATTAGCATTCCTGTGGTTCTAGACATGCAACAGCTCTTCCTGCTACAAGCATGAAAACCTGAAGTGTAAGATTATGTATTTCATCCTACTGCAGACAATGTAAGCACATGACCAATCAGGACATACAACTATGAAACTAATAATGTGAATCATAACATGACAGTAGGAATCCACACACCACATAAGCATCTATACCCTACACATTACACAATTCAGTATTTCAGGCATTTTAGGGGAGGTGCTGTCTTAAAACCTGCATTTTTTATGTTTTCCATTATCATATTTGCCTCCTTACCCTGACCTCACAGTAACAATCATGCTCCAGTACAAAAGTTCTTAATTCTTTATTATTATTATTGCAACGCTATATGTATGCTGTGCAAACAACTAGGCCTATTTCTACGTGTAATGGATGCAGCCACTTATCTTTAGTTTTTGAGTTAGGGCTAGGTCATTCCGAAGGTTTCGTACATAGTATTGTCTCTTCGGATCTTTGAAAACATGATCTAGCACAAACCCTAAGACGATCATTAATTGTGGCGCTCGATCAAGCTCAAGCCAGAGATCTATACTATCTGTGATCAAGCAAAGTAACATTTGTTAACTGATATGAGTTGTAGGAGTGGGGGGCTACGTGAAAGGTGTTTGTCCAATCCAGCCCGTGTCGGAATGTTGCACAAAGAACGCACCTTAGTAGCAATCTGATTCACTGAGCTTAGTGTAGCTGGCTACTACGATCAGTATGTAGTATTAAGGTATAATTATCACACATCGTGCAACAAAGTTAAGGAAACACAAAAAATATCTGCAGTGAACAACGACTCTTGTATACCAAGTGAACGTACTTGAGATCGTACAATGCGCACAGCATACTGCACGACTAACCTGCTGCATGTGTACAAGCCCCAAAAACCGCACGAGTAATACTGTGTACTAGACACAACCACTGAAACGCTGATGGTGCTGGTCTCAACCACTGCCATGTAACAGACTCTGCGGCGCACAACACACAACGCAGACGGCACACATACAAACACAAAAAGCAAAGATCAGAGGCCAGGTATTGAAGATCCATCAGTAACATACCCATTTGATTGTCCTCGAGCAAACACCGATACAAGTACAGCACACAGCAATCCTACGTACATCGTATATTATTAATTCACACCACATGCAAAACTCAATTTGCGCTTAGCATGCATAGTATAAACTAATTATGGTTACACCACGCGACTTCATGTCTACAATATGATTCTTCTTCTTCACAATGTGGGATAGTGCAGACGGCGGACGGGACTATACTAGGCATGGAAATGGTCACGTGCCTGTATTCGTTTCATGGGCACTTAAATCCGTGGGTACCTAGGCCTATTCAATTGCCCTTGTAATACTATATGTTCACATTTGTGGGCAGTTTTCTAAAAAAAAACATATCGTTATTTTTCTCGAGTACATCTGATTGACTCTGATGGAAAACTATAGTTCTTACGAAGCGTACGTGCTTGCCTGTAAAGCTTTACGCTACGTTTGTCATTGTAACATGGTTCAGGCATAGATAATAACCCCAAGTTCTTGGGGCTATTATGTATGGTTCAGGCTGATGTTGAGCTTCTACCATCTGTCACTAGCTGGAGTGCATACATTTAATCAGACTGAAAGCAGGTTCATAGCTCTCCTGCTTTCAGTCTTTTTCAAAACGCTGCATCCTCTGCATCCACTTTCCAGTCACTTGAAAGGCTGCAAAAGTGATCCCCGTACCCAGACCAAACATTATCGCTTAATGTGTTTCTGGACCTAACGCATGCTGTTGTTTTTTTTCAAGTCTGAAATGTCCTCTATACATTGCTTCTTCCGCACCGAGAATCGGAATATCTGTCGAGTTGTAAGGCTCTGAATTTTTAATTAGCCATACGCAGGCGTTACATTTCTATTGCGCGTACTGGAAATTTTATAATGTATGCATTAGGTCCCTTCTCGTGGAAACGATCCCATATATATTACCACTAGAAGCTAGAAGTAGCAGTACACAGTATGCAATAATACTAATGGTTTTGCTCTTCACATAGTGCACATATATTTATACTGTATAATACTTAGACAGACATAATGAAATCAGAGGCACCAATGCATCCCTCATCACTGAAACTAGGACAATGTTATTTTAGCCGGTGCATCCAACACTGCATGTATAGCCCACAAAAGGAAAAATTCACAGTAACTTCATACTTATACTATGCAACACGCACTAAATGAAACTTGTGATGAAGTACAACTGGTCCCCCTTTTTAACAGTCAAGAGCATGTTGGAGACTAAAGTGGGCACCACACCCATTGCATTTGGCAAATGAATAATTAGTGTATTCCTCTTCAAATGTTAATAATGTAAATAGATTGCAATAATTATGGCTGCACACAGATATCATACTACTTTATAGTTCAACTATTGAACACAAATTTAACTGCATTAATTGAAACCATTAATAACATTCAAGATCAAGTTATTGATTGCGACACACCTTTGCATGTGTGGGTCCAGATTCAAAGACATAGCATGGCTGATGGTGCAGCCCTTTCTAATATCTCGATGATGTAAAACATCACACAAATTTATGTTACATTGTGTGTCTGTGTCTTTTTTATAATTCTTCATAATATGCAATGTCTTTCTATTGACACCATTTTCTTAATCAGTTTAACTGGTCATTTAATATACTCGTGGTGTTATATAGTTAATAAAAATATAGAAAATTGCAGTTAAGTAGGAAAAGTCAAACAGTGAAATGTTGGGATGTGCAAGAGCAAAATTGTCATTTGGCAAGAGCCTTTGTCTGAGGTGAAGGAGTACAACAGGAATTAAAGAAGTAGCAGGTTAACCAGACTCAGTTTCTAAACATATTCATCATCATTAATCACATATGTTTATGTGTATATTTGTTAGTGTAATGTATTTTTATATAGTGTTTAGTATTATTATTTATCCTCATGTTTGCTAAGATACACAAAGCAAAAAAATAATATGAAAACAGCCCAGGGTGCTGCATGCCCTATACAAAGTATACTTGCCAAGTTTCTTTAAACATTGTAATAAGATTGTTATTAAAAAGTTATTGAGTGGACCAATATATATTGCATTGCATTACCTTGTTCCAAGATGAACTATGTACCGTATTACAGTACTATTAATAAGATGGTACGAAGTTGTGAGGATACTATCAATCTCAAAAGCTTTCCTTGAGCTTCAGTGGTGTATGTATTAAAGGTCTGCTAAATGTAAAAAAATTTCCAGTGTGTTGAATAATGTATGGTTAACTAAAAATTCAGAGCCTTAAAGCAGCTCCTTGACAGATTGTCCAATTCTCAGTGCATAAGAACCGCTGTGTAGAGGATATTGTAGACTACTAGAATATCAATCTAGAAAAAAACATAAATTAAGTCTCTATTCACTGCAACAATCCCATACTTCATTCCTGCAATAAAGATAAAACTACACTATTAATGCCCTAATGCAGGTCAGATCCTACTATCAGAAGTCCATATATCTATAAAGATGATCAAGAATCCACCAAATGATCACTGATTGGTACAGTTTCAATTTGTGACCTTTGAGAATGGCAGAGAGCTATAGTTGATTTAAAGTAGTGAAATTAATTCCATTCATTCCATTATGCAGGCACTGTTCTCCTCAAAACTCAATGTACTCCATTCAGTTTGGATAATACAATTATATGTCTTTCTATTGACACCATCTTCTTAATCAGTTTAACCGGTCATTTAATATACTGGTGGTGTTATATAGTTAATAAAAATATAGAAAATTGCACTTAAGTTGAAGAAGTCGAACAGTGAAATGTTGGGATGTGTAAGAGCAACCAGACTCTGTTTCTAAACGTATTCATCATCATTAATCACATATGTTTATGTGCATATTTGTTAGTGTAATGTATTTTTACTGTGTGTGAGTACAGTGTTTAGTATTATTATTTATCCTCATGGTTGCTTAAGATACACAAAGCAAAAAAATAATATGAAAACAGCCCAGGGTGCTGCATGCCCTATACAAAGTATACTTGCCAAGTTTCTTTGTAATAGATTGTTATTAAAAGGTTATTGAGTGGACCAATATATTGCATTGCATTACCCTGTTCCAAGATGAACTATGTACCGTATTACAGTACTATTAATTAATAAGATGGTACGAAGTTGCGAGGATACTATCAATCTCAAAAGCTTTCCCTGTGCTTCAGTGGTGATATGTAAAAAAGTTAATTAAAAATTCAGAGCCTTAATTAAAGCAGCTCCTTGACAGATTGTCCTATTCTCAGTGCATAAGAATCACTGTGTAGAGGACATTTTAGACTACTAGAATATCAATCTTGAAAAAAACATATGTTCAGTCCCTATCCACTGCAACAATCCCATATTTCATTCCTGCAATAAAGATAAAACTACACTATTAATGCCCTCATATAGGTCAGATGCCTACTATCAGAAGTCCATATATCTATAAAGATGATCAAGAATCCACCAAATGATCACTGATTGGTACCGTTTCTATTTGTGACCTTTGGGAATGGCAGGAAGCTATAGTTGATTTAACTCTTTCATGGGCAACAGAGCAATATTGCGCCGCAGGTGCTATACTAAAGCCACTCTATTTATCTAAACAGTTAACACTTTGTAGTCAACAACATATTGATCGGTTTTTTCCCTGGTCACATAGTGTATGCTGTTTGCTAACTACGTTTTCCTGCAACATGTGTACCTGTAATAATTGGCTTTGCCCACGAAAGAGTTAAAGTAGTGCAATTAATTCCATTATGCAGGCACTGTTCTCCTCAAAACTCAATGTGCTCCATCCAGTTTGGATAATACAATTAAATGTGGCACATGTGCTGGGCATAACAAAACATGATTGCAATGACAAACCCCAGTCAATATGATGTATTTGTATTACTTCCTGAGTATCCGAGATCTTTCGCAATCCTATGCAAGGCACCATCTAAATGATGTGCTGCAGTAAGGTGAGCCACATAATCATAGTTGTCACATGACCCATGAGTGTGATCTTTGGCAGTGTGGCCAGCAATTTCAGGAGTGTGATCCAGTTTAGAGAAACCTGACTCTACTATATAGGTCAAAGAACATACATAATCACATAATATAACCGAATACTACATACCATTAGCAGCAACTCCAAATCCCACTTCTGGGATGAGACCTGAGGTGTCTTTAATTGATCCATATGCTGGATTTATTACTGTTGTAGTTTTGTGATCTACGATGCCTTGTGATCTGGTTGCAAGTACAGTTTGATGCATGGAATTTTTAACTTCTTTCGTAAACTGCTCCAAAGTGTGCTGAGCTGTTGGGTTTGCATTTGCTAGCTCCAATCTTGCTGATACATCATGATCAATGCTGGTTTCTGCTGCGGCTATATTCAAATTCTGCAGCCCGTATGAGACATTTTGGTCCATTTCGACTGAATATGAATGGAAATCTAATTAATGAATTAATAAAATGAAGTTACTCTTTGTATCAATCATTACACTAGTAAGCATCCATTGCAAATGCAGACATAACCACAATATTATGCAATGATGGCTATACTATCGTAAATTTTAGAGTAAAAGGTAGATTTTAAAACTTCTGTTACGAGAAGTATTGATGATTGAGTTGAGATTTGCATTTGCACGATCAATGATCTCATTTTGGTCCATTTTGACTGAATATGAACATCCAGTCAGCAAACGAATCGATAAAGCAAAGTCAATCTTTACATCACATTAGTAAATTTCCATTGCAAAAGATGACACAATGACAGAGAAGCATTTTTTGGATGTAACCTTACTAATGATGGCTATACCATTGTAGATTTGGAAATTGTAGTTTAAGAAGTAGATAAAACACTTCTCTTTAAGAAAGGTGGGTTGCCTGTTGCACATGTAAAGAAACAGGATTCATTGCAGTCAGAAGTTTTGAAACATGTTGCAAGTTGGGTTATAAGATACAGAGTGCTGTGTGATAAATTACAGCAAGTACGAATTTGGGCATGAGATAGAAAATCTACATTTTGTCAAATAACATAAACTTGATATTTGCAGACATTTGTTTGGTTAACTATTTGTAGTGAAATACTTTGGGAGGTTGGTTTTCGTATGACTTCAAAAATGTTTAAACAGAATTTCATACTGGATAATCACCTAGCATAATCACATGAAATAACATTCTCCTTTCAGTACTATGTACAATTGCAATAACAGAATAGGTGAGGGTTGGATATGACAGAAGACAGAGACATCTATATGCATATTGAGGAGTATATAATTTGTCGTAATCACTAAACCTCTATTTACACATACATTACCTAGATATTACCTAACCTTTTATTGAAAGAGCCTTTTTGTAGCGAAGTATCATAATTGAAACCACCACAACTATCACTATCACCAAGATGACAGTGATTAAGGTTGTCACTAAGGCAGCTACCCAAAAATAATCACCAACAGCCGGTAAGAAAACAACAGCTGGTAAGAAAACAACATAATTAGTTCTCCACTATATTTTCCACACTTCTCATTTGTGGCTGTGTCATTTGCTATGTATTCGATGGGGCACATTTGGCAGAGGCAATTCATGACAGTAGTGTTGTAGTAGTATTTCTGAACACATGAATGTTATTACATTGCATTAAAGATATTGTACATACCAAGCAGGTGGTTCCATTCAGACATGATGAGGTATTGGAGAAGCCATCACACAATCCTGCCAAATACAAAGTTACATATTCATTTGTCAAGTCCATTGGCATAGTGACGTCTGGTTAATATGGTGATGAAATGAACAACAAGGACCCACACGAGTAATAATGGTGCAATGTGTATAGCCAAGTGGTTATACTGTACAATGCTATCAAGTGTATTTTCTAGTCTGTCATTTAGTATTTGCACTAATTGTGTCATTCAATAACATGACCATCTTTCATACAATATGGCACTCATTGGCATAGTCAGAAGGATTGTGCTCATTTGCACACGTAAATGCAATGGAGATATGTGAGCACAACCACATGTGTGTCTAAAAGTTTTCAATGGAACTGCTAATGCTGGACCAGGACATTTCAGCGATAAGATGATGGAGTGTGAATGGGGTAATGCAGACAAACTTGCTTGGCTTAAGGTACAACTGGTCGGACGAGCCCAGAAGGAACTATCAGCTGATGCCCAGGCTGACTATACAAAGATGTATAAAGCTCTACTGGAGTGTTTTGAACCAAATAATGAACTGTTCATGGCTAAGTTCTGTATGTGTTGTAAGAAGGTATGGAGGATGGGCTGAATTAGAGGAAGATCAGCATAACCTGGCAGAAAAGGTGATCTTATCTCTATCTCACTTTTTTGGCTGACATTACAGTTCAGTTGGACCATTGATTACAAGAGTGCATTTGACAACCTAATAGTTGCCTTGTCTTGAATCCTATTTTGACATTCACAAGACCTTGTGTCCTGAATACTGATGGGCTCTCTCTCAAATCCATGACAATGGTATGGTGCGAGTGGTTGTGTGTGCAGGGTGTGAGTGCATGGTGTGAGTGGTTGTGTGTGCAGGGTGTGAGTGCATGGTGTGAGTGGTTGTGTGTGCAGGGTGTGAGTGCATGGTGTGAGTGGTTGTGTGTGCCAGCAGTTTTAAATTCGCAAGCACTGACATTTCAGTTCTGAACCTCATTTGCAAAATGTAGGTCTGTTTCGTTGCAGGATTCTATTAAGTCCCACTAAACTTCATTTTTTATTTGTTGCACCACCCAGTCTTCATTGAAATAGTTCTTATTAGCTCACACTTCTTTTGTCGTCTGCAGGTGTCAGTAGCGATACAGAAATTAGCACTCTGTTTATTTGAACAGCAAGAGATTGTTTCCTCAGCTGGCAATGATTCCTATAATTTCTTTGAGATTTGGCCATCCTCTATATGGTTCGGCACTCAACCATTTACTGCCATTTACTAGACCCTCCCCCCCTCCCCTTCCTCCCCAAGGGGTAAAAAAATGCACACAACCATCTGGCACATAGCGCACTGGTGGAGGGAAGTCCAACTCAGTTGTCACTGGTAAAGGGATGACCCTATACAGCCTTTTCTTTTTCTCTGCACCAACAAGACAAGCAAGATTATGATTTCTGGATGGAGAGCTATATAATTGCACATGCTACAATAGCTACGAATTTAGCCCTGCTTTATTAGAAATTAACTATCATTCATTCATCTTATTTTATGAATTTGGCACATTTGCATGTTGATTGCTAAATTTAATGTTTACTTCAACTTCTTAAGACGTTCATAGTGATGAATACAAGAACAGAAACAAAGAGAAAGAAAATAATGTGAAAATGGTATGTTGCACATTGCATGTGCACATGTATTTATATTGTAATGAATCTAATTACAGAGGGTCATATGATAGAGACAATTATAATGTACTGGAGCAATTGTTGAGTATCATGCATGATTGATTTTGTTAAAAATATGTTACTTTGCTTTGTGCATTAGTGAGGTTACTTGGGTGACTCACCCATGTACATGTTAGACATACTGTGATAATCATGACACTTCTATACTCCACTAGATGCATGATGCACACAATGCAGAACCATCACCAGATCAGTTGCACAGTGTGTGCAAAGCACATGTAGTACATGATAAATGTAAATGCATACCATGTAAACAATATACTTGTCTACACCATATGGGATCGTTCCATAAAAAGGGACTTAATGCATGTTTTTTCAAGGTTTCAACTTTGATATTCCAGAAGTCTGAAATATCCTCTACACATTGCTACTTATGCACTGAGAATCTGTAATGGAGTTGTATTTCAACGCAAGTGTTACATTTCCATTGCGCGTACTGGAAATTTTATAATGTATACATTAGGTCCCTTATCGCGGAAACAATCCCATATGTATTAAAAAAACAAAACAGACACCAATATAATGTACACAATAGTGCCACAATACTGTGCAATGATTCCATATTCGGTAATGCTTAAATTACCTTGTGTTTGAGTCAGTACTGCACATGTTGCTGATCCAGCATTTCCTGCTACAACCGCCCATACACAACAAGTGTAGGATGTAGATGGCCTCAGCCCAACAAAAGTTGCATTGTAGGTCTGGCCAACAGAATAGTCAACATGGTGACTGCCATCTTGGGCAGTACATGATGCATTGAAAGATGGTGAAGAGCCATTGCTATTATTAGTAAGTGACCAGATAGCATGCAGAGAGTTTGGATTGCCAGTAGTATTGACAACCACAGTGCTGAGTTGAGGGATAGCAGGGCCTGAGGTGATGTTAGCTGTGTACACAAAGGTGTGGCACAGAGATAAAGTAATATTTCCATATCAGGTTATAATATGCCATGCGTCACCAGCACCCACATATGTGTGACAAACAGGGCAATGGACCTTTTACCTGTGAGGTCACACAAGGAACTAAAGGAGGGGCACAACTTAATAATGGTACAAGTTTATTGTCATAACTGTTATGTGCTTTTCCTTTTCATTCTTGAATCTCACGATGGCCCTTCGTAACTGATTTCTATACAGCGGTAAAATGGTAATGAACTTCTTTGCCATTACTGCCAAAGGTATGTCATTTTAGTATATAGTCAGGCATTGAATTATCATTCTTAACGTGTTTGCTATGTTGTGTATCTTTGTGGCGTTTCTATAGGGACTTATCTTGTCAAACATAGCTAATAATGTGTGATGTCAGAGGCAAAAGGTTTATATTCAATTTGGGTTGTAACTGGTTGTAGCCTGCAAAACCAGAGAGCCATCAACTGTGACACAATGTATGGCTAGACATCAATATACTTGGATGCTGACCCAAGAACTACAAGACAGTGTCAGGTTTAGTGATGTAGCTTACAAAAATTTATTCTATTGGAGCGGTTCTGAGCAGTGCTGCCACACACCATGCAGCAATCCATCATCCTGCATGTTATATAACGATTTCCAGGAGAAAAGACCGCTGGTTAGTAAGATACTGTCCTACAAGAAATGCCAATCTGCAGGTATCCATCACAGCATGCTAGCTAGTTTTAGATCCTGTCCTCAATTATACGCAAGTGCATTTCACATTAGGTCCATGTATATATTATCTCGCATTATGCAACTTACCTTTGCAGGACTCTGAAGTGCCAATCTGCAGGTATCCATCACAGCATGCAAACTGAGATCTGCTTTGTGAAATGGTTGTATACACTTGCTGTGTAGAGTACTCTATCCTGATGAGTAGTAAGCGTTGTCCAAATAGTAAACACAAATGAACTGTGCATACATGCAAATGGCTCTTTTGATTGGTGCATTAGCATTCCTGTGGTTCTAGACATGCACCAGCTCTTCCTAGAGATGGCTACAAGCATGAAAACCCAAAGTGTAAGATTATGTATTTCATCCTACTGCAGACAATGTAAGCACAGGACACACAACTATCCAACAAATAATATGAATCATAACATGACATCACTAAAGTAAAATCCACACACCACATAAGCATCTATACGCTCCAATACAAAAGTTTATTATTTTTATTTATTAAGGTATAATTATCGCACATCGTGCAACAAAGTAAAGGAAACAAAAAAATATATATCTGCAGTGAATAACGACTCTTGTATACCAAGTGAACATGGTAATTGTACTTGAGATCGTACAATGCGCAAAGCATACTGCACGACTAACCTGCTGCATGTGTACAAGCCCCAAAAACCGCACGAGTAATACTGTGTACTAGACACAACCACTGAAACGCTGATGGTGCTGGTCTCAACCACTGCCATGTAACAGACTCTGCGGCGCACAACACATAACGCAGACGGCACACAAAAAGCAAAGGTCAACGTTCAAGTAAGATCCTCCATAACGTACCCATTTGATTGTCCTCGAGCATGACTTAACTTTGACAATATTACAATAACAGCACATAGTAATCGTACATTCATTCCGCGTCCTTCTTCCCTTATTATGCATCATACAGGTATACGATATTTCGCCTAGGGGAAATTCTAGAGGGCGTGGAGTTTACCTTATGTATTAAACCCATGAACATTAAATTTAATTTTGTGACGCCGCGGTACACAGCCCCATTACAATTGTTGACCCTATGCTTGATCATTCAGCTCCCTATCTCGTGGGAGTGATTGCCACGCCCAGGTAGTTCGGCCTCAGACCCCCTACCGCAGATAGGTTACGTCACCACTATGGCGGTGATGTAATCCATCCGCTTGAGGGTCTGGGACTGAGACTAAGCCCCCATTTTGTATCAGTTACGTACGAAGGCACAACTGTATACAGTACAACAAATAGGACCAAAGTTGAATTTATGTGTTCTTTTAAATATGCGTAATATCATAGATATTGGCCTGGAATTTCAGTATCCATATATCATGGATACCAGTATCAATGGTAATATCTTTGTTTTGAATATTTATTTTGTCGTGCGTGGAACTCTATACAAAAGCTTCTATAAAATGAGACTAAAGCGATGTCACGCCACCAGCGGCTGGTTTTTGAAAGTTTTCTACCTGGATCAGACGTCTTTATCTTCAGACCTTCAAACACCGGTTGCATGTCCTTTTCTCGTCCCCGGTATTTCTTAATCTCGTCCCCAGACCCAATATACGCAGCAAGTGGTCTAATCAATAAGGCAAGTATGAGTGATGATGCCCTTTTTGAGGTCTTGAAATGACGAGGGCGCACAAATTCTCTTTCCTTGTATCGAGAAGAATGGAATTAGATAATACGAGACACATTGAACCTCCCCGGGGAGGTTCAATGTGTCTCGTATTATCTAATTTCATTAGATATAATAAGCTTTGAAGAATGTTTTCGTGTGTTTTGTATGTCCTATAATTGTATTCATATTTAATAATATAAAAAATAACATGCAAGCAATGAGATATGGAGAGCCGTTTGTTTCAAAATTCGATCCGTATTTTTTTCATTCGATAACGCAAAATATCATTCGATAACGCAAAATTGAACGAGGATCATTCGATGGGGAACGAGGATCATTCGATGGGAACGAGGATTATTCCCCCAAGTGTATACAACCATTTCACAAAGCAGATCTCAGTTTGCATGCTGTGATGGATACCTGCAGATTGGCACTTCAGAGTCCTGCAAAGGTAAGTTGCATAATGCGAGATAATATATACATGGACCTAATGTGAAATGCACTTGCGTATAATTGAGGACAGGATCTAAAACTAGCTAGCTGGTTTGTTTGAACTAAAAATAAAAAGCTCATTTCATTGTTGTCTTCAACTAGACCATGACAGGCACTTAATGTTGTTCTTTCCAACTGTTCCGTTGCATTGTGGGAGCGTGTTGGCCAACAATCTTGATTCTCATGAGTGCCATTTCTTGTAAGACAGTATCTTACTAACCAGCGGTCTTTTCTCCTGGAAATCGTTATATAACATGCAGGATGATGGATTGCTGCATGGTGTGTGGCAGCACTGCTCAGAACCGCTCCAATAGAATAAATTTTTGTAAGCTACATCACTAAACCTGACACTGTCTTGTAGTTCTTGGGTCAGCATCCAAGTATATTGATGTCTAGCCATACATTGTGTCACAGTTGATGGCTCTCTGGTTTTGCAGGCTACAACCAGTTACAACCCAAATTGAATATAAACCTTTTGCCTCTGACATCACACATTATTAGCTATGTTTGACAAGATAAGTCCCTATAGAAACGCCACAAAGATACACAACATAGCAAACACGTTAAGAATGATAATTCAATGCCTGACTATATACTAAAATGACATACCTTTGGCAGTAATGGCAAAGAAGTTCATTACCATTTTACCGCTGGTTACATGAGGACGAGGTGTTGTCTTTGAGTTGGATTCGTTTGACCGGGTACCAGTATATCTCTGTTGTGGCTACGTGAGTTGACTTGAGAATGTAATTTATTTTGTGGAATTCACACAGGCTAACTCTTTTGGATATCAAAACACCAGTGCGCTTGGTGTTGTCATTTA
This sequence comes from Ephydatia muelleri, assembly GCA_013339895.1. Taxonomy (NCBI): domain Eukaryota; kingdom Metazoa; phylum Porifera; class Demospongiae; order Spongillida; family Spongillidae; genus Ephydatia; species Ephydatia muelleri. Next base: position 4,864,310 of record JABACO010000013.1, on the reverse strand, counting down.
CCGGTATGGAGTCTTGCGACTTGGATGCGTGTGGCTACATGAGTTGACTTGAGAACATCATTTATTTTTGTGGAATCCACACAGGCTAACTCTTTTGGATATCCAAACACCAGTACACTGACTTGCTGTTGTCATTGTGACTTGGATGTGAGTTAAATTAATAACGGTGTGTATTAGCAAATATCCAGGGTGGTGATTTGTCATACAGCTTTCCAAACGACCAGTTACACTGCAAGGTATGTGAACATATGTGGTGGTAATGCTTCTGCTATGGGTTGTACACAGACCATCGAGACTGTTGAGTGGATGCAAAGTATCCGTCCATTGCTCTGGTGGAGTATGCTACTTCGAGGATTTGGTGATCGCAGTGCTAATAGAAGGAGAGAGAACAAGGGACTTAATAGAATAGTTTATTGTGATGCAATCTGTATTGTTTCAAATAAAATTTAAATGCCTAAAAAGGAGGTAATATTGATGCCTTAAAAGGTAATATGGTCTTGGGCCAATATTGTAGTAACAGCATTGGGCCAATACTTTGGTATATCATGCTTGGCACAAGACTGCTATCATGGTTGGATCAACACTTTATCAGTGTTATATCCGTACACATGTTTGGGTCATGTTCCCCTAAATCATTGAACCAATACTGTTACCCATATTGCCTACCAAGGATGATATCATCCTGATCCAATAATGCGTCAATATTGGCTGTGTAATGGATAGCCCCAAAGCATAAGCATTAAATGGGAGAAACCACTGGGGCAAACTACAGGATGGCTGCGTGCAAAGCTGAGTTTTGCAATACTTGGAGCAACAAATCTTTGCTTGCGTGGTTCTCGCACCAAGTGGAGAAGTGGTGTTGGAATGGATGATGGTGCTGGGCTACCGGCAGAATTGCCAAAATTGGATTAACACTTTTATTTCATTCCTTTGTTCTGTCATTTTGTTGTTTATGTATATGTATGTCATATTTATGTTTGTTTTTGTAAAAAAAAGTGGATAGCACCTTTTGAGTTTGGCGGGAAGATATCTAATAGCTGGTTTTGGTGAAATCCGTATCATGTAGAGTCTCGAATGTATTCGGTAATTCCACCCAATTCATGAAAGGTAAGTTTTGTCTAGAAACATGTTTGAAGTTCTAGTGAACGAATCTTCGGGTTTTTAAAAATAAAAACTGAGAAATGAAGCTATGCGAATCCTTTCGATTCTGGGCGTGCAAAAACTGTTCTATACGTTTTTTGACCTTGATTTTTTGTAAATAAGCTCTTCGTAGCAATCTGAATAGAACTGGATAGGTGTTGCCCTTTTCCCTAGCTTTGAAAACATAAAGTGGCACGAAACAGCGTTTTAGATTCTGGGCGTATAACTCTTTTGTAAATAGTGTAAACGCGGTTTGAAGGTTTCATCCTCTAGTGCACTCGATAGAACTGGGCTATGGACTAAGCCAGGGAGTGTTGGTAATGAAGTTATAAAAAGTTCGCTTTACATCGACAATCGCGTCAATCATTAGGGACACGGCACGAATAGACTAGGCCGTACTGGCAGTTCTGGGCGTATAGCTACTTTTGTATATAATATTAGCGGGGTTTGAAGGTTTTATCCTCTAGTGCACTCATTTTGCGATAGAACTGGACTATGGGCTATGCCAGGGAGTGTTGGTATGAGGTTATTAAGAGTTGGCTTTACATCGACTCTCGCGTCAATCATTAGGGATACGGCGCGAATAGAATACTGTCAGTTCTGGGCGTATAGCTTCTTTTAAAAATAGTATTAACGGGGATTGAAGGTTTCATCCTCTAGTGCACTCATTTTGCGACAGAACTGGGCTATGCAATAAGCCAGGGAATGTTGGTATGAGGTTATAAAAAGTTGACTTCACATGGAATATCGCGTCGGACACGGCACGAATAGAGTAAGACTGCTGTCATTTCTGGGCCTGTGGCTACTTTTGTAAATAGTATTAACGGGGTTTGAAGGTTTCATCCTTTACTGCTACTCATTTTGCAAATGAATAACAGAAAACTGCATGAGACTGCTTCCAGACTTAATAACTACTACAATAACCTATCTTCCGCTATAACACAGTGGAGCTGTTAATTGGCGTGCACGTGATCGGTTTCCAATCCCTGTCTAAATATTCTATGATTTGGGGTACACAATTCCACACAACCTCATCACACTTTTGCACACCTCTTTGGTGGCTCGAATGATTTGACCAATATGCTTGTGGTAGCTGCCTTGAAAAAGTGTTCTCAAAATTCAAGGCTTACATCCCGCGCGAATTCAACATGTTACAAGGATACTTATTCAATATCAAGTCAGACATCACGTGATAATGACATCTTATAGTTCAGCATCAAGTCAGACAATACATGCAAAGAGCACAGCAGGAGACGTATGAGGAAAAAGGTTTATCAGTGACTATTGATAAATGCCTTGGTTCTGAAGCTGTATCTTTGCATAAATCTTCTCCAGCTGCCTCTTTGCCTCACATTGAGGAAAATTTGACAGTTCATAGTACTGAGGTGCAATCTTGATGAGCCTAGTGAAAAACGTAAGTTAACCAATAGCAAAGTATAATGTAAGCTGCAACAAATAAACACAATTCAGTAAATGTGTCCTTAATTCACTGGATAATTTTTGACTACTGACATTGGAATTTGATTTGGAGCACCCGTTTGACTTTGATGCACAGAGAATAATATATGTAATTACCATTCAGGTTTGATGTCGACACATGTCCTAATATAGTTCTTCGTTGTAAGTACAAACTCGTTGTACAGCACCCATTCAGGCTTGTGATCTAAGCATGTACTGGGATGAAGCTGAACCACCTGCAAATTGTGGGTAATAGATTTATTAAAGTTTAAGAAGTTGTATTATTTCTAAGTATCTCTCTCACTTGATTGTCCTTGACTGACAGATAATGACCACTTCTTTCAAGATGTGCTACCTGTAAAAAACACAAAACAACATATGCATAACATAATTAACACAAGCAAGCACTCTACTTGAGGTCACACTCAGTTGCACTAGCCTGCATAAAGAACCCAGAGACAAGTGCCTTGCGTATGTTGATGTAATAGTCCTTGCTGGTGAACTCTGTGCTTGTGCGCTTAAGGTTGAATCTGTCCATGATTCTGGCAAGTTGGTCACGCACATTGTCAGCAGACTTGAGTGACCTATTACTAACAAAATTCTCATAGCACCATTGTGGGTCCTCACGATCTGTTCAGATAACATTAATAACAATAATAACACTTCAAAAATGAATTGAGCTAATCAAATGATTTGTCCCTTTTATAAAGCAGTAAGCATTCAAAATTCTCACCATATGGACACTGCATTGGACAACACACATAAGTATCCAAAAACAAAGCGACATGTTTTTTACAACCATGGTTTCCAAATTGGTAGGTCTTTTTATTTTACAATGCGGCATACACTAAGTTACATAACTAAACCATGTTATGGGTTACACAACTTTTAACCTAGACAATAGATTTCATTATGGGCTATCTATGTGTAATGATAAAATGCTATTTACATTGATTGAAATGGAAGTACCATTAGGCATAACATCACAGGAAAGACTGTTTGGCTAATTACACGAACAAGTACAAATATCTGTAAGGTACACCTTTTCCACCAACTGTAGTTTCTACTATCATGTTCTTTGATGGTAACAGTCACCACTTGTAACTGGCGTATTTTTCTGGTCTGTTTGAAGAATTCTGAACGCAGACAAGAGATGAGCAGACAAAGCATTCTTTAATGCCTGTAGGGTATTTTGTAAACCATTACCCACCTACTTGACTATAAGCTGCCATTTTTACTCAAATGGAACAGTGGTTTGCTGTCACTAGCCTCTTATAAAATCACCTACATGCAAATAAACACAAAGTTTTTGTTGAAAATCCACTACCTGTATATGTGCATGTACGTGTATATATGCACTTGTCGGTCAGAGTTAAAATTCATTGATGCTGAAGTGATGGTTTCAGGGTTTATGATAACAGCCGGTTATCAGACAATGTCTGATCAAATTTGCTATATGTCCACTTATTTGTATATACAGTGGTATGACCAGAAATAATGTCCAAGGAACTCAATAACAATAACATTATTACCCAATCACCTAGATCAATTAAATGAGCCACTATAACATACCTAAGAGCTTTGAGGGATCCTAGGCTATAACAAAACAAACACAGGATAGTTCATCCTTTGGGCAATCCGTAGAAGCTTTTCCTGGTGATCTCGTGCATGCATGCTGACACATACGGAATCGTTTCATGAAAAGGAACCTAATGCATGTTTTTTTATAAGATTTCATTTTTTGTTGTAGATATTCTAGAAGTCTGAAATGTTTTCAACACATCACTTCTTACACACTAAGAATTGGAGTATCTGTCATTGAGTTGTAAGATTTCTGAATTTTTAATTAGCAATACATTTTAATGCTAGTGTTACATTTCTATTGCATGTATGCCCTAGGTCCTTTTCGCAGGAAACGATCCTATAATAAGGATACAGTTGAAGAAAAGGGACTGATATATATTCAAATGGAACGTTCTATACGAAAATGGGTCTTGTGGATTTTACTGTATAACATAAAATTGAAATCGGTATATCTTCCGAAATATTAACGCTATCGGGTTCCTATTTTTAACACAACATACCACACCATTACTATATGTGAAAATCCATTTTGGTGTCTTACACATGCGGGGTACCGACGCTTCAAGGTTCGATACCCCGTAGGGTTCAAAACGGCCACATCTTCAGGTAGGAGTGTCCTACCGCTATTGATTTGTTCTGTTCGTTAATTTTTGCTTTATCCGTTATGGAGATACAAGTGTGCAAAGAAATGGCATATTTTCCAGGCGTTACGCGCCATTAACGTATTACGACTGGCTTCGAGGACGTCTTCGTAATACGTTAATGGCAACGCCTGGGAAATATGCAATTTCTTTGCATGCTTGTATCTCCATAACGGATAAAGCAAAAAATTAACGAACAGAACAAATCAATAGCGGTAGGACCCTTCTACATAGGTACCTATTTTGAACCGATTTGGACACTCCTACCTGAAGATGTGGCCGTTTTGAACCCTACGGGGTATCGGACCTTGAAACGTCGGTACCCCGCATGTGTAAGACACCAAAATGGATTGTCACATATAGTAATGGTGTGGTATGTTGTGTTACAAATAGGAACCCGATAGCGTTAATATTTCGGAAGATATATCGATTTAAATTTTATGCTATAAAATAAAATCCACAAGACCCATTTTCATATAGAATGTTCCAAATGATACTAGTTACGTGCCAAAATATGTGCACTCACTGGTTGGTTGGGAAATGTTATCTATTTTGTCGTTTCTAGCAAGTCTGACTGATTTGAACATTGTCAGGGTACATTTTCAACCTTATCATAAACCTGTGGTTTTGATTGTACAGTTTTTATTTTCATAGTAAAGTTTCAATTGCTTTGTCACCAAATGAGTTTTAATTGACTACCTGAGCACCCTCTTGTTGAATTAGCCAGTTGCTTATCTAAAAAGATGTTGCTGACTTTACCCAGATAAGCTGCCTATTACGAAGACATAAAGGCTATCAACAATTTCGTGCAAAATCACACCAATTGGTGTGCAGCTGGTGTCGTTCATATTCATTCCTTTTGTTTCTGTGTTTGCTTCATTAAAAAAATACTACTGTTACCCCAGGACTACCCTGGTCAGATATGCTTGCATCTAAAAACAGAAAAATGATACAAAGTTAGTAACCTGTAATTGCTGGCCTAGTTTGTAATTTGTGGTTATAAAAATATCATTGTAACACCAACTCATAAAATAAAAACAGCCAAATCGGGAACCATGACAGAACAATACAGCAGACGTATACTCTCAGTAAGTATAACTTTGTAACTCTGTTCATTTTTGTACACTACATGTACATGGAAATTTGGTATGAAATGGTGCCAGTTGTCAAAAAAAATAATTATTCAAGAACTTTGTGTGCTTGAAATCAATTAACAGCCAGACAACTAAATGTATTTCTGATTGTACAGAAGTGTTTTGTTATTGTTTAACAATAAGACAGGAAAGGGATCACTTTAATTTCTAATATTTAATGGAGCCACTCCAAAACATAATTTACAATGATTTCTCCCTGCTCAGTTAATGAATTAAAACAAACTTTGCTATATAACAATATTTATCCCTTGGCCAAGTCAGTTATTAAACCTAGTAAAAAGGCAAGGTGCTATAGTACTGGAGATGCCATTTTAGGCATATTAATGGTATTGGGTGCAAATCTTTTCAGAATCAACCCAAGGAAGCTGCAGGAGAACAAGGCAGATTTCGCTGAAAAGATAAGCAGCTAGCAAGTTTGGTTGATAGAGTAACACGGAGTAACTCCCAAGAGTAAGTTAGAACTAACCACAAACATTTTGTCAACATTCTGTTGGGTGTCACTCCATATGCACAAAGGCCTCACTCAACTCACGCATCCGTATCAGATGCTCTCAGCTAATCTTGCTACTGAGCTCTTTTTGGTGTCCTTGGTTAATAAACCATTCTTCTGCAGCTTTGCAGATTTGTTGATTACACGCTTGTATGCAGCGCCCGGGTTTCCTCCACTTTGTTTGCCATCTTTGATGGACAACTTGCTGTCATTGCTCAATAATATCATTTTCATGTTAATAAAATATTGTTATTGCAAACATGGCTACGTGTTTTGGTCAGGCACACTGTAAAGCATGAGTGGTAGTGCCAGCGACAAGCCACAATACGGTAGATAGAGTATTTTTTCAACCTCACGAACTCTTGTATATTTTTGAGGGCGCAACACAAATCAGTGATGTTAACCTTAGAGTGCCTAAAATGCACTTTAACGCCTTACCTTTTTACTGGGTTTAATAAACGGCTTGGTCAAGCGATAGATATCATTGATCTCTATATAGCGATTTTTTGTTTCAATTCATTAATTGAGCAGGGAGAAACATTGCAAATGATGTTTTTGGAAAGGTATCTAAATATTAACGTAACTTAGGAATTAAATTCAATTAACTATTATCCATTTCCTGTGTAATACAAACATTCCTGTGCAATCAGATTTGCATTCGGTCTTCTGCTAAAACAAAATCAAGCAAACACCAAGTTGTTGAAATAAATTGTTTAGGACAAATGGACTACACTACTGTAGATTTGCCCAATAAATCACTGTCCACATACTGGTAAACTTGACAGACAACATAGAACAAAAACAACAACAACAACTCACTTTGCTTATATGCATGGTAGACATTTAGGAAAGTAAGATGGTCACCATCGATGTGTGCAAATCTCATCTTGGCCTCATCAGCTTGTTTCTTTGCTTCATTCGGACGAACAAAAATCTGGGGCACTGAAAAAGAATAAACCGATTGAGGCTTGGCATCAAGGTTCATGTTTGAGCACCTCAAATCATGCACTGTACAGATGTTAAATATAATATCATCCATACTACAAACCAAATGGTGACATCATTGCAAATGTGAAACTGTATACTGCTGTTAGGTATTTCAGATTGTAAGTAGTACATTTTAATACGTGATATAAACTTCCCTAAATAAAAGTGTATTGTGTAATCTGGCATGTCCAGAACTACAGACAGACCATTCCCATCCTTCAAAAGAAATATACATATACATACGGAACGTTCTACGAGATGCAATATCTAACTTAACGCTATCAACTCCCTATTTTCAAAACTTCACCCTACACCAGTTCTGTATGTGATAATGTATTTTGGTGCCTTGCACAATCATAGTGCCAACGTTACGAGGTTTATACCCCATCCGGTTCAAACCCTCTACATTTTTAGGTACATAGAGGAGTCCTGTCACTATTGGTTTGTTCTGTTCATTATTTTTAGCTTTATATTATGGAGATAGTGTTGTGCAAAGTTAATGCACATTTCCAGGACAATTCAATGTTGCCAAAATCAAGTGGAAAATATACATTATCTTTGCACAGCGATATCACCATAACAAATTAGATACAAACAAAAACAAACGAACTAAACAAATCAATAGCAACAGGACCCCTCTATGTAAACACATAATTTGAAGAGATTTAAACGCTCTTATCTAAAGATGTGGAGGTTTAAAAACCTGCTGTGGTATCGGACCTCATAACGTCGGCACTATGATTGTGCAAGGCACCAAACTACATTTTCACATAGAGAAATGGTGTAGGATGAAGTGTTGCAAATGGAAGTTGATAGCATTCACTGTTTGTAAGTTATAGTAATTTGAGTTTAATGTTATAAATATATATCCACTAGGGTCATTATCTCATAAACGTTCCATATATGGTCAAACGTTTTCCCTACAAATGAAATTCAACAATGGTACGGGTTTCAGGGGGGGGGGGGGGGGGGGGGGGGGGGGGGGGGGGATGTCATCCATTCCTTCAAGTCCACCTTTTGTAGTTTTCTTTTTTACATGGATCTAGCGGTTGCTAAAGCAATTATGATACTCTTAAGAGTGAATTTCATTTCAATTCACCAACTGAGCAGGGACTAGTAAAAGTGTGAGAACTACAAAAGGTGGACTTTAAGAATGGAACATAGTAAAACAGTGCAAAAAATTTGCTATGGGTCCATAGAGGCCGATATAAAGTGGAAAAAAAATCTACATGGTACCAAAATGTATAGAATTTAAAAAAAATTATCGTTTTTCGTCTTGAAAAATTCAAGTTCTAAATCGGACAAATACTGAATCCCAATATCTCAGATAGAAACCGCTATCTATCAATGTATGAACATTGATAGTCTGCTTCACCAGACAGCCACATTGTTATGCATTTCCTTGATGCTGTCCCCAGTTCCACCCACCACAAGGCATCACCAAATAAAAATTTCAATTCAGTACAGCTACCCCAAGTTTACTATCGCTCACCAATGACTCCCTCAAGTATGCCCACTTGCATTCAATTCGTGTATATTATACGAAGGTTCGTGCTGTAACTAGTGAATGTCAGGTGAACGATATGCGAGCGATAAGATTTTATCGAGTGCAAGCGACGCGCTCACAGCTAGAATGTCACCGTGAAATACTGTACTGTCAGTACATACACCTGCCAGCTCAGTTCACTGTTCTTAAATTTCTATCAGTTCCCACTACCTACAACCTTTCCCATTGGATGAATTAATATTGCGTCTGGGGAATGCTGTAGCCTTGTGGTACACCCACACACACTAACAGCACACCTCTACCCTACCTGACAGTAATGCAGTGATGGAGAGGATTTCATTTGAGCAGTTGTACTACCTACAACCTTTCCCATTGGATGAATTAATATTGCGTCTGGGGAATGCTGTAGCCTTGTGGTACACCCACACACACTAACAGCACACCTCTACCCTACCTGACAGTAATGCAGTGATGGAGAGGATTTCATTTGAGCAGTTGTACTACCTACAACCTTTCCCATTGGATGAATTAATATTGCGTCTGGGGAATGCTGTAGCTTTGTGGTACACCCACACACACTGACAGCACACCTCTAACCCTACCTGACAGTAATGCAGTGATGGAGAGGATTTCATTCGAGCAGTTGTAGTCTGTACTGGCAATGACCATCTTGGCCAGTTGGGGATCCAGTGGAAATTCTGCCATCATGGAACCCAGCTCTGTCAGCTCTCCATCTTCATCAAGTGCTCCAAGATAGTTAAGGAGTTCCAAAGCTCTCATCAACGTTTCTGGTGCTAAAGTAATAAAACAGTACTCAAAACATGCTGAGCACTTAAAATGAGCGTGTTTTGCAAAAAAAACAACAACAAACACTGCTCCCTAGAAGATTATAACTAACACTAATATATCACAGTACATAGAGCTTATTTGAAATTTTCATCTTCCCATTCTTTGCAGGCGAAAAATTGAAATTGCAAGCTTTAGGTGTAGGTCTACTAAGCAGCAACCTGAGATGAAAGTGGCAGAGTCTGATCATTTATAGCCTACATTAACTGCATGAGTCAGACATATAACACATCCCGATTGAGTTCTTGCATATCCTGCATGCAATCACTGAACAGTTCCAATTACAACTTGGTTATTAAGGCACCCTGTTCATTTAGATAGCTCACACATAGTGTGGAGCAGCTTCCACCTGGAACATACTTTAGCATATACAGTGTACCTGGAGGGTCCATGAAATCAAAGTGCACGAGGTCATCAATCCCAAGTTTTTTCAGCTGCAGGACCACAGTACCCAGATTGGAGCGCAGGATCTCGGGATAGGTGTTCTCCTGCATTTCATTCTGATATGCTTTTTCTAATGAAAAGGAAATACATACTAACAACACCATGCCCTCACATAAGCAGCGACCTCTATATGACCAAAACATAAAGTACCTGCTGAAAACATAAACAATATAATTCTGTTGTACCAGATCAAACTATGTTTGCACTTGGTTACGAAACGTACGATTTTTATTCATACCGTACTGCAGTTTTTGTGTACCAGAGTACAATTATTGGCTGTGAATATATATAATATATATGTAACGGTCATGAAATCATCGTTAAACCACTCTCCAGTTTTCAGCGTGAATCCTTTCCCTTCACCAGCATGACTGTCGAGCTCCAAAAATAAGACGAGTAAATGGTTTGAGTTGGCTTCCTTCTCTGGTCAATTTCTTTTATGTTCCACATTGTATGCGACCCAAAACAGTACATCCTTATGTGCATATTTTACCTTTCTCGTGAGGGGTGCTGTGTTGTGAGGGAAATGGCCAGTGCTTTGGTGAACTTTGCTTTTAAAATGAATAAACAATCATACCTCCCATTTGAATCCAGCTGTGGTGCTACATTATACGGCAATGTAAATGCAGCTGTGACATACTTCTGTTGACAATTACTAAACACAAGGACAGAATGTGCTAATTGAAATGGTTTTTTTAAAGCTAGGTGGCGCTTAGCAACAATAATAGGAGAAGAGTATATGCATTAAAGAATGCTATCTGTGACGCTAGTTAGCTGTATCATTAGCCAACAAGTATACAGAAAGTAGTTGGAGGCATGGCCTGACCTTAGTGTGCCCATATACCATGGCATGCCAAGATCGGGCCCACGCTCAACTACGTGGAAAGGCTGACGTTGTCGAACCACTCTTAAGCGGAAACAAATTACAATATTACCATATAGCACACGCAGTGTATTAATGCAGTTATTACACAACAACAACAAAAAAGAACGCAAAGTTTTAAAAAGGGACCCTGAAAGTACATGCACCGTAAGCAGTAAAAAGTATGTTACAGTCCAATTTAGAAGCGTACTCCGATTAAAAACGAACTATGATCGGACTATGTTCCGAATTCAGTATAGCAGGATTTTATTTGTGAGGTGAGCTTTTTAGGTTGATCTTTGCATGTATTAACACAGCTACAGGTACAATGTGCCCATAACCACACACCACAGAACAGTATTGTTACTGGCCTCAGTGCAGTATGACTGTGTGTGCGTACACGCAAGCATGCATGCACACACACCTGTGTAGAGCCTGAAGCATTTCCCAGGTCTGGTCCTTCCTGCACGTCCTGCCCTTTGCTGGGCACTAGCCTTTGAAATTGCTGACACAAGCAGAGATTCAACACGAATTCTAGGATTGTACACCTGCAATTAAGACGAATAATGAAAAGAAAAGAAGAAAATTATTATTTTCCAATCCAAGGGGAATATGCTGTCAATCTCCCAATAAAAAGAACTTGTGTGACATTTATATACATGTTGTGAAAAGCTCACCTTTTGTTTTGCAAAGCCAGGATCAATCACGAACACAACTCCATCTATGGTCAAAGATGTCTCTGCAATGTTAGTGGCCACCACTACTTTACGTCCTATGCCACCCCCAGGCTTGTTGGGAGGAGCTGCCTCAAATATCTTCTGCTGGAGGTTTGGAGGCAGTGTGGAATAAAGCGGAATGCATTTGATGTCTCCGACTTCTGGACCAAGGTTCTCCATTTCTCGAGCAATGCGCTTACATGCTTCATCAATTTCCTACATGTGACAAAACAAGACGATCACCAAGGATTCAATGACTAACTATGGTCCATATATCATGTAGACTATATTAATAACAGTACATATATAGATGCAATACACTAACATGGCTTACAATGAATTACACGTGCCAACTAACTGTAATGTACATTCCCTTGGTACATTGAAAGCAATTAAATAGACATATACAGTGAAATGTTGGAAAAGTGAGACACTCTAATTCATCAGATAAAAACAAGCATACAGATCCCTTTACAATATTCTACTCCATACGCATTTCACCAGCTTACAAATGCTCACACTTATACACACTAAAAGACTATTCACCACTTGCATGGATTAAGCGACAACTACATGTACGCATGCCAACAAACCTCTTGGCCTGTAAGAAAGACAAGGATATCTCCAGCTATGTCCTCACACAGGTGTATCTGCACAACAGTTCGAATGGCTGCCTCCAGGTAGTCCCTTTCTGGCTCAGGGGTTGTAGAAGATTTCCACGGGGTGTGTCCTCCCAGGCACACTCTAACAGGAGAACAAGCAGCACAATCCCCTCACACAGCTGATCCCCACAGCACACATGTACATGCACACATCTACACATGTGTACATGTCCATATATATGCACACATCTAAATATACACATATACATGCCCATGTGTACATGTACATCTTCTAAATATACACATCAACATGCACACATACTGCACAGGTAGTCTACACTGCAAGTTAACCAACTCTCACCAGAAGTGGTGCATGGTCAAAGTACTCCTGGAACTTCCCTGCGTCTAGAGTAGCACTCATAATCACCACCTTGAGGTCTGCTCTGTTCTTCATGATCTGGGGCAACACCAAACAATACATTATAAACAGTTAAGCTCCTTAGTCTTTGCCTGAGTTCACAGCATGCACACTCTATAGAGGACACACACCATACACACACACACACACACACACCACACACACACACACCACACGACACACCACACACACACACATACACACACACACATACACACACCATATGCAAGTGTGTTGAGACCCAACACCTTACCTCCTTGATCAGTCCCATCAAAATATCGGTGGCCAGTGTTCGCTCGTGGGCTTCATCAAGAATTATCACCCCATACCTCTCCAGCAGAGGGTCGTTCATGGCCTCTCTCAGCAACATACCATCTGTCATGTACCTATGGAACAACGCTACATTATACACTTTTCATTCGATGCATGCAACTTGTCTTTGTGCTTCAAAGCATTGGGTAAGATCATGTCAGTCTCGCAAAATATTGCATGAGTACATCAAATCTTTTTCATACTTAGCCACATTGTAGAGGTACTAAAGACATGTCAAAACCCGAAGTTATTTGGTCTCTCACCTTTAACACTTCCAAATTACACTTAATCGAAAAATTTGACCATTTATCATAACATTGTTCAAAATGTGGGTGTTTCCACGTGTAGATTATTGAGGGTTGATGAGTGTGGAAAAATCAATACACTATTTTGTACAGCATGCTATTATATCCATAAACACATTACAATTATTAATGGTTATCAAATTGTCATATGGATATTGTTGTTTCATGATTCTCAACTTGCATTTTAGTTTGAATAAGAGTGACATCGACTTCTATCATGAAATTTATACTGGCTTCATCAGCCGACCTTTGCCAACCTGATTTAATAAATATTGGGCAGAGATCTCTGAGGGCTATTAAGTTATTGGGCAAAATACAAGAGGATGCTTGCTTTGTGGGGTTTAAACAAACATTACTTCCACAGGGCCGTAGCGTCCAGTCCGGCCATGGCCAGTGTGTACCTTGCTGAGACTAATCCTGGTAATACCAGCAACAAATGCAATTAGTGAATGCAGTGCCTCTGTGCTACACAGAGTGAAAACATATCTTCGTACTAGCATGTCGCAAATGCGCCTCAACAACTTGTGCATCCTTCATGCCCACAAGGAGAGGATGGATGGTTTATCCATCACATCTTGTTTGAATGAATTTTTCAGCTCACGAGAACGTAGATTAGAAGTTTTGATCTATTGGGTGCATGGTTATACATGGACAGTATATTACACTGGTATACTAAATTTAATGTACGCGTTGTGACTGGTATGTATACATGGTTGTTAATGTCAGACAATTAAAAAAACAAACTTTAATGCTCATTGGGGTGGGCGGATCCCTCATGACAGTGGCAGGACCGGTTTATTTATCATGGCTATGGGCCCTGTCCATATAAGGTTATTGCTTTCACAGATGATTTTGATTGTGGTGCATTATGAATATCACTGAATTGTGTTTGTTGCAATATTGGGGTTGAGTTATTTTTACAATAATCATTCCCTCTGGTGGGCACCATAATAATAATAATAACTAAACCCCAATAACTACAAAGTGTTGCAAACACAACTCAGTGATTTCATAATGCACCACAATCAAAACCATCTGTGTAAGCAATAACCTTATTGGAAGTAATTTGGAAGTAATGTTTGTTTAAACCCCACAAAGCAAGCATCCTCTTGTATTTTGCCCAATAACTTAATAGCCCTCAGAGGTCCAACATTTATTAAATCAGGTTGGCAAAGGTCGGCTGATGAAGCCAGTATAAATTTCATGATAGAAGTCGATGTCACTTTTATTCAAACTAAAATGCAAGTTGAGAATCATGAAACAACAATATCCTTATGACAATTCGATAACCATTAATAATTGTAATGTGTTTATGGATATAATAGCATGCTGTACAAAATAGTGTATTGATTTTTTTACACTCATCAACCCTCAATAATCTACAAGTGGAAACGCCCACATTTTTGAACAAATGATATGATAAAAGGTCAAATTTTCGATCAAGTGTAATTTGGAAGTATTAATAGTGAGAGACCAAATAACTTCAGGTTTTGACATGTCTGTAGTACCTCTACAATGTGGATAAGTATGAAAAAGATTTGATGTACGCATGCAATATTTTGCGAGACTGACATGATCTTATCCCATTGTATCTACTTCAAGTTAATGAACGTTTCATTGTGACCTCTGGCCCTCAAATTTAATGCTGTCAAGAAACTTTCACCTCGGAAGAATGTAGCAGTAAAACAGTTTCACTTTTGTTGTACTAATTGGCCAGGATAGTACAGAAGTCAGAGAAGTGTGCGTTTGGCAACAGATGTGTAATTTGTGTCCGGCGAATCACTCGAGCTAAATGAGGGGCATGTCCCAACCGGAGCACACGTAGCTCTAGCAGCTTGCTGGCATTGTTTTTCTGCTGCCACCTTGTAAGCCCCTTCTCACTATATTCATTGTTATAATTTCATTCGCTGGCTATTTGTACACTTGTTGGTGGAATCAAGCCATTTGCAATGCACATACATTAAGTTGATAAGAATATCATTTCATACACAAATTGTTATTGCAGAGCTTCAATGCACACAGAAGTGAGCAATTCCTTCACACATACACATATGTAATTCCGTGTAACCAATCCCCAAACATTCAGACACAATGAATCCAGCGAATCCCATGACTTGGGAGAACAGCCTTAACAACCAGGCGGCAGGCGACCCATAACCTTGGTAACAAACCCTTGATTGCATGCTGCTTAATTAACTATTCAATCAGGGGCGCAACAATTATTATTTACAGCGAAGTTTGCACAGAACACTTCAATATGCATCATATAGTAAAGTAATGGTACCTGATAACCATGGAAACACTCAACAGCTGTGTGTACATGAGAACTACAAGACCCATTATACAATGGGCTGAAGATATTAAATTGAAACCTTTAAGTAAACACATGTAATGACTAATCATGTTCAGCTAGCAGGGCAAGGGACATCTCAAACAGTGCGATAGGGGAAAAACAAAAACAAACAGAAACAAAAACAAACCAAAACATTAAACTGGCACCAAAACCCTTACTTGAGTATTGTCTTGCCACTGGTGCAGTCCTCAAAACGTATAGTGTAGCCCACCTCCTGCCCCAAAGTGACGTCCATCTCATCGGCCACCCTCTGAGCAACACTCATGGCTGCCACCCTCCTGGGCTGGGTGCAAGCTACACACTTGTGGGAATTGGCCTGACACATCTCCGATAGCCACTGAGGAATCTGCACACCAAATTGTTTGTAATCAAGTTCATATAACAACAAAAATTTTCATTTTTAATTTAAAAAGGTGCCTGCAATCCAATTAATAGCCATTGATCACACAAGGGGGGGGGGGGGGGGGGGAGAGAGAAGGAGTTGTATATGACTGCTCCTAGCAAACAATTTCATGCTAGTGGATAAACAACGACTACAAACCTGCGTGGTCTTCCCGCTCCCTGTCTCGCCAACCAGAACCACACACTGCTTCTTCTTCACAAGGTCCATGAAGTCGTTGTAATAGTCCCACACCGGCAACGACTTCCGCTTCTCTAGGATTGTCCAGAACCTCTCTGAAAAGGGGCGCCCAGTATATTTGTTGACCTGAGTTCTGGGAATATCAGTCGGCTTTAGGGGCTTTGAACTGCTACTGCTGCTGCTGCTGCCAACGTTGCTGCTGCCACCCCCAGAGGAGGTAGTAGGATTGCTGCTTTCATCTCGGCGACTTTTGGTGTTGGATTAAGCAGCATTGCAGTAGTAGTGTGAATCACAGGCCCATTAGCACATACAAGCTTCTGCAAATCTATCAAAACATACTTATGAACAACCATTCGGCTACCGCAATTTACTAAAAACACCAAGGGCTCGGAAGGCAAGACTAATCGAATGCTGAACTAGAAACGGGCGTAAGTAAAGCAGAAATCTAATACGATATTTCAATTGTTGCCCACCACAGGTTCGCGTGATGTAGTACCTCGCCTTCTCTCGTGTACCAGATCCCTCCAAGTCCAACTTCCTTTTTCTTTCGGACATTGTTAGAGGTTAGAAAGCACGAATTCACGGTGTAAGCAACAACTATGTAGGCCAAAACCAAGCACATGCGTTGGTGCACGTGATATTAATACCTCGTCCCCCGACCACTTCTTTTACTCTCGCGCTCTTGACAATTAATAATTTTCACTAGAGAAGTACATGCATGCGTCCTTGGTTTACGGACCGTATATAAAACTGAAGGTTTTTATTTTTATTTTGGCAGGTTGGCAGCCCTGCCTCTAACATTGACTTAGAACTCACATGCACTTACTGTCCATGCATATTTTTAATATTACTATTCATATTTATTGTGTTCAGATGCGGCCAATGATGCAGAATGAGAAGCCAAATTGTCCAGCTGCCGAGCTTTGTACATCTGGGACTGCGCCCAGTAAATTCTACGCATGAGAGTATCACGATTCGGTGAATCCAATTCCTGACATTTCACGAGCAACTCGATAAACAACTCAGCAATACTGTTTTTATGCATGTCATTTCCCGTACGCATCAAGGCCATACCGTAATACAAGGCTTCAAGGATCCCAAATTCACCGTTAAAGCATCGCTCATCACCTTTCCTTAATGTTACAACGCCACTTCTGAAGATAGTCCGCAACTCGATATCACGTTTCACGACATCTTCACCCAAAAGCTGGTTGCTGTCCCATAGGGGTTCAAAATCAAGTTGCAATTGAGCTTGTTCACTCTGAGTTGTTATTGAAAGGCGCTCCGGAGTACGATCCACTAATCTTGCGACGAGGCAGCGAATCCGGCTTGCCTCATCACTAGGAATCCTGTCCATCAATCTGTTAGCTATGTCCTCGTGGCCTCGGTGATCGTCGTCCATCAGCAAGCACGTTATGAACCGACGGGTCGAAGCGGGGGGTTGTTGGTCTAGAATGGTCAATAATTCTCTGGCCACATCCGCATCGGTGTGCGTCTTTTTAAATTGGTGTAGGAATTTCAGTTGTTTCTTGGAGAGAAATCGCAGTTTAGGATTCAGCAATTTCGGGAACAGAGTATCGAAATTCAAATTGCAGCAAATATCTTCCGCTAACTCTTGAAACTTACTGACAAGAGTTAGCTGCGATTTATGGAGGGGTTTCAGCTTCACTCCGGGAAAGTTCACACTTCGCCGCCGCGCCATGTGTTTTGGTAAGCCATGTTTTATATTTACCATACGCGAAGGTCGGGCTACGCCCAACTAAGTAAGATACGTATCGTAAGTTATTAAGGTATGTATTGTTGCGTCTTTATAACGGCGTTTGAGCAAACCATGGATACTATAGCTATACACATGTAGTATCCATGAGGAAACGAATGTAACCATTTGAAAACACCATTCTGCAATTGTTATACAAGGTTTACGTGTGTGCAGGTGTATGTGTGTGTGTGCCAAGTGTATGTGTGTGCAGTGTGTGTGTGCAGCATATGTGTGTGCAGATGTGTGTGCAGGTGTATGTGTGCAGCCCACACGTTTTGCATACTACCATGTGTGTACACTATGCACTTGTGCAGTTCCTCCCCCATGCAACAAAACCGTATAGTATTAAAATTATTGAACGATATTTTGGGGGCAATCGCATGATGGGGGTGGCGCTCTTTGCATTAGGAGGGAGGGATGGTTGTACTGCAGACCCCCCCCCCCCGTAGTTGTTCTAGAGGTGCAACAGTGTATGTGGCACCAAACGGGAGTGTTGGCTACATCGGGTAGTTACTAAAAGACAGAGGGAGTCCTAGCAAGGTCAGTGGCCATTTATTTTGGAGTCCCTATTCTATTACTATGTTCTGCTGTTCGTGATAATTTAGGTCAATAATATCATCCCTTTGTTTTATGTTTTTTTAATTTATTGTTATGTTAATTACTTCCGCATGTGTTTTCACATTCTGTAACAGAATAGGGACTCCAAAAACAATGGCCACAGGGATGACACTGCATCCCCTCTATATATCATAGTATGCTGTGCTGTAGTACAATAGAAGCAAGCACTTATTGTAATGGTTGTTTGTGTGCCAGGAAGAAGATCATGTTCCAATTGCTATCCAGGTCGTCATGGGAAGTGCACGAACTTAGTTAGGGAGCCCCTCCAGCTTTCTTCCTCGGCGATACTGCTGCCTTCTCTGCCGCCTGAGTCTCTGTCTCAGCCTCCCTTCTTTATCCTGGTCTTCACAGCTTTTACCACTACCTCAGAGCCCTCCAATGCCACCTGTACTTTCACAGCAGCTGCACGCAATGCCGCCATCGCCTCTGGTGTCATGACTGCAGTCATCACCCTCATCGTCGCAGCACTGCTGCCTCCCTAGCACTCTTCACCCATCCAACAGCGTCCACCATCTCATCAGCAGCTACCTCCCCCCCCCCACACACACACACACCCGGAAGATATCCATCTCTGCAACAGGGTCCAACCCACTAGCCCAATCACGAGTGTTTTTTTCCCTTCAGGACTCTCCATCAGGAAGCAATGCATCATTGATGGTTGCCCTGCTCAAGTTGCTCCATCCATGTGGCACAACCACATGACCCTCCATGCTAGTGGAGCTCTCCCTGAGAGTGTACCATCAAGCTTCGTCAATGTTCTCAGTGATGCAATATACCAGCCATCTCACACCTGCCTTCTTCCATCTCTCAGTCAAATGCCAGTCAATCTCCCTAACTTTGAACAGGCATGTGAATTAAACCATCCGACTTTGTTATGTCCCAATTAAAGCCAGACCAGCCTTTGCAAGGGCTACTGCTATCATCAGCCTTAAGAGATTTTCTCCCCCCAAAAAATTGGCATTTGTCAGGGCAAAGTGAAAGTGCACACTGGGACCCCTGGGATGTGTCTAGACCAAGCCTTTATTTCCTAAAGTATACAAGTCATAGCATTACATTGACACATAGCAAACACAAACAAATCAACTAACTAGAAACATATTATAATGTAGAGTTACGACTTACATACAAAAGGGCTAATATAAGTATATATAGAGTTAAGTCCTATAGATCTTCAACAATTGATCCTGATTGTGACAGGATTGCCCACGAGTTGCCTCGCATCAAAGTAAGGCTACACCTACCTTACAATTGACAGGTGGCATGAGACTTTGAGCAGTTTCCCCTGGTGGCTAGGCGAGTTGCACGGCGTGACAAAGTCTGCACTGATGACTGCTTCTCCAGAGTGTGACTACCCTATTGTTCCATCCCTGCCTGATGCTGGTCCCTCAGGTCTCTGCATACAGCACCTTATTGACGCTGTAGAAGTTCAACTGCAAACACCCATACTCCATTCCCTAAGGGCTATCATCAACATACTTGCTTCTGGCAAGACTCCCACAGTATTGTCAGCATTCCTTGCAGGAGGAAATCTAACGGCTCTCAATAAGTCAAAGGCAGGTGGCCCTTTTAACGTTTGCCCGATTACAGTTGGAGAAGCTTTGCCTTGCCTTACTGGAAAATGGTGTTGCTCCATGGTTAAAGTAAAGGCTACAGATTTTTTTCAGTTTGGTGTGGCATGCTCATTTGGAGCGGAGAAGATAGCGGAGGCACATGGCCTGAGGGCACGTATCGAGGAGCACTGGGGTGAGGATGACTTTGCTGTGCTGAAGATTGACATGAGGAATGCTTTCAATGTGGTATATTTAAGTCACTCCTTTCTGTGTGTGCAAAGCATTTTCCAGAGCTGCTACCCTGGGCAAGCTGGTGCTACAGCCAACACCCTTTTTTGTGGCATCCCCTTGGGCATCTGAGATCTAAGTCATGGGTTCATCAAGGTGATCCCTGGGTCCCCTGTTTTTTTCCCTCATGCTGAATGTTCTCATTACAGCGATTGCCAAAGATAGCTGTTGTCCTCTGCTGTTTCATACCTGGTATCAAGATGACGGTGCACTTGCTGGTCCAAGGTCATCTTTGTGTAGAGTCCTGACATTGATCCTAGAGCTGGGTCCTCCCTTGGGCCTCCACATTAACATCTCTAAGTGTGAGGTATTCAGGTGCAAGGGTTTCAGCTCCTTTCCCCCTGAGATGAAACAGTCAGGCGAGCCTAATTTGGATATTCTGGATGTTCCCATTGATATTGCTGACTTCTGCTTGGCCTTCATCTTTCGAAAACATGTCGCAGTTAATCAACTCCTGTCCAGCCTGGAAGAGGTTGGAGCAGTTGTCCCTAATGTTGCCTTTACCATCCTTCGCATTTACAGAGGTTCACCTCCTTTGCCTACCACAAAGGCCGATGTACATAGGTGCTTTGCACAGTGCACTGCTATGGCCATGTGCATCTGATCATGCCTGGTACCAGGCTAGGCCGAGCCGGAGTAGAGGTGGTCTGGGTCTGCATTCCCTCGCACAACACTCTCCTGCAGCATACATTGCCTTGCTCTGTACCTCTGGCTTTGGCTGTCAGTCACAATACCACCATGCCTCAGCAGTTCAGTTGTTTAATCTTCTGTACCACCATCGGAGACAATTAACTCAGAGGCACTTCTGTTGACCGGTCACCCAAAAAGAGCCTCTCCTCCAAGCTGGATGTCCACCCCTTCAAGGTTCTTCTGGATGTGTCCTCCATCGCCGACAAGGCTCGCCTGCTGTCTGTTTCCTCCCCTCATGTAGCATCATGGCTGTCTGTCACTCCTTCAGAAGGTCTTGGCCTTCATCTCGACCCTTCCCAATTTCAGGTTGCCATTAAGTGGTGGCTCGGCCTTGAGGTTTCGTATGGTTCTTGCTACCCACTGTGCCCTGAGATTGCTCTTGACCCACTTGGCCATCCCTCCAAAAGGGACGTGATGTCCTTGCCAAGTCCTGTCAGTGAGCTCATCTGGGTCTTCAGATGGATGTCCAGATGGATGTCCAGATGGAAATGGGTAGCAATGTCACCTCCAATCACAGCCACACCCATCCAGCTGACCTTTTGGTTCCAAACCGGGTCTTGGGCAAGCCAGCAGCTTTTGACCTCCCACTAATCCCAGAATTCTTTTGGAAGCGAGTGTGACAACAGGAGTAGCTGCATGGACAAATGAGCAGAGAAAGCACTGTTCCAATGACAGCAAATGTAATGAACTTGGATGGTTTAGGAAGTCTATCTCCCAGTTAACTTCCCGATTAGCCACTTGCTCTTCCAAGGCAAAGTCAGTGGTGCTTATTGAACTGAATGATGGCTGAACCTTCACCTGGTACGAGCTAATGCTATTGCCATCCCTTTCCCATAGCATCTATCAATGTGATGTAGTGTAGGCATAGTTAACATTTTGTGTACATTGTGTATTCTCTTTGTATCTAGTTGTGTGCTATGATGATGAATATTGTCACCTTGGGGGAATAAATCATTAAATGTCTTCACAAGGCTGGCCTCTCACTATGCCATTAGCTTATCCCTTCCAAAAACATTCAGTTTTGGCTGACATCTACGACCCGTTTAATGTCACACTAGTCAGGTGCACTGCTAGAGTCATCCTGGCAAGGGAGGTCCTGCCTTGCTGACTGTGTTTACTGTGCTAGTGTAATAGTGTGCATTCATTTATCCTACTGTTACCTCACTACTCACCCCTGCTTTACTGGATGATGCAGGCATGCATGCAGGTACTGCAGTAGCTGTTGCTGAGTCTCGCAGGCATGTTTCCAATGGCCCTAAATGCCAGGAACTGGGCTGGGTGTGCGTTCCTCTGGCCATTGTAATATATGACAAACTGGGGCAGAGAAGCCACACGTCACATTCTCCAATTTGGCCTCTCAAAATCTACCCTTTGGTCCTGGCCAGGGACCTGCGGTCTTAGCAGTTTTTGTCAAATTTGATATAGGATAATCCGCTTGAAATAAATTATTTGAACTAATCTCACATAATACACTCCAGACTTGCAGTCTGTACTTCTTTGACTAATGGTAAGGTCACTGCAAATCTTTATGGCAGACTGAGACTTGGTCTGTGGAAAGAGCTACTTTGGCAAGAAGCCTGCCCCAACCTTTTGACTTAGTGTAGTTTGTGCATTGTAGATAGTTTTAAGTAGTTTTGTAATATTCACACATGATTATCTTTGTATAACATAATTAAAGTCTGCATTCAGTTTCGCTTCATTAGTGTGCAGCTTATATTGAGTCACAGGTTATGTTGCTCATCACCTTGCCCATGCCATTGACAACCCTTCAATAATCTTGTTCCTCCACAGGATGCTGTGACACCTCAATCCCTTGTGGCATTGCCTGTTCACAAACGAACCCAATTCTAGTGGGCATTGACCTCCAGTGCTTTAGGTCTCTGTTCAATGTTTCATCTCCAGTCAAAATGCTTGCCTCCTGTCCATATCGGAGCCTCATGCATCTTCTTGGCTCTCTGTGGTCTCTATTGTGGAGCGCAGTTCAGTTGTGATTAACTCTCTTGTGGGCAAAGCCAATTATTGCGGTATAGTGTGAAATAAGCGTTTCCACGTTACAGGAAAACGTTCTTCCTAAACAATCTCGTGAATTTGACAAGAAAAAACTTTTACTCTAAACATTGTGTTTACAAAAAACATTAACGAATTAGAAAAACAAAATGACTTTTGTACAGCAGCTGAGGCGCAATATTGTGCTGCTGCCCGCAGGAGAGTTAAGAATGGACATCTCTGGGGGCTTTCATGTCCTCTTTGCATTGACATAGCCTTGGACCCATTAGGTCACCATGCATCTACTTGTAGTAGGAGATTATGTTTTGTCTATCCTACAAGACATCTTCATTGATTGTTGCCATCAACTAGCCCATTTGAGTATAAGAGTAGAAGTTGGCAGTGGCAGTGGCCTCACACCTGGACATGTCTCATTCCCCCCCCCCCCCCCCCCCCCCCCCTCCCCGATGTTTGGTCCAGAACTAGCCTGGACTCTGGGGACATCTTCACTAACAGGTCACAAAGTGCTTTTTCGGTATTTGTAGCTGAGATGGCAGAAAAACGCAAAGACAGTAGTAATGATGCAAAGTGGGTTGGATTTGTGTACCCTTAGCACTGGAGACATACGATAATTGAGGGAAGGCAGCTGTGAACACCTTTGTACTCTTGGTTATCTGTATCTGAATTGTGATTCACCATATGCTGGGAATAGTCACATATGACCTTACCTTGACCAGGTCCGTTGCTTGAGCCGAGTACCTAGATGCTTTTCATTTGCATTGTTATTAAGTTTATTGTGAAACATGGGACATAGTGGGGGCAGTGACAACATCATTCTGTGGGCATTACACAATGGAATACAAATTAAAATAATTTTATGCTTCCTCTCAGCTGTCATTACCCCCAAAATCACAATGAAAGAGAGGTTAATAATTTAATAGCACTTAATTTAATAAGAGAATGTGATTGAGATGCATTTTGCAGTCAAACAATGATATCCTAAGCTTCAGCACATTTAAACTGGCTTCTTCAGTTCCTCTTTCTATGCCTCATGAACTCAACATTTGCATAGTCCTTATTCTGTGCTTAGCAGTAGCCTCAATATTGCATAGCTTTGAGGCTTGGGCATCGTCTGATGCCTTTGTAAAGAGTTCCACTGCCTCCTGCTTGTCTCCTCCCTCTAGTCTCAATAACTCAGCCTTCAAAACCTTTAGCTCACACTTCCTCATTTCAAGAACCACCTCACTGTGTGGCAGCCTGGTAAGAACAGCCTTCGCTTTCACTATGTCGGCCTCGGGAATGTGAGGAGGTGGGTCAGTGGGATTAGGCTTAGCACCAAATGACATGTGAAGGTAAAACGCTGCGGTTGACAGGATAATGGAAGGTCGACTTGCCATGATGAAAGGGTCGTCGTCATTAAGGCAGCCAGTGCCCTGACATATAATTCCTCAACCACATTTCGCTTGTCAGCATCAGCTGTGGCTGAAAGCAACTTGGCCCTGCGACAAAGCATGTTCACCTGTTCATATCCTCGGGCGACCAAATGAAGGCAACATTCAGCTTGTGCGATGGAACGGTCTGCCAATTCCTTCAAGCCTAGGACGAGATAAAGCTGACTCATCCGTTGGTAGATTCGACCTTCCAAGATTAAACGGTTTTCTGAGTCGCAACACAACTCCAGAGCTGGTAGGAGATGGTTGCTTATGCTCGATGCGTGATTTCCATCCCTATGCATTGATATTAAACTATCAAACCACATGGCAACGACCTTGTGGTCGTTAGTGTACCGCGGGCGTCGCCGTATGGCTGCAGTGAGTTTGGAAAGCTTGTCGTACTCGCCCACATTGAAGCGAAACCACATTTCGCGGTCAAGTGCCACGAAGTGCACAGGAAAAAATTTCGTGTTCCGGACATCGGAAATACCCCCGGAATCGCTTAATTCCACCTCATATTCCCAACATTGGGTTTGTGGAACAAAAACAACCTTGGGTTTTTGCAGCGGAATTTTACGATTCCATGCTGGTAAAACGTGTTTCCACTGGTGGAAATTGAAAATCTCTATACATTCCTGCGGTAAATTCCCAAGAAGAAATTATGTTTCCATATATGGAACCAAGAATAAACCCATAATCGGAGGCTTAAATTCCCCATTGGGATCCAGTCCGGCTTTTGATACAATCCCAATGGAAATTCGTATTTCCAGGTAAGGATTTACTGTAGAAAAAGCTTTTTCCATCCCAGTTTTATAATCAAATCCCACTACAAACGCTGGATGTAGTAAATTCCGCTTATGGTCTGTCGTCTCAGATTTCCTTAAATTCCACACAACAGAACAATTTCTACCTCGTCAATCTCACCCTGGTTACATAATCACAATCTACTTCTCAATGATGTCACAGTTGCTATTAATTTTGATCACCAATCAGTGCACCTCAATACTGAAAAGCAAATTGAATCAATGCCTGTAAGTTGTGTTGTCCAGTGAATGCTGCATGTACTAAAGCACCCCACTAACCAAAATGTCATCTCTTGTCAGATCACAGACATCAGCTCCAGAGTTAATCTGAATAATTTTCTTGGCAAGAAGACCCTGTGCAAGTGGCTTAAGCAGTGATGTCTTTGGTGCTGTGAGAAGTGCTTTCCTCTCAGCATTTTGAGGAAGATGATTGTTGATAGCCCTAACAAGTTGTTGCCTGGTTACTTCTTTCAGGAAATGGACACCAAAAGCTTGAAGCACAATTACTTCTGCACTTTTTACTGATAATTCTAAAAAGAATAATTAAAATTGGTTAATATTTATATAATTGTTCTCACCTGAGTTCAAGCATTGACTTTCAGGAGAGGGGTCACAAGAAGGTGAAACTTGAGCTGTGGCTGTACAAAAATACATAAATATGTGCATATTTTTAAATGGTGTATTATGATTATACTCACCAATCTTCAAGCATTGAACTTCAGTGAGGTCGTGAGAAGTGATGGCTGGAGCAGTAGCTATATATAATGTGAGTAGAATTATAATTTACTGAATATCATGCGTACAACATTACTTGTTTACCTGCATTCAATGCTAACAGTAATTTGTTGAACTTACTTGCATTTGTGACACCAACTGATGAAGTTGTCTCTTTAGCAATAGCTTTACGTATGCGTGGCTAGTGTGCATGGTAAATTGTGACAATTATTACTGAACAACATTCATTGGGTTGCAAAACAAATCCAGCCCATATTGACATGCATGCTATAATCATTAATAATGCTTTTAATTATTAGGTTGCTGCACGATAATCATTGTAAGTTTTTAATGTCTATTACACATATACTTACTTTAGTGTAGTCAACCCCTTTTCTTATTCTTCGTTTTTTCTCATTCAGTGAATCGAAGATATGCTGCCTTATTGCACGTTCTCCAAAATATTTTGTTTTGCAAGTTGGGATTAGAGTTGCAGCAAGCTCTTCCAGTTTTTGTTGCTCAGCACTGTCAGTCTTAAATAGTGGAATACTGTTGCCCTTCCAGGTATCGTATACAGCCTTGCGAACTTTATTACGCCTAATTGAACATAATATATTAGCACAGCAGTGCACAAAATATACATGCTGCCTTACATCATAAGATAGATCCTTCTATCTTCTGGTGAGATCTTCCCCAGTTCAGGTAGAGACAGCTTTCTGTTTAATTCAATACAACTTGTACCGCAAGCCACTTGTTCTGTTACTGCCACCACACTTGTTTTCTCTGAACCCTGAATCAGTTTTTTTTTTAGCTTTAGTTGATCTTTGACAGTTTCCAGTCCACATGCCTTAAGTTGATCTGTTGTCCCTGTCTTGCATAACATTAGTAGTGTCTCACCATCTATTTCTTGCTCTGAAAGATCAAAGAACACCGTGTACCAATGCGGTTAA
The DNA here is from genome assembly GCA_013339895.1 of Ephydatia muelleri. Taxonomy (NCBI): domain Eukaryota; kingdom Metazoa; phylum Porifera; class Demospongiae; order Spongillida; family Spongillidae; genus Ephydatia; species Ephydatia muelleri. Next base: position 4,837,120 of record JABACO010000013.1, on the reverse strand, counting down.
TTTACACCAGGTATAATTAGGACGTGCGAACCGGCGAACTGCGCCCGCCCTCCAAACTGATACTTTTTACGCGCGCAAATGCAGAATCTAAAAGTGCCATGTCAAACCTTGGTAAAGAATCCTACGTATGAATCTACTATATAGGGTGATCGCGATCGGCAAGCGCGATAGGGTGCACACCGTTACCCTTCATTAGCTGGTGGTCAAAATGCGACGTTTGTGATTTCACACACTGAGCGGAACAAAGAATGAATTTATCTATGTACCTTCAAAGCGATGTGCAACCCGCGAATTGTATTGCTTGAGCGCCCATTCCACTGTCTCCTCCAACTTCCAACTCGCTACTTCGTCTTCGCTAACAGCCATGAGATTGAAAAGTCGACGATATCGATCCGCCGCCGGCGTTTACACGCGTACTGATCTGGAAACGTAATTGCGCATGCGCAGGAAGCAGCATATACAATAAAGATGAGTGCAACGTTAACGTGGAAAAGAGAAGACATTGTATACTGTAGGTGCTCAGACATGCGCAGCGTGCATTCTCACTGCCCTTGTGGGATGTGCAATGGTAGTGCAGTGTCGAGATCTACTGAATACAGGCATTGGGAAATCGCTACCAAATGTGCATCGAACTTAGCTTTCACAAGTACAGCCAGCCCATCGTCGTCACTCGTCATTCCAGAAATGCCTATGTGTATACCGAACGTTGTTTCTGATGATAAAACAATGTCAGGTGACGAGCTTGAGGCCTGCAGCTCGGAGATCGCCACCGTAGCGAACTCAAACCAATCGTCGCCCTTCACCACTGCTACCGACTGCGGCGATGTGGAAACAATGCTTGAGGCCGAGGATTTCTGCGCGGGAGGAATAGAATGTACTCTGCAAAATGAAGATGGATCATTTCCTATTGAAAATGTTGAGCGAATGCAAGGAACGGTCGTTGATCATAAAGTGAAATGCATTATTCGAGAAGCTGTTTTAGGAGCAATGAAGATTCAAAGTGAATTTTCGTCATCACGAGCTCACTTTTTGAGAGTTTTAAACTACGGTCGTGATCTGTTCTGCAAAGGCGACCCAAACATCATAAAGTACTGGCCAAAAACGTGGCAAGATTGCATCTCGTTGCTATCTGGTGAAGGGTACACTGAGGCAATTCAGTATTGGATTTGTCTCAATAGAGAGCATCCATGCTGCTATGATATCACAAATTCACCAGAAGAACTGTGCAAGTGAGTTGGTGTATGGAGTTTCTTTTAAAAAGTAATTGCTAGCTAATTTGCAGCTTATATATACAGTTGTATATTCGTACATGTAGCATGCAGCATTATGTGTCAGCTATGTAGTTAAACTGCATGATTAAGCTAGCATGCTAGGCTAATGTATAATCATGTGAGTTTTCTTTAACCATGAATTCATAAACACATAAATACATGGCTCATGTTTATTTGGCAACTTATAATTTCTATCACTCTCATTAGACACTGTGGGCAAAAAGGTCAATTAACTTACTATTATTTGAGCCTACATGATAAAATAAGGAGATGGTGCAGCAATCCTCACTTCTGTGAGAAGATGATGGCTCATTGGAAGGAGAGAGATCACTGGCTCAGTAATGAAGTTCTTTTTGCTCGGAATGAAATATGGGATGGAGAAAGGTTCAAAGAACTTTCATGGTTTTGGAACCCTGAAGCAAGATGGGTTATACCAGCTTTGTGCCCAAACTGCAAGCAAGTTGTGGGCAGTCAATCCATCAAGGATGAATTAGGGCTTTCACCAGAAACACACATTGAAGAGCATTATGAATGCAGCATATCTATTCAGTGCCCTAATTGCTACTTAAGGTTTGAGCACAAACCCAAAGTTACTAGTGGAGGTCCTAGAAACATTGCTCTTATAGGCCATTGGGATGGGTGGCAACCTTTCAGCACATCATGCAAACACAGTTGTGGTGAGTAGTTATTATTAGCCTGCATGCTGGCTAACTTTAGTGTACTAATTTGCAGGAGCTATTGAGGTGTCAATTGCCACAATGAAAAAGTCTGATCGATGCAGTACAGAAGAGGTGTATGTCTCTGGTTTTGTTCCAAGCTATCTACTTCCTAATAAGTGTCCAATATCTCTTGATCCATTTCTGGAGATTCTTGTTAAAGAATTAGAGGATCTATTTGTAAATGGTAATGGAGGTGGCTGTGTACATCAACTTAAAAGATTTTTTTTTAGGCATGGAGGTTGAATACACCGGATCATCTGAAGGACTTCCCCCTGGAAAGATAGTAATACGGTGTATTCTACTACTATGGACTGGGGACTACCCTGCTCAAGCTCAGGTTGGAAAATTTATCCAAGGAGGAATTCGGCCCTGCAGACGTTGCAATGTTGTTGGTATGAACACTATTTTCCAATCATAATGCATCACAATATTTATTTAAATCCCACAGGTGCCCAAGGTTCAGAGTCAACCCACTATTACTATGGTAACTACAGATATCACAGCAGATACCCAAGTGATGAAAGAGACTTGAATATGTTTGTGCAGACTATGAAAGACATCGAATGTGAGGATCGGCCTACAGTTCATGCTACTATGGCACGAGAGAGTGGTTTCACTGGTCTCTCCATACTACACCGACTCTATGCTGCTTATGGTTCAATATTTTAAAGGATCTCACTTTTGATGCCATGCATGATGTTACCTTTAACATTATTCATCACCATCTTCTGAGGTATCTGGAAGCTGGAATTTGTCTAGAAATGAAATTGATGTAAGACTGGCAGCCATTCCATGGACATCAGGTATATTGCTAACTTTAGCTTAATATGTTGGAACATAAATTGACACTTGTATAATAAGCTGGTTAATTCTTAGCTTACATATAAGCTATAATCATGCTATAAAATATACCAGTGTTCTTTACAATTACATATATATTAAAACCATAATCATGTTACAAGATAAACCAGTGCTCTCTACAATCACATGCACATGCTTTAGAACTTAAGGATGGCAGACTTCCAACCTCAGTTACCAAGCGATTAGGGTTTTGGAAGGCAGAAGAGTTGCAGAAATTTTGCTATCCAGCATCAGAATATGTACTAGGAGGAATCTACCTGATGATGAATATCATGTGTGGATACTAATTGTTTGCATAACTGAAATGATCTTCCAAATAGGACGAAGCGGTTGGTCTGATGATGATATTCAACTTCTTAAGCAGTTAATTCTCAAGCATAACACCCTCACTGAAGAAGTTGAGGGCCTAAAGAGTTGTGTCGTAACACTGCATAATCTGATACATTACCCTGAGGAAATCAAACGCTTTTCAAGCCCAGACAATTACTGGTGTTATACTTTTGAAAGAGCGGTACATGGTTATGTGGTTAGGTCATCCAATAACCGAAACATGGAGTTGTCATTCTCAAACTCAGAATGCCTAAGAGAATTCCTTAAGTTTCACAGTGGAAATGTACAAAGTTCCATGAAGTTAAATACTTCTTTTTTCCCAGTAAGTTAATTGAATAAAATTATCCATAATGTAAAATGAATTTTCTTAACAGGGATATGTTCATGCAAGTACTATTAGTGAAGCAGTTACCATGGCAAAACATAGAGATGTGGCATATCAATCAATCTTAGTTGGGGGAAAGAAATACACTTCACTATCCACACATGAAGTAACAGAAGTTTTTCGTGTCTTGAAAAAGCAACAACTAAAACATTTTACCCTTGCTGTGATACAAGCTCCCAGCATTTACATGTCCCAGCATGGTTTTGGAGGTACTTTGTATCGTGTTGGTGAACATGTCCTTGTGTCAGATGATGCAGGTGAATTATCTGTAGCTAAGATAGATGCAATCTTAGCCGTTAACATTGAAGAAGAGTATCATTTGCTTCTAAAAGGAGAGGAATATGCTCAATCTGTGACAGAAACTGGTGACTCCAGAATTCACACAAGTAGCGAAAATCCATTTGTTGAGTCCACTTCATCTATGATTTTTTTCCCATGCAAAAGCATTGTTAGGAAAGTGATGCTGTTTCCTGATCCTGATCACCTGCATGATCCATATATGTATGTGGTTATAGATCATCAAAGACCCTTCATACCACTCAACAAAGAGGCTGTAATTGTACCACATTTCCCTGAGGCTGGTGATATGGTGTGTGTTCGTGGCACCATCGGGAATGAAGTATACTTTGCACATATACAGTCAGTTAACAAGAACTCTAACACTTGCCAGGTCTACTTCTATGGAAATGACGCAGGAGACAGTACACTGGTCTTCAATCCTAGGAACAGCAAAAGGACAATTTATAGGACACTATTGGGTTGCATAATGTACAAACATGTACCACATATTCTATATAGCTAATGTGGACAACATTATAACAATGCTTTCTGTGCTTGGACTCCATTATAGGAAATACAAGTGCAGATAGTTATTTTTATAACCAAGCATGTACAGTGGAAGTAAAGTTATGATACTTATTTGGTTTGTATAAATTCCCGGATGGGAAAAAATTCCCATGTACGAAATATGTAATATGGGTTATTCATACTGGGTTTTCGGAAAACCATTCCACTTATGGAAATGCTATCTTTTTCAGATTGGAATTTACATTTCCATCACAGGAAACATTAAAATGGTTTTCCGAAAACCCAGTACGGATACGAAAAATCCATGTCCGATTTATAAAAACCCATTGAATTACTGTTTCCAGGTTGAGATTAACATATTCCGTAGCTGGGAATTTCTTTCCCATCCGGGAATTTTTTCCCATCCGGGAATTTTTTAATTATTGACGGAATTTGGAATGAAAACCATGGTTGGGAATGGGAATTGACCAAAACCCAAGATAAAACCATGGTTGGGAACGAGAAATTTTTTCCTGTGACGTGCCTGCTTCGCAGCGACCCTTGAGGTTCCACCAACTGTACGGGATTCCGCGGAACCGGATTTCTGTCATCGATGAGTGCTTGTATTTTTTCTGCCTCGCTAGGAGGAATCCTTTTCATTAACTGTTCCGCAACATACCGATGGCCTCGGCTCGGTGTTCTTTTTCCTCCAGCAGACAGGCAATGAATTTACGAGCGGTTTCTGGACAATCTCTGTCAAGAATCACCAACAACTCGTTCGCTATTATGGTGTCGGATCGGCCGTTCTCTAACTGATCAGCGAGTGATCCGAATTCGTCATCTGTCAGAAACCGGAGGCGCTGCTTTTGGAGAACCGGCAGAAGGGGACGAAAACTCAAATAAGCGCTTATATCCAGAGCGCGTGATTTGATCTGGCGCAACAGACGTAACTGTGTACTCGTAAGCTGTGGCCATTTAGATGACATCGCCGTCAACTCACGGTGATCTAAAGGAGTGGTATAAATAGAGTGTCATCCTGGACGTTGTAGAGGCCGAATTCCTTAATTATGGATATTAGTAAAAACTGCGCAATTAAAAACGTTACAGGTATGCATGTATACATGTAAGCATGAAGTGGGCATACATACATGTCTATGTAGACAGCATTGATAGATACGAATGCCTCATCCCACAGTGTTTTCTTTCTTGTTGCATGAACGAATTGAATTTAGTGCCTGTTTCATGATATGACGACAAAGTGTGATAGTGTCTGGGTTGCAAAGTATGCAGAGTTTGTATGATGCTCTGATGCTATTGCTTTATTTCCCTATCTGTTTCTCCTTGTCATTTACTCCACCTCCGACTCTCACAATCACAAACACATCCTCCCCTTCGTCAGTTTCAGTGTACTGCCAGACAGACAGCCACACGAAAGGGTAGTCTGCCTCATCACCATTAACATTCAAGGCCTGCGACGCCTCACTCTCAATCTGAACAGGAGCATAGGGGACAGAGGAGCCCTAGAGCTTTCCAATGCCTTGATGGATGACAAATGGGTCACAGGTGAGCTTACATGCAGTGTTGCAAGTACAGTGTACACAGGTAAGTAGTCTTATGGTTAAATGGTCATGTTAACTAGTGATCCCCATAACATAACACACTTATTTTTTCCGATTAATAGTCACATGATATGATCCCTGTAAAGTTACTAAAGTGTTCTGTATTCATCATCCTTGTACGTGTAGTAAGTATTCAGCATGTAGCTGTGTGATTAATCCTTAATAACATGTCAATGGAATGGAACTTAATTACCTAGTACTTTTGCACGCGTACACACAGCACGTACGTATAGACACCATATTCAAAGAAGTTCTAACACGTTCAAATGGGGTACTCTACATGTCCACAATGAATGGAATAAACGTGGTACTTATGGAGTGTCTCCTCATTTCTAAGTTAGTTATAACAATGCTTGCTGTGCATTTAGCAGACTGTATTGCAATCTTTCAAAATTGTTGAAAGCCAGACAAAAATCCAAATCCATCCCTGCACGCATAAATGAATCTTTTAATTTTCATCCACCCCTCATTCCACAATAAATGACACATATTGATTAGTCACAGCTTTTGTACACAGCAGCAAGCTGTTTAATATGGACAAAATATTTAATGTAGTATTAAAAGTTAGTCTTAGTATCAAGTATCAAGTTAGTGAATGATTACATTGTTTGTAAGTTCATAAACACTTGAACGTACTTTCAAAATGACAGCTCAGAGTTACTCTGCACTATTTTCCTTCAGGCTAGTGAAGTTAAGTAACAATTGTTAAATAACTACATGAATACATGTAAGTTCAAACATTTCTTCACTGTGGTATCTTCTCCCCTCCCACCTCTCCTCAGCACACATAGAAGTATATTCAATTCAATTACATACATCTACAGAATTGCTTGCGTACATGTGTGATTTACCTGGTATCCAGTTTTGGAGCCTTAGGAATTCTTTGCATGACTGGTGATGTGATTAGTTTAGTTGTTCGGATTGCCAATGATAAATGAGCAATATGCTTCACCCCCAGATCCAACTGTGAGTACTATTGTGCAGAACAGCAATGGGGCCAGTATCATACAGCTATTTGTAACTATCCCCATACATTTTACTCTGTACAGTGTACACGTATATTTGCATGTAGTGTGGATGTGAGTTGAAACAAAACAAACTACAGTAAAATATATTTAGGCAAGCTCTCCAATTTTTAAATGTAGTCCAATATTGTAGGTTTGATTTGTGACATTTGATGTGTACCCTATCATAGGCGTGCACAGGGGAGAGTCAATGAGTTATAATGAACCTCCCCCTCTCCACACACACACTCTCCAAAGTTAGGCCACTTTAATGTGCCAATAATTGTCCTTATTACATAATCCTATCCTTGAAGGTAGTTGAAGTTGTGTTAGGTAACTGTAGAGATTATTAACATTGTGTGATGAAACCATTACATTTTTACACCAGGGAGAAACAGGTGCAGGTACTGTGCATATACATGCATAGCAAATGTGAAGTGTTCAATTTCAAAAACAATGTTTAGCTTCGAGGACAGTCCCATATGTAGAGGTAATAACTGTTGTACATGTCTGTGCAGGTACATGTGTGTACATGTACGTGCTGTTACAGACTGTAAATGTGTGAAATTACATTTTAAGTTAATGTTTGAAGTAGTACAATACATGTATGTATCTGGGTCTTCAAATGATCTGTGGTCATATGGGCAGTTCAAATGATCTATGGTCAGATGGGCAGTATTAGAGGTGAAATGATAATTGATATCATCCAGTACATCATCTTCTGGAGTGAATAGAAAGAATTCCAAGCATGCATGTAAACATAATATAATGCATGTGACATGTGTATGTGCTCACAAATGCATACTTGCACTCCAAATAATGAACTGGAATACAAAACACATGTCCACATACACACAAACTATGTACACTGTATCACTAATCAATGTAGCCATTTCTTGACAAGTGGAGCGTCAATCCACGTGATTGTAATTAAGGCAAATGTTGCACTAATAATGCCAATGAAGTAAATAACTGTGTGGTATCACCCAACTCATCCAACTTTAACCATACTTCTTAGAGAACATATCTCAATCAACTGGCAGTTGTACTGTACACATGTGATCCAATTGGCCATTGGAAGCTAGTGTCAAACCCTGCTCCTAATGAGATCACCTATAGCAAGATAGGAGTGTTCAAACCTAATATGTATAGCAGGGGACATGAATGACATGATAAGAAGTGCACAAAGGGGAGGTCAAAACATTAATTGTTGAATACTTGGGCTTGAAAAGAGAGGTGAAAACACATATGTATGGCAATCAAGTTAATGGATGCAAGGTCTTGAAAGAAGTTATACACTTTCAACTTATTGCCAAGCTTGAGAAGCACTGAATAATTAATAAACGATTAACTGCCTTCACGCGCATTTAGCATCCTCTGCAGCAACAGAAATCGTAAAGTGGCATAGACAAAATGTCCTACACTGTCACAGCTGTTAATAATTGGTGTCCTTTCCAGGGACCTGGTTACAAATATTTCAGGTATAGGTAATGCAAGGAAGCATTCACCATGGCTAGCAATCTGTCATTAGTCCTCTGTACCTGCAAGGTGAAATTAGTGTACTTTGCGCACATACACAGGCAATATCAAAGTACATGTACCAAATTGAATACATACAGATGCATTGCATGACTAAAAATGTATTAATACATGTACATATCTTACTGCATCTTCAAGGAATTTACATATACTGTCCTTGTAATTAAACTGGAAGGATGGGGTTTTATTGTTATCCTAATTTGTGATTGACCAAGTTAATGTCTTGTGTGAACTAGCTATTTATGCTAAGCGAAAGGAGGCTACTCACTGTATTGACCCCTCCCCGCCTACTCCCTTGTGTAGAGAAGATTTGCCCCATCCACATTGATCATAACAACGTATGGTCTTGTGCCCAGACTCACTTGTGGATACCACATGCATCGCGGATCCGCTGCTATAAGAATAAGGAAACACGTACAATTCTAGAACATCCTGTTGGGATGTTCCAGTCTTGTTTACTTACGAGTCTGACCCTAACCATTACTCCGAAAGAGACCCATAACTGGTAGAACTGAGAAAAATTGTACTTACATCTGTGATTGTGGTGCATTTGTAATGGCAATAGTTTGTTGTAGGAAGGTGCACAAATCAGTATATGAACTTAGCTTCAACAAAAACAATTAGCATCATAAACTTTACAATTACATCAATGGATAAAGAAAAAAGGGGGAATCATATAATGATATTTAGTGCATTGAAATGAGAAGTACCAGACAGTGTAAAAGATAAAGTAATTATCTACTTTTTCTTTGACACTTGCTAGTACTTTTCCTTTCAATGCACATCATCTCGTACCCCCCCCCCCCCCCCCCACTGCCTAGAGAACCAATGATACCCACAGAAACACCAGACTATCCCTGGTAAAGGGTTGCTGCTGATTTATTTGAACTAAAGGCATTCAGTGACGGCTGATTTATTTTAGTTCAGGTAATGAAGGTCAAGCACCCCCATTACCGTGGTGTGGCTTGAACCTATCTAAACTATTGATGGGCCATATGCCACAATTCTCAAAGGTGTTTGTACCTCAATGGCCATACACATGTCTCTTCAAAATGCAGAACAATTCAGCAGAAGGCAAATTATAACAGAGGTCATTGAGTATACCAAAGATCTGACCTGACAGAGAATGAGCAGTTTTGGAAATAACATCAGAGAATAATGTCATTCCATTCAAGGTCACTGAAATCAAATCCATTGCTGACACTCCCAGGTCATACATAGCAGGTAGCTGTTACAGCAAAAAAACTCCACCTTGTCACCTTTACCAGAAGAGCATATGGAGGATTGATAGACAGCAGCAGCTGGATCATTCCAGGTTGATCACCCAACACAAAACAACTGAACCCCTTCCAATCTTGATACGAATAAGCACATATGTTCACCATGAAAGGGATAAACTGGAATTATAAGATTTTTTATTCGGTTAATAGCTGGACATGTTATTAAACACAACATCATAATAGTAATAATCACTGTTGATATAAGAATTGGATTAATAGTATGACATTTCTACCTTACTTTGAGCCTTCAAAATCTATCCTGGAATCATCCACTCCAGTCTTGAATCCCTAAGGATTAAAGGACATCAGAGGCATTGAGAAAATTCAATGATTCATTACCAGATCACTATATACAAAAGAGCTTGCTTCCCTTACATGGATTATTCTGATCGGCTCCATAATCTTTAATTGCTATTGCTGGAATATCGTAGAGATATTGTTATGTGCTACAAGCCAGTTGACATTGATGATTTTTTTCTGCATACTTAGGTGCATTGTAACTAATGTCATCATTTGCGTTATTTTGGTGTATGTATTGTGTACTAAAATAAAATTTCAATAATTCTAGTACTCTGTTGGAAGCGGGAGTGTTGGCTGCCCAGGCCACTGAGTCGAGGAAGCATCAATCCAATGACTCTAAATGCTCTGAACTAGGGTGGGTATGTGTCCATATGGTGGTTGAAACATATGGAGCCTGGGGAAAGGAAGCCACTGCCATCATCTCCACAATTGCCACCAGACTTGCCACTTCCACATGCCGGCCAAAGTCCATTGTTCGCAATGAGATCTATGGCTGGTTGAATCTCTACCTTGTCCATGTCAACTCAACAGCTGTTCTCTCTAGGATAGCTCCTTCACCATAGATGTCGTGTTGTATAGTAGTATTGCACAAATTCAGCAGGTTTTGAATAATGTCCCATTGAAGATCGTGTAGCTTTAACGAGCTAGCAAACAAGGAACGCACATGTATGTCTTTCCAGGTAAAAGAAGACGTTCTATGCACAATTGACCTTCCACGCCCGATGAATACTCCACAATTTGGATGGCATTAATTCTGCATGATGCATTTTTGTTGTGAATAAAAGCCTCCTTTTTGGATTTTCTTTCACATCCGCTTACAATGTTCCAGCTGGAGATGTGTATGCACTTGTATTATGGATCTATGGCACAATGTAACAAGTAAAATACATTCCTTTTCTCGTCAGTGAAGTGAGACCTAATCAACTATGGAATAATATACAACAGAACAGCACAAGACTGGCATGATATTTTATCCACATGCAGGAATTGCATATCCATGTAGCTAACACATAAAATGCACAACTGAACTACGTAAAGTGGTGGTTCCAGTTGTGGCTACTTTGCTGTATGAGCGCAATCGTATTTTCCCCTAACAACTTTGACTTTCAATCCAGGGAGATCCTGGGTTCGTCCACCTTGGATCAAAACAACGTGATGTTCCTGAAGGGTATGCTTCTCTTTCGGAATGTAGGCCGTTATTTCTTTACCATTGCTCAGTCGCACTCGGCAACACTTTCTCTGCGCAGAATTAGGCTTCTTCGGTTTGCGGATGATCGTTTGCAACACAAGCCCTTTCATTTGAGGTCTTCCTTCCAAGGGGCCTTGTCGCGGTGGCTTCCGTTTCACGGGTCCGTTTCGAATGATTTGATTCAGGGTGCGCTGAGCGATGGCACTGCTGTGGATAAGACGTTCGTGAGTTAGAGATGTCCAGAGACTAGAACACCACTGTGAGAGTTGCTGCGCTACATGGAGAACAGAACCGTTCGTAGGAAAATATGCAATATTTCTTAAGATACAAGTTAAATTCTGTAGTGTATGCTACTATTGATACTGGACATGTTGCCAAATCTTAGGCATGAAGGCTTACCGTAGGGGAGCCTCATTCCAAATAAAGAGCAGTCGCGAAAAGTCTGGGGACCGGATCGTAATATGACTTCGCACAGAACTTGACTATCCCTTCATGGATCTGTAGGGCATTGAATTTCTATAGCCATAGATGCAAGCTTCGCTCTTCCTTAGCTTGTCCTGCCTGAAAATTTGCACAACGGGAGATAGCTTGCCTAAGTAATTAGCTGTATCAAGAGCAACCATGACAATTAGTGGGGTCCACAGTTTTTGAAGAGCTGCTTGTTATTCTCTCACCATTGTGCATCTAGCTTTGCTATACCCAATGGAGATGTGGCCATCACTGCTAAGGTTAAGACTGACCCCATAGCCATTGACAATTTCGTTCCCAATTTAACTGTACATGTGCAAGTAGTACACATTTAGGGTTAAGGTTAGGATTATACATACAGTTAGTTTTTTTCTTTTTATTAATGGGCAATGCACTAGTGCATTGCCCATTAAAAAACTAACTGCAAAGTCATATTACGTAAAAGATTAAATCAGTGATCATGGTTGCCATTTTGATCTGAGCATTTCGTCAAGCGAAGTAGCAAAAAAAAAAGAAAGATCTTTTGGATTCTAGATGAACCTACAATTGATGGGGATGATGAAAAGCAAGTGAGAGGGAGTGTTCAACACAATTTTGAAATCGACTGCACACCAGCACTGAACTTCAGCCCTTAGTTGGTTGAAAAAAATTCATGCACGGAAAGTGCATTTGCCATGTTGATATACAGGAAGAAAGCCCCCAAACAAAACAAGAACATACAGGCTAATATCTGAGTGGTAGCAATAGGCATGTATGTCGCTATACTTGTGTGCACGAAGTCACCATCTTAAAATGTACACAATTTTAATCAATACGAGGTTACCAATTTATTCACATAATACACACACACACACACACAAACACACACACACACATACACACACACACAAACACACACACACACACATACACACACACAGACATGCATATAAGACTTGAACAGCAATAAAAATACAAAATCATTTAGTGAAATGGAATCTGTGCTTCTTGAGTTGTGTCCCATAGAGTCTTCACAAGCATTCGGCTGTGCTTTATGGCTTGCACCACTGGCACAGCTGCTTCATGAATGCAGTACAGTTCATATAAAAAGCAATCATTGCCTTCAGTGACGCTTGATTTGGTACGCAGTTCACGACGAGGTGCATGAGACATTGAGCTGAAGGGGTTAAAATATGCTGGTTAGTTACTTGTTGTTTTAATTGTGTTCTAATTTTTATTTCAAAAAAATAACATCAGATGCTTGTAAGCTGTTGGAAACAGCCTGCCCTTGATTATTGAAATCTTTTGAGTTTAATTAATTGTAATATAGAATGTTGTGAAAAACTAGTACCTATGTACTTAACAAATATATACTAAGAACTATGCTAGATGCATGATCAAAGAGGCTTAGAAGATACCGACCATGAAAGCAATTTGAAGAAGTCTAACAAACCAAAACGTCTGAGTTACATGTAAATGCCCTTACAAAAAACACCCTATGCAACAAAAATACTCAAACAATGCAGCCATGCTATTGCATCTAAACAAAGCCTAAGCATACTTATTCAATCTTTGCTCACAGGGCCCTCAGCAGTATTTTAGCAGTGATCCTCAATATGATATAAATCAGTAATTTGGATCGTTTCCACGAAAAGGGACCCAACGCATGTGTTTTCTTTTTTTTTTGATATTCTAGAAGTCTGAAATGTCATGTACACATTGCTTCTTACGTACTGAGATCGGAGTATCTGTCATGGAATTGTAAGGCGCTGAATTTTTAATTAGCCATACATTTCAATGCGTGTTACATTTTTATTGTGCATACTGGAAATTTTATAATGTATGTGCTAGGTCCCTTTTCATGGAAACGATCCCAATTCTGGTATACTGTAGCAAGATATTATACTAATTTAGGTAAGTAATCGAAATTAATTGCTTCATTGATATTCAATGATGTTCAACAAAAAAAGAAGTTAAAATCAAAAAATGATAGTAAAAATATATAAATGTGCTGGGCTACTAAACTTCATACATGTAGAAATGTACTGTACAATTTATGATAGTACCATAGATATGTTATGATAGTACCATAGATATGTATGTACTCTATGATAGTACCATAGATACGTACTGTACTCTATGATAGTACATGTACCTCCTGATACTTAACATACACCAAGTGTGCAGTGTACATGTACCTGTAGAAGGGTGTTCCAATTATGCCCGGAATATTGAAGACGTCGCAATGCACCTTGGGCTGGTTATAACGCAGTGGCCCCTGTGTACACAGGAGAGCAGTGACACACAAACCAAACCTAGATGGCTCATATTTATAGCACACCAACTGTACTATTATGCACACAAAACATAAATTACAACGATAAAAAGTATTACAGTAGAGCCCACTTTACCCCTAAATTACATCACACTACCACTCTTGCATTACACCATACATAATTGCATGTACAGTATATCATGCACATACACAATATCAATATGCACTACAAAGATGACGCATTAATACATCATCCATATGTACAACAATGTTGGGGGCTTTGAAAATGACATGGCAACCAAATTTATGCATTTGATGTCAGCAATGATTAACAATAATTATTTTTGATTACCATCCCAATTTTTGTTGTACATTAGCAATTCCTTGGGCCATGCTGTGTGGGTATCAGCACTTGCATGCGTATCTGTAATGGAGTACCCAAAGCAGATCAATCTTACTGCAATGTCGGCATAGGGGATGTTGACCCAGGCATGGTAAGTATAGAGAAACTCTGAATCCTTCCAGCACTGAACCACATAGCCTTGCTCCAGTAGAGCTTGCACGCGTTCCACCATCTTCCACATCTACACAGTGGCGGAGAATCAATGGATGCATCAGGGGGTATATGATGACTGCTACCTTTCTCTTCAGGTACTTGCCAGGGGTACAGTCCATTCCTCGCTTTGGCAAATTATCAACATATTGAATTGTCTGCATGGTAATTGTATAATTATGCATTAGATACACAGTACATACATGCAGGTATGTCATAAATATAATATGTGTGGAAAGATTGATTAGATTAAGAACTGCAGATTGCCTTCTAAAAAGATATGCAGTATTAAATGACATATCAAAATACCTATTACGATTATGTTTATAGTAGGTTCTATAAAATGCATGGTTTGATATACATGTACATGTGACAGCTATAGTAAATGGCACTAAATGGAGTGCACAAAGTTGTTCTCTCTTACACACTCATATTCAAAGCCTCTTCTACATGTATTATGCATTTGGAATTCCAGTTAAACTTGAACAATCTGCTTTCTTTAAAATTCTGACAAACTTTCAATCCACATGGCAAAATGCAATTCTTGCTTGTCACTTACACAAAGAGATTCTTCATCAAATATAGAAGGCATCTTCATGTCACCATAGGAACGGTCGATAAAGATGAAATGCACTAACCCTTGATACAGCTCGGTAAAAGTGGACACAGTTAAGGACAAATGGGATACTCAACATTGAGTAAGACTGTGTGTGTCTACATTCTACTGTTCCACCCAATCACCTCGCTCCATTTCGACGACCTGATCTACCTACCCAAACACTCTCTATCCTAACAATCCACAGGCTGCCCTACCATTTCATTGAGCCACATAACTACATATAAGGATTACCATTGCTCTGTCACCTGCCACACACACACACACACACACACACACACACACACACACACACACACACACACACACACACACACACACACACACACACACACACACACACACACACACACACACACACACACACACACACACACACACACACACACACACACACACACACACACACACATGGAGTCCAGTTTGTGGAGAAAGGATATTTGAAAACTGGGAAACTGAGCTGTGCTCTTACAACCAGAAAGCCGGCATAGTCCCTGCTGAACTCGCTGCAGTGTCGCAGTAGCTTTTCCCTTACCACCGTGCTATCATACTCTGCTTGCTGCATAATATATTATCCGCTGACACACACATGCAACTCATTTGTTTATTCACTTACCCGTGGAGCAAAGTAGACACCTCCAAAGAGTTTAATGAGCTTGACAATCAGGTCCCTCCCCTGCGTGTCAATCCTGCCCCCATCAAGCAAGGCAGTTACAAGGGCTCACTGAACAAAATTCCTTTCACTAATTTAATAAGCACAGAGCATCTGTTTCTTTAATTATATTGGGACAGTATCGGGCATAACTCTTGTGGGTAATTTTTCTATGTTTTTGATTTTCTGTGAACTGGTAAGTTCCTCTGGCAAATGATTCTTATGTACAAAAAAATTGGACTATCCTTTGTGGAGTTATAGGATTCTGAATTTGTAATTACATTTCAATGCAAATGCTGCTTTTCCTTTGCCTGGCCTGGAGAATAATAATAATAACACGCCAAGGGTGAATACACCCGTTCATGTCGTAGAGACAGATGCCCCATCACATTGCCATTGAGCACCTGAAGCCCGGCCACTGCCCTATCTAACAAGTGGAACAAACTCTATTATGCAACCAAACAGTTACATGTATATCAGAGTACAGCTTGCTTTTGCTTTGGTTTTGTGCCTAAGAGGGTTACGCACCAAATGGAGAAGGGACTAGGCTTCAATGATGGTGCTCCCTTGGTCAGAAGCTGCTTGTTTATTTGTTTCATTATTTGTTTATTTATTTTCATTTTTATAACTGTATATGTATTTCATGCAGTATCATGCTTACTCCTGGATACTGGATGCAAGAGAAAACAAAAGTGGACAGAGGCCAACACCTTCTTGAGTTGCATACCTGATGGATTGTGTGCTGTTCCGATCCATCTGGCCTTCCTGCAGCTTCTCAAGATAGGCCTTGAGCTCAGAGTTCTTAAGACCATCCCAACTCCTCTGAACTTGCATCACCTGCCTCCTCAACTGCTCACTGCCTCTGCACTGTGCACACATAGAAGGCAAAATCGTCAAATTGCTTTGCAGGAAAGTGTACATCATCAAGATGCTAACCTGTGCTTCAGTCCTTCCCAAATGAGTTATTTTTCTGCAAGCATGTACATGTACATCAAAAAATTAAGTTGGACACATTGTTAGGTGGCTGTCCGTCCAACTCACTTCATGGTATTTTCCAATGAGTCGAACATTTTTGTATATTGTCCCTTTTGGGTAGTACCTCCGAATATGACTCCCATCTCATTCACCATCTCCGTGACAGAGATGGAGAATTCCTTATTGGGTTGCTGCGGAATTATTAGGACAGCTCTTGTCATACACAGTGATGGTTATTAGTAATAGGAAATAAAAGAAAGGAGAAGCATTTTAGGATGACATGTGTGCAAATAATGCATCGAGGAACCACAATGTATGTGCATGGACACAATGTATGTGCATGGACACATTTTTACCTCAGATACTATTACAAGAATGATGCCTTTGAAAAGTTCAAGACAGTGTAGCGTATGGGGTTTCCCCTGGATGAAAATCAGGTGCTCTATGAACTGCGCCATGTGATATGAGAGAGAAAAAGTGTGGCACATGTATAAAACATGGCCATGACACACACACTTAGGATGTGTGATTCGGTGTGCTACCGTGATAGTAAAGCAACCTTGTGCTTTGATTATTCGATCTCATGAGAGATGTAGTCACACCATTTTACAGCATAGTACAAATGTAAAAGGAAAGCTAATTTTTACGATCCATGTATAATATTTAATTTAATGTAATTTAATAACCTCCTATTGCACTGACACACACGCATGACATCACCACAGCGCTCCACTCTCCACCACATCCCACACTGCTCACCTTTGCATCGGACACCCCTGATGACTCACAGGGCGTGCTCTTAGCCGCACCCTCTGAAACCACGGGGGCGGGCCCTCCCAGTATGTTGATGACTCTTCTCACTGGACCCTGGGTGACAGACGCTCAACTGCGTTTCATCCAAACGTACAAAGGAGACTTACAGAAAATGGTTCAGGCTCATCCAGCCCGTCCCCCTGTAAGACAAAGGTTAAATAAGGACCACCATCTCCTTCTAACACACACACTACACCTATACAGACGCACACAATACATGTACATGTATATACACTGTACACATGCATATCGTATGCCATTGTGGAAATTATACAACACACACTACATGTACAGGTACATGTGGAAATGTGCATGTAGTAGTGGAGCAAAGGTCAGAACAAAGCGATGATGTCACTTTACATATACCATTGCATAAAGGTTTCATATGTGCGACTCCCTGGTATATGAATGCCTGCTACATTAAATGTTTACAGAACGGGTGTAGTGGATGGCAGCTGAAGACACAAGCAAACAAAAATATGTGGTGCGATATAGACCAATACTATACTGTACAGGTATGGCACTTAATACTACCATAGGTTCCGATATGTACATGGTTATAATATACCCTGATATGTAGGCCCCCCTCCTCCCCTTACCACAAGGTCTGTGTAGAGGGGAGGCGGAGTGACGTGGTCCACAGGTCCAGGTGTTCCGTGTGGTGTCAGGTACGGTGTATCTGCCTGTTGGCAAGAAGTATGCGGCACAAGTACGTGTGCCAAACAGCATAGCTTCAAATGAAAATAGGTGCTGCATGTGTACATGCACGTGTATGGAACAGTACTTGCTCGAGATCAGCCAATGTGACTTTATGTGCATAACAACTTGATGTTTAGTATCGTGACATGTAATAGTATTGCAATTCCATGCTTGTCATTATAATGTCCAACCATTTCAGTAATAGGAATTCATTGCATGTCAACATGACTTAGAGAAGGATGTAACTAGCAGATACCTGGAGTGGTTCATTCCAGTCGCCACCATTTCTCTTCTCTCCATCCTTTTGTCCTTGAGGACAAAAAGAAATGCAACCAAGTAAGTATATGCAACAAATATGACAGGAGTTAAACAACCTATGACCATCACTAGCTCTCTGTCCACCCAGCTTTCCACCCTCATTCACATCAGACACACCTCCACAAATTTGACTTCAAGTAGTACGCACAAATATTGATTGGTGCGAGAGGCATGCTATGCAATATCATTGAATAATAACCAAATGCAGCACTTTCCGTTGCACTGTATGCTCTAGAGTGGACATTAGCATTTGTCAACTTACACTGTTTTCTTAGCATGCATATGTACGAATGGAAAAATGTTTATGGTAGGGACAAGCTAATAACACGTACTGTACAAACACCCACACACACATACGTGAAAGCACATACACATATGCACATACACATACACACATACACACAAGCCCAACAAATCACAAGGAAAAAAGTTGGTATCTACAAACACGAATACACATGCTGTAGTTCATCGCATATATGTACCTATTGAATTTTTATGCTGTGATTCATAGGAGGCTCTCCTTTCAGGGTATGCATCACAAGATGGCTGCTGCCATTCGGAGGAGGCAGGTATTTCATCAGAGAACAATGATGACACAACCAGTATGGTCAGCAACACATCAGTCGGCTTCACACGAGACGACCTTTTAGGGAAAGACCAACAAAAGCTGCACTTGTGTTGCTACTGAAGTGCATTGACTAGAAGATAAGAACTACTTGAAATGCTTACTTCGGAGCAATCACCAGTTTGCTGTCTACCAGGATTGTGCTGTAGATGATCCTTTTTATCCCACCACTGGCAAAGAGAAAGTGAAGGAGACAACAGAATGGGACAGTACACCATGAGAATTGACCAAGAGTGCATCTATACAAAATCACCTTCCCAATATACAGCAGGTGATGCAGTGCAACTATACACACATCCCGTTCTGCAAGTATACATTAACATCTGTGGGCACAGATACCCGTATGAACAAGCAGACCAGTCTACATCACCTGCGTACTTAATTTGAGAACTGCAAGCATCTTTGATGAGTTTCTGGCACATAATGTAGAGGGGATGGTTTTCTGCAGGTGCATCAAAATCGAAGTACTCCAATGCCTGCAGGGGAAAAAAATGTGCACAATTACATACAGTGTGGACAGATACATATGATGTGTGTGCAATATGCCATGAAACAAACTAATGTCTATATAGTGCTCTACATACTATCCTGAGTTAACAAAACAATGCTTGCAAACGCCGTGAAATACAGTGTACAGACCTCCAGTAAGAATGATGGTGAATTGTGGTACAGCCTATCGTATTCTCTCAGAGCTTTGTTAAGCAGTGCCCATTCGACAGCCTTCTGGTCTGGATCTTCTGGGTTCATTCTGGAATGAAGGTGTGCAATAAATAGAAATAACAAGAACTCCATGGAGACCACGACCAAAACCAGCACTCATCATTGCTTTCTGTGTATGCTACACTATATACAGCTGCTAGTTATAACCACAGGGGGTGGGAGGGTGGGTACCATCCAGTTGGTCATTAAAGATGAACCAACTGGTCCATGCTGCAGATTAGGAGCTTTGAGGGCAACACTTACCTGTCCACTGCTGGTCCATAAAGAAAGCTCACAACGCTGTGAAACACCAGAACCCTTCTGGTGATTAGCTGCTCACTGTCATCCCCACTCTGTCCAACACCAATGTACACATTGTTTTCAAACTGTGTGTGTGTGTGTGTGTGTGTGTGTGTGTGTGTGTGTGTGTGTGTGTGTGTGTATGTGAATGGTCCAATAGGATAGCAACTAACGGCATATATACACAAATGGAAATAGAAATACAAATACATACATACATACATGCACACATATATACACACACCTATATACATATGTACATACCCATGTAGATACATGTACATGTACATTTAAAAACAAACACATATGCAGAATGAGTCACACATGCATACCACATTCATAACCACACCCACAAAACACACACCAACACACACAAAACACACATACCACACACACACACACACACACACTCACTCACACACACACTCTCACACACAGCCACCGCACCTTCTTGAAGACGAGGATGAGGTTATTTCCACAGCCGATTGAGTACAGCGGGTGTGCCATGGAGGTCATGACATCCTACAGGCCAGTACTTTATGATCTCATGGTGTGTATTAAGCAATCAGCTAGTGAACTCACAATGGAAGTAGAGAATGGGACAAAGAAGGCCGTGAGAGCTGATCGCATGTCAAATCTTGAACTCTGCTGAGAGATGGCACTCTTTTGGGAGGGTCCAAAGGTATGGACGTTTGATTTACCTCTTCCGCTGCATCGTTTGGTTCTGTGTAACCCAATGTGCTGAAACGCTGCACAATGTACTGCTCAAACGCCTGCGGGATGATACATGTAAATGATAAGCAATGATACGAGCAGCTGGGTAGTCGCTTTATAAGTATGACTTTGTAGCAATAGTTCGACCAGTAGTGCTAGCTAGTACTCGCTATGAAAACCCTTAGATATGACGATGAAATGAAACGCACTGTAACACAGTAACGTGAAATAGTCGGGAATACGAGCCTGCTGGGCTGTAGCTTAGTTTCCAAATAGAACAACGTGCGCAAGCTCAAAAGTACGATCCATTGGCGTCAGTCTGTAGTCCGGGTTAGTATATTAAACTGCCACTAGTTGTACCAGCGTAAGGAGACAAGAAACGTACCTTGTCTAGTGAATAGAATGCTATATCAGCTCCAGAACTGTCCACCACTATAATCGCCTTCATCGCAGATGGGCGTGGCTCAATCAGTGTACGGAAGTGTACGGCATAAAATGTCGACCAATTTGCTACACTCAGCGGAGCGCAGAACTGGTCTAAATGGGCACTCAAGACCTAGACGTTGGCTAACGCAGTTAGTGCTGTGTACGTTTTGGTAAGGATAGCCTTAAAAATACCGGTACTCAGTATTGTAGTTTATATGGTTTGTGGGTGGGGTTTAGGTCACGTGAGGCAGTGTGGGATCGAATACAATGTCAGAAGAAGCTATTGAGTCACAGCCGAGTGGTAAGTAGAGGAACACAAGAAGCATGCACATGACGTCTCGACACACACGTAGAAAATGGCAGTGACGACCAGCAGCTGCGGAGACGGAGAAGAGGCCTCCTTCGGATGTACTATGGGGTAGACGAGAGTGCTACGAACCAGGTTCAAGATGATCCCCTCAACATTGATAGAGCAGAGTTTACTGTTGATAAATATATGGGCAATGTGCTCAAAGAATCGTCCCTCAATGATTTGTACAAGCGTGAAGAGCGAACGAAGAGAGGTACTATGCAAGCTAGACACGTGTACACTGTACTGTACGTCTACACACTGATTGAAGTAAATTTAAGGACCACTGTGACACGTAAAAACGACCGTAAAAGGCTAATGTGTATCTGTACGCACATTATAGTGAATTTACTAATTGCAAATAATGCTGGAACAAATTTGTCATCTTGTACAGCCATATTTGTTATTGGGTGGCCCACATAAATCTTTGGTTTGTTGTTATGCAGAGGAAATAGTCCTATTGGCTCATAAGGGGGTTGAGATGTGTGTGTGTGTGTGTGTGTGTGTGTGTGTGTGTGTGTGTGTGTGTGTGTGTGTGTGTGTGTGTGTGTGTGTGTGTGTGTGTGTGTGTGTGTGTGTGTGTGTGTGTGTGTGTGTGTGTGTGTGTGTGTGTGAATCGTGTAGTATAATTAATACACACTTACTAATGTCTTCTATTCATTGTAATATACATGTATCATATGGCATTCTAAATAGTGCTGTCCAGACTACATCCACATCTCAACATGACATGTACAGCTGATGCTAGGGACTTTGCTCTGCAAGGCTTGTCTTGTATCTAGTTGTGTAAAAGGTCTCACAAGGTCTCTTGCAATTACTTTTAGGAGTTACAATGTACCTTCAGTCATAGAACATTAGTCCAAAGTTTTACATACATTGTACATATTCAAAAAATTATCTTGTTTGTCAAAGTACATGTAACAATGCTGGAGGAACAATTGGCTTATAACATTAATCAAACTCACATCAATTTTGAAATATAAATATTTGCTGTTATATTCAAACTTAATAACCAGAGTTAATTAATGTTGATTCCAAACCTCCCTGTCAGTTTATAAGCAATTGGCATATGGTACTGTACATGTACATGTATGACGTACATGTATGACTTGCATGTATGAAACCACCTGTGTATGGTTGATTTCATTCCTTCACACCTCCCCTAAAGATATTTCGGAATTGGACAGTAAGATGCAGTACTTGGTGTACGAGAACCATTCCAAATTCATCAAGGCATCAGAAACCATTAGGGAGGTATGATGGTCCATTTGAACAGGCTACGTGTTAGAGTGGTTTGCAAAGAGGATGTGTAGGAGAGGGTGTGTAGGGAGGGGAGTGTAGTGAAGGAAGAGTGTAGGGAGGGGAGTGTAGTGAAGGAAGAGTGTAGGGAGGGGAGTGTAGTGAAGGAAGAGTGTAGGGAGGGGAGTGTAGTGAAGGAAGAGTGTAGGGAGGGGAGTGTAGTGAAGGAAGAGTGTAGGAGGGAGTGTAGTGAAGGAAGAGTGTAGGGAGGGGAGTGTAGTGAAGGAAGAGTGTAGGGAGGGGAGTGTAGTGAAGGAAGAGTGTAGGGAGGTAGTGTAGGGAGGGGTGGGATTGTAGCGAGGGGTGGGATGTGTAGCCTGGAGGGGGAGTGTAGGAAGAGTGTATGGGGGGAGTGTACATAGTTTAAATACTGTTAGCATGTTTCTGAAAATGTATGTAGAGTCTTGCCATTACTGTCTGTTACTTTGCTGTTCCTGTTTAATAGCACGTTCTCATGTACATGTACCACAACGCATACCTGCACACACACATGCACACACACATGCACACACACATGCAAACACACATGCACACACACATGCACACACACATGCACGCACACATGCACACACACATGCACACACACATGCACGCACACATGCACACACACATGCACACACACATGCAAACACACATGCACACACATGCACACACACATATGCATGTACATACATCTATGCACATATGCTTTTTACACACCATCACAACACATTTGTACGTGGTATGTGGACACATACCCACATACATGTAACTCGTAGATGAAGGATGACTTTCAGAGGCTGGAGGATGACATGAATCGTCTCAATTCTAGGATGGCTGAAATATCAAGTGCAAGCAACAGCATCAACGGAGCCTTAGCTGATCGCAAACAACAGATCATGAAATTCTGTGGAGTTCATCATCTCTTGAAAAAGGTGCTCGAATTACTCAGTTGTGTGCAAGTGTACATGTACATGCACATCAGGGTAATTAAAGATACACGTGTGGAGGAATGTTAGGTTTACTTACAATACGTTGACAGGGAATTCAGAATTGACTTGCATACACATTATGTAATAATCTTGATGATAGTTACGAACCGTGGAGTTGATGTTAGTTCCTCCTTCAAGAAATTAGCACTATGTACACATATACTTTATCTGCATGTCCTATACATGTACATGTATGTTGCATATTTGCTGTGCAGGATGTATGTACTGATAAACAAGGTTTGAAGGCTTGGAGGCTTGTGTCTTGTAACCATGAAAAACACATTAATGAAATGTTTCGTTGTTGATTATATTTGTTTCAACTACTTTCTTGCTTTGCATTTCAGCTCCAGTTTCTTTTTGAACTTCCTTACCGCTTAAAGAAGTGCTTGGAAATGGGGTTTTATGATCAGGCAGTTGGGTATGTTTTTGAGCCGTACACGTGAGCATACATTTAAGCACTGTGCTTTCCAGTGCTAACATGTGCTTGTGTCAAGATGGTTGTACAGTAGCTGTAATGTACACATACGTTAGTGCTGTGTTAGTATCTTATGTCATCTTACCAAAAGTGCTTGTGTCAGGTGACCTTGCAGTACTGTGTTGCATATCTATGCTTCGTGCCTCCACTTTCAATATGGTTTGTCAACTTCAGGACCTACATCAAAGCGCAAAAGGTCCTTTGTCAGTACCAACACATGCCCTCCTTCAACGCCATTCAGCAGGACTGTGCTGTCATCGTTGGGGAGCTAAGAGCCATCCTGAAAACCACACTGGACGACCCAAAGGTGAGCGTTCTTGTGTTCTGTATGATGCTGTGCAAGTCAGTAATTATTATTTTTGTTCTTGTGAAGTCCTCCACTGAAGCCATCACAAAGTCCGTGGATCTGTTACTGGAACTGGGTGATCCCCCTAGTGAGCTCTGCCGTCACTTCCTCGCCACGTACGAGTCTGTGTGTGCACATGTGTGTGTGCACAAGTGTGTGTGCACAAGTGTGTGTGCACAAGTGTGTGTGTGTACATGCGTGTCAGTGTGTGTACATGCATGTGCATGTGTGCTTGTGTGTGAGCCGTATGTACACGTGCATGTGTGTGAGCGGTACTTACAGTGCATGTGTGCATGTGTGTGTACATGTGCATTTTACATGTGTACGTGTAATGCACCTATGCATGTGCATGTACACGTGTACGTGTAGACTTGCTTGTCATTGATGAGACAAAGCGTACAGTAACTCTCACAGGTACATTTCACATCCATCTACATGTAGATCTTTGCATAGCAGTATTACATGTAGGTCTTGTGTTGCACATGCTTGTATAACACGTGTGTTCACAGTGCTGAGCGACAGCTTGAACACAGTCTCCTGTTACTGGAAGCAAAGGAGGTATGTGTCTGTGCACACACATGACCACCTAATCATATCCAAACACACACATGCACACACACACATGCACACACACATGCACACACACACACATGCACACACACATACACACACACATGCACACACACACATGCACACACACACATGCACACACACATGCACACACACATGCACACATACATTCTGTAAACTGCCCATGTTGGTTTTACTGTACACATAGCTTCAGTATACAACACCAAGTGCAGTGCAAATGGCATCTGCAAAGCAGAAGGAAGCTGATGGAAGTCAGGTTGACACGGAAGCGCAGGCTGGTGGAGCACCAGCAGGAGGGAGCGAGTCAGAAACACAGAGCAGTAGTGTGTCAGGTGATGTGGAAAGGCAAGCTGACACTGAATCACACGGGGAAGTGGAGATAAGGCACATGGTAAGTGCACTGGTGCTGGAGTGAGTGTGGTCGATTGCGCGAGCCAAAAAAAAAGGGAGGGGCCAGCTGAACAGAAGGCCATTGCATCTTGAGCTGAACATGTACAGTACATGTGATTAGTGTACATGTATACTTTTCAGAGGGTAGTACATGTACTGTACATGTGTATGTGCTATGTATCCTGAAGTTCTGACAGAATGTACAGGGGATTATACTTGTACAGTGTAGTTAGGTTGATGTAGGATAAATTTAGAGTAAGGCACCAGCTTTTAAACGAAGTTGACTCACATAGTCTTTGTTGCTTTGCAATCATTTTAGCCAATTTGGCGATACTAAGTACTGTCTCAAAGAGGTGTGTGTGTAGTGATAAGGAGGGGATGATCATTTTAACACATTGTGTCATTTCTCTCGCTGAGCCTGCAATGTTTGTGACTTGGGCACGTGTAATACGATTCTAATCACAACACTGTTACTCTTTCAAGGGCATTGTGGAGTTTGTCAGCGAGCTGAACACGCAGTTTCTTGCCAATGTCAGTCTGGTGATCCAGTCTTGTAGTGACATGTTCATAAAGAGGCAAGCAGCAAGGTAGAGCCAGCTCGTGTCTGTCACTTTATATGCTTCAGATAGTGACCAAAAATTTTCATTCTGAGTTTACGTGTTAAGTAACCTGGCTATATTATCTAAGAAGAAACACAGTGATTGTGAACAGTTCTGAGCGTACTGGAGCATGTAGCTTTGCACTGTCTTATAAATCACAGCAATGTAACTACATGTATAACCATGGGCTCATTGAGGATTGCAGGCCTGTATGACAACCTATAATGAGCTGAGGTGGCACCATGTATAATTGCAAACTTAGAAGGAATATGTTTTTTTCTATAGATACAAATACACATGTAATCTGCATTATGATTGCATGAGAGCCATGCTGTTTTATTCCACCCATGCTTTGTCTAATGTTCCGTGTGTACTGTAAAGGGCGTTGCACTCTGTACATTGTTCATGATTAGCCAGCCACCTGCAGGCACAGTGTGCACATGCGTTTATCCTGTTTGTTGTGCATCTGCAATATATGTGCAATTATTGCAACAACGGAGTATGCAAGGTTCAATATTTGGACTGTACAAGTAATGGTTTTTACATGTACCATCTATGCCCATTTCACTTAGGCTGCGTAAGCATACAGTAATATTTATTCGGTCACTGATAGCAGCATTCTGTTGTACGATGTACTTGACTCCCACTTGTCTTGATTGCAGTGTGCATGATGAGCAGAAGGCAGCAGAAGTGACGCAGCAGACGTTGACCACTTTTGTGCAGTCCATTATGACCAAGTGCATTACAATGGTGAAGGTCAAGCTGCAGTTTGCAGTAAGTCACTAGTCCTGTTCTTGGTACTGTGCATGCAGGTCTGTGAGACCCATGTGCATGTTTTTCGTGTACAGTGTGCAGCTGTACATGTATATGCACATTTTTTGAGTGTCCTACTGGTTAGTAATGTCCACTACTATTTGGCAAATGAACAATTTAAGACTAACACCTGTATCTCGTTGTACATCACCAGGCAAACCAGCTGAGCAGTGCCCCATTGGTCAAGGCTCTGGACAAGCTAAGTGGACGACTTGAAGCCATGGATAGGCTTCTTCCCTCAGCAGGACTGAGCAGGTACATGTATGTGCGTGGTACAGTGTAGCACTTCTGTTTTGTGTGGCCGTGTGTATGTGTGTGTGTGCATTTTTTTACATACATGTGTACAGTATGTTTATTACAAGTGTTCTGAGCATGTGCTGTTATCTGTATTGGTTAACCTCGAGTAATATCTCAGTTACTGATTTTGTTTGGTGATGCATCTTACTGACCAATTATCTAATCTTGACGGTAATTTTTTGGGGTGTACATTTTGTTTTCACTTTCTGTCGGTCTCTTTCAAGTGTGAAGAGAGATACACATACAGATTTATAAAACTGACATTTTCCTAAACAAAAACATGTACTCGAAATTCTTGTATGTTCAGGTACATGCAATAACAGGTTAATTTAGAAACGAAGGTAAACAATGAAATATTGCATCTAAACTTTCCACTAGACCGTAGAATGCGCTAAACAGTTGGGAGTCAGTTGTGCACAGCTAGCTTGTGGGTCACTATTTATCAGCATACGTACATGTCCTGTATACCCAGAGTGAGAAATGACAATGTTGTTGTTATAGCCAAAGCCAGATCTTGGTGAAGAACATAACTTGGATGCACACAGAATATCACAGGGAGTGCCTCAAGAAGAGCTTTACAGGTATGCTGTACTTGTATGTACATGTATGTACAAGTGTATATGAGCTATTTCCAACCGCTAATTGAACAAGTAAATAAAAACATTCTCTATACGAGAAAGCATATAGGATTGGTGGTGTAAAAGGCATGGAAACAAGATTTGACTGGAATGGGACCAGGAAAAATGATACAGGCCTATATTTAGCACACTCAGTACATTCTAAAATAGTGCATGCTGATGCCGGAGTGTGCTAAATACATGTGTAGGCCTAAATCATTTAACCTGGTCCCATTCCAATCAAATCTTGTTTCCGTGCTTTTTATACCACCATCGTCTTTCAATCCTATCTGCCACTAACTTTCTTGTATAGAGAATGTTTTTATTTACTTGTTTTTTAAGTGTTTTTTTTCTTGCTTTCGTAGTGTGTTTACATGGTCGTAGTCAATCATCAAAATTTGGACAGAGATGGGGGTGGTGTTAATTGTTTTCCCCTCCCCCCAATGGCCTCGATGGCCTTGCTTTATACTGTTGTGGGTCTGTTTGGATGAAGACAATTATAAAGTTACCACCATTCTGCCTCATTGTCCTGTCCAGAATCCAACTGTTAGTTAGCTTATACATGTAGCTCTTGTGTCTCTGTTATGACATCCATTAACACCTGGTGGTTACTGTGTAAACAAACTAAGCACAAGAGGGAAATGGCTACATGTACTAGTCTTTGAACTTGTATTACAGTCTAGTGGTTCGTTTTCCCTAAAGCTGTCTGGCAAGTGCCTTAGGGGTATTAGCAGCTACCCATATTTAAAAAATGGTGAGAAATGGAGGTTGTTGTTTTTTGCTACCTTAAAATCTCATTAAAAATTCATTATCCATTAATCCATGCATATTAATTTAATTATTTTTTACTTCTTATGGGTGCAACTCCATAATATCCATTGTTGTGTGCAAAAAAACCCAAACTTATACATGTCAAGGCTCAAGCTATCCTCTTTTAAAATGACGAAGGTCACAGAAAAATTCAGCAAGTCATATTATTTTAAACGAGAGTATACATGTGTATGGCAGTTTTGCTTATACCTTATGGGAGAATATTATATGAGAGTGGGATGCCAATATGAGAGGGTGAGGTATTCAGGGTGGTACAATTTCATGTGGAGTGACCCTACTGTCCTTTTGAGATGCCTTAATGGTAGCTGAATTGTCCTTCCTTTTAGCACTCCGATTTGCCTTGAGGCCTCTTGATATTGCAGCCTTGTAGCTGTTGCCTTCTTTTCAGGATTCGCTTGATAGCACGCTCAGGATTTAGCCCTGTTCTCTTCTGATGATTTCTTTATAATACTGCCTAAACATTATTAATATCAATAATATCACTGATGTAGCCAAATACCAATGCCTATATAGAACTTGGTACCGCATAAGGCACTGCGCTCTGTAGTTTCTTTCTAGATGTGATATACATGACCTTAAGGGGCACCATGCAGATACATTCTGAAGTGATTGGTACTATTGCCATTTTTCAAACCGTTCGTACCTCGAGTTATATGTTCCAGAAGGAAGAAGATGACGACTATGATTTTTGGGACTGGGCACATGGAGCTGATTCGAGCATTCTTTCTCTAGAAGCACACCGTTTTGTGACATGGAACCAACGTCAAACTGTAGATCCTAGTTTTGTCATTCGATTGAGACAAATAAATAAGCGATCCGTTTCTCTTTTATCCCTTTAGACGCGAGTTACGTTTTCTGAATGATGTTAATGAATCCTCAATCAATCCTATATGGACCCTGATTTGCATGTGATTTTGTGCATTGTGAGAATACTACTCAGCAGTGAGTCTGAAGTTGAAGAATGAGTACATGTAGCTGTGGCATTTTAGTTAACTGAGGGGAGGGGCCAGGAAAGGGTGAACGCCCCCTGCCATTACAGTAGCTTCAAACCCTCCAATAATGTATTAATAGCCAATGCCATAATTAGAAATACATGTATAACTAAAGAATCATTTGTGTGATCTCAGAATGCTATTACATGTGCGTTCAGCAAGGTGAGTACGAATGCTGCAGTCTCATATCAATTTGAGGTCTGAGAGAAAAAAGAAAAACTTTTGTGGTGTAAATGTACAAAATCGTGTTATTTTGGCCAATGTTTCTTTCCTTGCCCTACTTTGATACCTCATACCCTGCTGATGCAAGACTGTTTGTGAAATGTTCCTAACCTCGATGGATGGTGTATTTTTATTTTCTAATTTTGATGGATATGATAATTAATGTACTCTACTGGCAAGAGGGTTAAATAATAGTGTTTATAAAGACATACAGCTCTGTATAATGATTAAGCACAAATAAGTAGAACGATAAATTTCTGAGTCTAACGATGCAATTATGTGATTACATGCACATGAGGTACAGCTGCACAGCGAATTCACCATTTCCCTCTTGTATAGATGCACTGATGAATGTGCGGGCTGCTCTTGTTAGCACAAAGTCTACTGCTGTGCTGCAGTCTCACTCTCTCAACGATCTCTGTGGTGGCCTGTACGCCACTGTGAGGACCACCTTGGAGGCCTCCCTTACCAACCTCAAGGTTAGCTTCATGCCTCTTGAGCAGATAAGTGTGTATGGTGCTGTATGGGGAAAGGATGGCAAGGGAGCAGATAAGTGTGTACAGGGAGCAGAAAAGTGTGTACTGTGTATGAGGAAAGGATGGCAAGGGAGCAGAGAAGTGTGTACTTGTATGGAGAAAGGATGGGAAGTGAGGAGATGCTTGCTTGCTTTGGTTGCTGATGAAGCAATAGTAGGTTGTTTTCTTCTATCCTTTTAGGAGTTTATCAGACCAACTGTCGGTTTCTCCATGAGAAAGGACTTTAGAGGAGAGTTCTGTGTAGCTTTTGTCAGAGCAGGCATTGTGATGAATGTCATTGATTATATTTTGGACGAGGCAATGGTGAGTGTGCTCTGCACATATTGGCATCCTAGCTGCCTGTATGTTTGTTAACTCCATGTACTATTTGCATGTACATGTACACATTTGTACTGTAGATGTAATGTACTGTATGTTTGTAAATGAGTGTGTAATTTTTACTCGTCTGTTTACTGTATGTGTAGCATTCACATGGTATTGTGTTTTTCTGGCAGCGCTATACAGAAAGTCTCGGAGATCATGGTACAAACTCATACCCGCCAACACTCATTCTCATTCTCTCCAAGCTTGTGTATGACATGGAGAGGTCATACATTGCATACTTGGTACGTGTCAGCTGCAGCATGCATTTGGTGATGTACCTGTACAGCTGTATGTGCATGTGCGTGTAAGATTGTAGGCTGCCATATGTGTCATTTCACGTGAGACTTACTGTACACAACCGCATATTTAATGACGTGAGCACAAGCCAGTGTTCAAAAGTATAAGTGTTATGATAGTTGTGCATCAGTATGTATATGTACTGTGCATGCATGTATTTTGCCTCAGCAAGCCCTCTGTAGGCTGGTATTGACAGGGACTGTACTGTATTGACTTTCTTTGTGCAGTGTGCTTTGCTACACTGGTTGCACCAGGCAAATTGCATGGATAAAAGTTCTGTCGTTTGATTGCACGAATGAGATGCTAAACACAATTGCAATGAAGTGTGCCGAAATGGTAATAAATAAGTATTATTCAATTAGGCAGATCAATGCGTAATCTGGTATTTCTACCATGAATGGAATCAGCTATAATACATATGCACACAATACGTGTACATGTGCTTGTAAGCATTGCCAGAATTTAGGTTGTAATTATGGTTGCATTTTGCAGGGTTCGACGTAAGGGTGCATTAAATCATATTCATACTATTGATGACGATTTCACGATAATTAAGTTACTGCAAAAGCATCATTTAGTTGAGGGTAACAGTACTATTGAACATTACATAGTTCTCTAAACACCAATGATACAACAAACGTTGATGTTTTTGTACGCTTCCGCATGAAATGGGGCATGGGATCAATGGCCAATCCATGGGAGACCCGAGTCCTATGCGAAATGAGTATGTTTTTAAACACGCAATCAATAGCAGTGAGAGGACATGTTAGAGTGCTCCATTGTACATAATAACAGCTTTAAACAATGGACTTACACAAATCAAGCCACTGAATCAAGATTTAGTGACCGAATACTGTAATGTCAATGTGTACTGTATGAATGACTGCATTTATTTTTAATCCATTTTATCCTTTTTGTCAGGGATTCATCAAGAGAAAAACCTTCCCCCCCAACAAAGGGGGGGAGGGAGTGAAGTTCAGTTTAGAGGGGGCAATATAATGAAACCACTTTTTATCTAACCATTAACGTGTTTGGAGTCAATAAAATATTGTTCAACTGAAGCTGTGATCAAGAAAACTATAAATTAGTATCATTTTGAGGCAATAATTGCATAACTTTTCCTTTTCTTTTGAACAATGTATTATTGACTCCAAAAACATAAAAAGTGGCTTCTTTATAGCAGCTGTGGAGCAATATTGTGCTGTTGCTCACAAAAGAGTTAAACGTTTTGATGTTAGGCAACTCCGAGGGCTATGTTCACTTTTATCTTGTAAATGTACTTGTTAACTGAGATTGACCAATGATTGTAATGTTTTGTTTGATTTCTATTTCTTTCGTCTAAAATATTACCCAAATCTAAATATACAAAATAGCTTGTGATATCAAAGAACAAACTGCAACGCTGAGTTAGCAGTCACTTGAAAGATAATATTGTAAGCTGTTTTGCTTTCTCTGGAGATGTTACAACAACTATCGGCATTTTTGACCCACTAATAGTGCCTAACGTGTCTTCCAGTTCCCATAACAGAAAAGTTTTTGTTAGTGCATATGATGGTATAGACAAATCTACTGAAACTATACAAGGTGATGGAACAACCAAAGGTGCACTGCTAAGCAGCCACCATAAAACATGAAATTGCAGTTGAATGAATGGACTTCAAATGAAATGTTAAAAACTATTTAGTCTAAAGTTTTATTCCAGTTCCAACTAGTCAGACCCAATTATTGCTTAACCTAGATTAGCAATAATTGGGTCTGGCTCTGCGAGACTAGTTCTAACTGCATCTAGAAAGGAGCTCTTCTCAGATAAACGTTTCTAAGAAACTGTTTAAGGGATTCAACTTTGTTCTAAAATAGCAATAGAGACTCCAGATAAACAATTATACATGTATACCGATCTTGATACAATACTTCAACATATGGAATAGTATGGTGTACTTGTGTTTTGGTACATTGAACTTGTTTGTGGGTGAAGCCAATTATTGTATTATAGAGCCATGTTACAAAGTACGAAGCGTTTCCGCGTCGTTCTTTGTAAATAATACTCATGAATTTGACCAACAGCAAAGGCTTTTCCTCTAGCAAGGTGTGTTTACTATAATAATTTGAACCGTTTCGCTAAACAAAGTAGCAGCTGTTGTGCAATATTGCGTTGTTGCCCGCAAAAGAGTTGAGAAAGAGATGATTCCAAAATTTCCAAAAAGGGGCAGCAATATGGCACTTTAGTTACTATAAATTTTCCTTGTGGGAAGTTGTTAATTGTCAGAATTTTGATTTTTGATTTAAACAGCGGACTTGAGTTTAGAGAGCCCCTTCATGGTTTCACTTGTTTTTAAGTTATTGATTAATTCACATATTGCACACTATTGCTCTTACAATAGTAGAAATGTGTGGCAAATCCTTTGTACCATGTATCTGCTATCTAACAACCGCTAAGGGTGTGGATATATTAGCATTTGAGAACACAACAGGATATAAAATAATGCACTACACATGTTTTCAAGGTATCTGTACTGTATTGCTGAAGTATATATATATATATGTATGTACTGTACATGTAGGCAGGATTTGGTAGGCAGTACTAATGGAGAGATAGACTCTTCCGGAAGGTGGTTCATCAACTGGGATTTGTGGACCACATATACGTGCAGTCTTAACCTTCAGATTCTAGTTTCCCAGATTTCTATTTCTGTTGCTTGCTCTGTATCATTAGCTTACTGTCTAGCCAGCAGGCCTCGACCAGCAAACTACCTACAGATGTATGGTCAAAGGTTATTAAATGTGTATGCAGCACAGCGCTGGAGGAAGGGGATACCCAACCTTTTCCCATGTGCCTGTAGGACACTCTTATTAACTCTCTTGTGGGCGAATCCGCGGTATAGTTTGGAATAAGCGTTTCCGCGTTGCAGGGAAACGTTCTTTGTAAACAACTCCGTGAAGTTGACAATCTAAAAACCTTTTCTCTGAACAATGTATTGTTGTCTACAAAAACTTTAACGGTTTACATGTAGATGGCTTTGTATAGCAGCTGCAATGAAAAGAGATAAAGGCACGTCAAGTAGCGCTAGGCAACAAAGTGGTTGTGATTATTTGTTTTGTATGTTCAGCAGGATTATTTTTCTTCGTACGCGTGAGTACAGTACACTGCACATGTACAAATACATAATACGGTCTATCTGTCCATTAGTATTGCATCAATCTGTTTTGCAGGGTTGTATACAAGGTTTTACATATACATGCCACGGCTAGGAGTTGTGCAAACGTCTATTCTATGTGTGACACTTGTGCACAAGTTGGTGTTGCCGTATCCATGACAACAATTGCATCAAGCAGTACTTAGAATTTGAAATTAGTTGCACCGTGTGTTATTCTTTTTCATTAGGTAAGCTATGGAGATGAGAGGTTTCCACCTTTCGAGGATGAATCTTTGATGAGCTCTGAAACAAGTGATATCTTACTACATGCCAAGGATGTGGCCAAGGTAACAATTCATATGCATGTGTGTACATCTAACCATACCAGGTGTACTGTATGTGTCCTTTGTACACCTGTCATTTTGCATGTGCATGTTCGTTTATTTCAAATTACATTCATACATTGTACTGTATAGTGTAAATATGCACATTGCACATTGGTGTGTCCTCTTGTGTCATACATATAGACGCTGCTAAATCACTATGTGAGAGTTCATGGAACTGTGATATCAAAGGTAAGATGTCTTAATTGAATTGGCACGTTCCTGTTTTTCAGTTATGGAGGGGGGGGGGGGGGTAGTTGAAACACTATGGCATGCTATGGTTCAAAATTCTATATTGAAATTAATCCAAATTTTTGTGGCATGCGAAATACTAACATGAAAGTTTGCTAATCATAAAAAGTAACCATTTTTGTGCAATGCTTGATAAAGCTATTTGTATTGAGCATGCAGTGATTTGAAAAGAACTTGTACTGATATTTGATCATATCTCATGTGTTTTTAAGATGATCCGCAAAAGCCTTGAGACCAGAGATTGGCTGAATACCAATGAACCGCGTAGTGTGCGTTCAGTGATGAAGCGTGTTGTGGAAGAAGTGACCACCATCGACAAGCAAGTAGGCATGCTGTATGAGGAAGGAATGAAGAAGGATCAGGGATCAGGTTAGCACAACACAGCACTGTGCAGATGGTTGTTTAGAGTAGATGGGTGGTCCTTAATAGGGATAGACTTTTACAACTAGCATAATGTAATACCAGATCACTCCATGTGAATTTGACAACTTAATTACATGTGGCTGCCCTAGATGGCATGTGTGTGAGTATTTTTGTGTTATGGATTTCAAGTGTTACGTGTATGTTTACTGTATTGTATTGTGATTACCTTTAGAGGGCAGCAAACACACCTATACCTACAGCTTATCTCACAGCAAAGGATACCCTTACTCATCCAGGTTTGTTATTTCCTGATTTGTGTTTGTGCACTGTTCTAATTCTGTTGTAAGGATCGTGCATCATCGCTTGAACTTGCATGTGTGGTCATGGTGGATGTTGAACAGTGCGCAATCAGCAGCGTGAAAAGTCCATTTGTACTGTATGTTAATGTTTAGGAATCCAACCAAAACTTGAATATGGTCTCTGGTTGAAATTCATCTTACATTGTACATGCACTGTATGTGCACACTTGTGTGTTAACTTGCGTCTTAACAATGCAGGGTTTTTATATCTTATTAACTCACGTAGACATTGATTAGTTTGAACAGATGTGTATAAATGTACTCTACAGGTATGTAGAGACACAATCCGTGTGGCTTTTTTGTGCATGTCTTGTCTGTCACTATATAATGACTGTTGATTTCATTTGTTCAGAGCTCTAGACTGCAACCTGCTCAGTAACATACAGAAGCTCTTTTATGAAAGAATTGTTGCTTTTGGAGATGTGGACTATAACAAATTGTCTATTGTGACTGGGATTATCAAGATATTTCTAAAGGTTCTGGTTTTTTTTTTTTACAGTTGTACGGTTGTGTTGATAGCTTGTGTGTTATGCTCAGGCTCTTTTGGAATGTGTCAGACTTAGGACATTTGG
This sequence comes from Ephydatia muelleri, assembly GCA_013339895.1. Classification (NCBI taxonomy): domain Eukaryota; kingdom Metazoa; phylum Porifera; class Demospongiae; order Spongillida; family Spongillidae; genus Ephydatia; species Ephydatia muelleri. The sequence continues at coordinate 4,800,674 of JABACO010000013.1, read as the reverse complement.
GAAGTTTGGTCTGCAGCAGATGCAAGTTGATGCCCATTACCTGCAGATTTACTTGTGGAGATTTGTCTCAGATGAGCAGTGAGTTATACATGTACATGTACATGTATGCTGCAGAATTTATTGGCATGTTCCTACAGCGTATAATGGTAATTTTTATATTGAAACAATTTTTCATGCAATATTTATATACTTGTACATGTATCTGGATCGTGTGAATTCAAACTGGCAAATTGAATAGTAAAAACCCTCAAAAATCAAATCAGTACAGTAATTCAGGTTTATTAACTCTTTGAACGCCAAGTCGCCAAGTGCATACATGCTCACAAATGAGATATTATCTTGTGCTGTGTGTTATATTATGTTACATTGAATATGCATGCAAGTGCAATACTGACATGCACATAACCCCATAGTCATTCAAATGTATATGAGGTCCCGGCCATTTTGTGTGTCTATTACAACCCGCTGGCACTTTTTGTTGCAACAACCCATAATGCGAATGTGCAAAAGCGGAAGGAGGGGAGGGAACAGGCACGATGTGCTACACTGATCTGGGCTATGCATTCTTGTTCTTGGAGCACTGAAGTGATGAATTAGTGAAGTGAAGCGAATAATGGAGTTCTTTAGCCAGTGTCAGAAGAAACATAATTACTTTGTACATGTACGTATAAGGTTACAAGTTCAGCATGCATATGCATCATAGAGCGGCGACTGATCAACACATTTTTTTTACGCAACATCTAAATCATGCATGAATGGCGTTCAAAGAGTTAATTGAGATTAGTGTAAGTTTTTGCTATACTTATTTAAGGATTAACAACTAATGTAATACGGTGCTTGTCTGATGCTGAAAGGCATTATTGGTTTTCATGTGAGAATGGAAATGGTAAGAAGGACCGGAATACGGTATTTGGTTATGCTTTTGGTCAATTTTATCTGCACTGTAATTAGTGGAAGGTTTTACATGTATAAACGGAAGTGCTGCTGAAATATATAAACAACACTGTTTTTCTATGCTTTATATCCTGCTGTCCCCAACTGTTCTGCAATCCATTTCTTTACATGTATATTCTGTTTTTTCAATTATATTTTATCAGGCAGTGCAATGCATAATACCCATGGTTTAAAAATTATATACATGTACAGCATTGAAATGATTGCTTCAGATTGCTTTATGGATCCATTTACTGGTTGAATAAAGTTAACTTTGTTAATGTATACGATGATACTGTACGCCACAACTTCTGATTGATGGTTCATTTACGGTTTTATTTGGCATGATGATTGTTACATGTACATGTATATGAAATAATCTCCATTAGAAAAGCCCAACTAGAAACAAGAGGAGGTTTTAGACCATTATCATGCATGTAACCCACAAATATGACAAATATGGTCAGTGTAGATATGTGTTGCTTAGACAATGTAATGCTGGGCATCTACATGTATATATAGTTGACTGAATGTGTGAAGTTATGGAGTTTATGTTATGATAGCAAATCAAATTGGAACCATTGTTCTTAGCATAAGGATACAGCAGATTCGATACATGTACTGTTATCATTCATTCTGTGTACATGTTCATGTACATATACTAATTTGACAGGCTAGTGAAAGTTCTTCTCGACCAAGTGCTTTCAAGTACTGTGGAAAGGTGTGCAGAATCTGTTCTTATGGATCAAAGTGTAAGTGTTGTACTTATTCCTGGACCATTTGCATGTACAGGCCAATTTTATGACTCGTTTCTGATAAATTGAATGCTATGGTTTTGTTTTATGTGAATTGCGATATTTATTTGTAACTGCTCAGACTTACAATGTAGTTCAATTATTGGAACATTCCCTTGTGAATTGAAACATGTACATATATATATAACATGCCATTCAAATCGCTACAGTAAACGCTATAGACTTCCTATTTGCAATACTTCATACCACACCATTTCTCTATGTGGAAATATATTTCGGTGTCTTAGATCAAGCACAGCACCGACTTTATGAGGTACGATATCCTGTGGGGTTCTAAACCGCCACATCTTCAGGTAGGAGCATTCAAATTCAGCATGTATGTAGAGAAGTCCTGTCGCAATTGATTTGTTCTGTTTGTTAGGTTTTCCCATTTCCATTGTGGAGATACAGCTGTGCAACGTTAATGCACATTTGTGCCGTTTCGTGCCAATAATTTTGGCGAACAGCTTCCAATTCAGTATATGGAGAAAATCATTGACACAAATTGAGTGGGAAAATGTGCAATTACTTTACAAGCTGTATCTCTGTTGGATAAAGGAAAAATTAATGAATAGAAGATATCAATAGTGACAGGATCCCTCTACGTATACACTGAATTTGAAGTGATTTGAACACACTTATTTGGTTTTAAACCGCAGGATATCGGACTTCGTAACATTGACACTGTGCTTGTAAGACACCAAACTATATTTACACATAGAGCAATGGTGTGGTATATAATGCGTGAACATTGATAGCGTAAACCTTGAGGACGATATAGCAATTTGAATTAGATGCTATTATATAAATTTACAAGGGTCAAAATCACATGGAATGATCCATCTGTTGTTTTAAGTACAAGTCAATTTTTGTGCATTGATGCAAGTGATGGGGAACGAAGGATGAAAAGAAAGCACATCCTTCAGTTTCATGACTTACTTGTAATAATACCGTTTGATAAAGTAACATATTTGTACGTAAAGCTGCATGGACTGAAAGCAGAAGCTACCTGTATGTGGCATGGCAATATTCTCTCACTTTGTGTCTGTTTGTCGCCACAGGTTGTGGAGGCCATATGTGAGAAAAATTGAGAACTGTGACCAATCCAGATCATTTTGTTCAAAGATGTAGCTGCTCACACATTTTGTGTGTTATTTTGTTGTTGTGTACAGTTTAATTATAAACAGTTCTTCAGTGTATCTTTATATTAAATTCAGTCATATTTCTTATATACATATTTCTTATTTACAGGAAGGTAAATCATTGTTCTCAGTCATAGGCTAGAACCATTCACAACATCTGCTTCGCTGTGCATATTTTCTGGCCTAGACCACCTCTTCAGTGTTCACAATACAAAACAAAACAGCTACATGTAGAAAGAGTGCATGCGTACTTCAAGACGGAATAGTATATCATTTTAGCACAGCTGATAATCATGCGGTGGCCCACAATCACTAATCACATCACAATATGCAAGACCGTGTGGTAAAAATTAAATGTACCTGTACTCCACTTTCCATATGCTGCAGTGAATTTATGATGTCAACCTGTACGGTTCACAGGTATATTCTTCATTTAGAATTGTAGCTGACATTGGGACTTAAATAATGTATTTGATGGCCTTGCATGGACACATGCTAAATATTTCCATTGTTGAGCTGTTAAGCCTGAAAACTCATCTGCGTTAATGATTCTTGTGAGAACGATAAGCGTACAAACTCCTGTTATGAACACCATTTCTTTTTTTTGGATCTCTTTAATCAGAGCAAGCTGACTAGTAGCTTGAGTTCTACTTTGTGCTGCGACACTTGTGTAGTAACTATTATTCCCAGATGTACCTTTCATCTCTTTCAGCCATAAACATGCATCACTAGAAGTCACTTACGAATTTCGTCCTGGAACACCATAACCACTTCCAGTCTAAACTGTCCATGCCCAGTAACCTGAATCAGATGTAACATCTAGTAAAGCTGCTTTGACATTTTCCAGACAAGATTCCATGATCACTCCATTCCACAGTATTGCATGATCGTCAGTTATATGACTGAGGAAAATATTAACGTTTCCCTTTGGCTGGAATTATGCCCGCAGTACCAGAGCTCATCTCTTTAAATATCTCACTTCTGGGTAGGATTATTATGCTCATCGATAATGCTGATACTTGGTAATCTGAGCATTCAAATGGTAAATTTGAATAATATAATGAGAATGTGTTTGTGTTGTACTGCTTATCCTGTCTGAATAATGCATGTGTGCTTATGTACTTAATAATAAATGTATAATAATATTAATTATATTAATGCAAAAAGTGTGACATCAAAAGTAAACTGCAAATATAAATTTACAGTATTTCATTGCCTATATTCCGAACTCAATTAAACCATTTCAGTGTTTTCCCAACAGGTAGCTCCAGTTCTGTTTTTAAATAATAATGTCCTCTGTTAAAGTTGTTGATGCAAACATTTGTGCTTGGCTTTTACATAGCTTGCCCGCAACAAATAAAGTTTTGTTATTAGAGGTTATAGTTATAGGAGGTTATAGTATGTTATTGGACTGTGATTGACTGTTTGCATACTTTTGCATACTTAGGAGCCATTTTGGATTAGAAGGCCAAAACTAATTAACCCCCTAGTGCACATTGAATACATTTGCCACCAATGACCAGCTGCAATTCTGTAGATCACCCTGGCTAAACCCACGGGAGTACAAATTGGCCTAGGTTTACTGTTTATTTGACTTTCACCTCTCAGACAAGAATAGTAAGTACATACAGGTAGTTGATTGGAGTAGGGTACATACTGTATATTCAAGCTAAATTGATCATATTTTCAACCAAGATACAGAAAAATTCAAATTCAGCCAATGCAAACCAGTGAGTGTTCATAAAAGCCTTCATATGTAAAGTTCCTACCAGGCTAGCATTGTTCAAAGTTTTCATCCAGCTAGTTTCTTAGAGTTAATGTGCAATCAATGTCATTGTAGGATCGTTTTATTAGCTTCTCTTGTGCTTCAAGCTTGTACCCATCAGGCAGTTTGATTTGATACACTTGAAGTAGTCGAGCAAGCAGCAGTTTGTTCATCACCTGACAATCACATGATGCAGAAGTTAACTTCACTCTAGTAATCATGCAAAGCTAACCTTTGCAACGCGTATCCCAACACACGAACGATCACCCAATCCATAAGGGAAGAATACAAAAGGACCTGGTCTGAGAAAAAAAAAAAAAACTTAAAAAAATCCAACACAGTATGTGCAAAATATTACCTTTTCTTATCAGGAGCAAAACGTGATGGCTTGAATGTATCTGGTTCTTCAAAGTACTGTGGCATTCGTCCCATTGCTCCACCATGGGTCTACATGCAGAGGATAATAAACAAGTGTGGCAGTAGAATAGCAAATCTTTTACCATTAATAACGTAGCAACGAAATCAGTTCATTAATGGTAGGTTGTGGCCTTGGCTAAATCACTTAACGGTTGTTTAATATTGGTAGCCACTTACTTCATTGTCCAAATAATAACACAGGTGGGCAACGTTCCCACTCATTTGTTTGCTTCCACACAGGAAGAAGCAGGTGAATACCTAATACATATAATTTGCTCACAATCAAAGGCTGATACTGGCTTATAGTGAGCACTTTGTGTATGCTTATCAAAACTTGATTCAAAAGGATGAGTTCAATTACAAGCTTTAGATTTTTATTTATCCCCCATCAGTGTAATGTTGGTGCACACTTGTATTTAAGACTGCATTATATCAGCCATTCTAATGCACTAGTTCTGTGGAAACAGTATACGAAGATACTTGTTGAACTCAGAAGCCAATGTGTGCTGCACTTTGAAATTACAAATTACTTAAGTTTCAGTAATCAAAGTTGAATATGTTCAAGATGAAAATAGGACATATTTCCTTCATTATGCCCTACTATTACATGTAAATATATTATAGTTTTCCTAAGAAATAGCCACATCTCGAAGCTCGTGCCATGTAATCAAAAGAAGAGCTTCAGAAATAAAATAAGAGGGTAAATAGAAAGTGTATTTTCCACATCCCAGTCTCGTAATAGTTTGCTGTTGGGTATAATAACGAAATAGGCTAAACTTTATTTGCATGATGTGCACATGTATTTATTGTTAAAATGTTCTTCATAAACTTCAGTTAACCATAATCACTACACAATTAGATGAAAGCAGTATCGAACTGGCTATCAATTCTTAGCTCCTGTACCCTTAGCTAACCCACAAAATGTCGATATCACATGCTTGTATCGGACCCGGGAGAAAAAAACGGCGTTATCGCGCGTTATCGCGCTTGAAAAACGGCCATAACAACGCCAAATTACGCGGTCTTCAAAACGCTGTATCTTCTTGATTGTGCAATATAGTGGAGCTGCATTTTGCACATTTACAAAGCGGTCCTGTGTCTGTAGAAGTCCAAAGATGGTTTAATTTGCGATGCATCGTTCCGAAGATATTCACATTCAAGTAAAGGGCTTGATTTCGCGGGGTTTTGTACTTGAAGCCCGCGAAATCTTGCTCTAAGTTGATTGTGAATATCTTCCGAACGATGCATCGCAAACTAAACCATCTTTGGACTTCTACAGACACAGGACCGCTTTGTAAATGTGCAAAATGCAGCTCCACTATATTGCACAATCAAGAAGATACAGCGTTTTGAAGACCGCGTAATTTGGCGTTGTTATGGCCGTTTTTCAAGCGCGATAACGCGCGATAACGCCGTTTTTTTCTCCCGGGGATACACTGCCAGCTCCCATAACTTACAGCAATTGGAATTCCAGGAGGAATGAAGTGTCCATCTAATGAGATGCCTTCAGAAGGAGATTCCTTAGGAATAGGAGTGGCTGGAAAGTACATTCTCATGGCTTCTAATACAACCTGTACCAATGTGTAAACAATTACAAAATAAATTTACAAGATGAATTTGAATGAATCTGTTAATTGTCACCTGTTCAGTATACTTCAGTTTTTCAAGGTCGTCAACTGTGATGGTTTTCTTCTTTCCGAGTACCTCATCAATCTCAGACATGAGTGGCTTCAAGCCCTCCTCAGGGTTCAGATGGATGAGTACTAGTGTAAAGCTCAAAGCTGTAGCAACTGGTTCAGCACCTGTGTGTGTGTGAGTTGAGGGTGTATTGCTAAGGATCTTATAAATTGCACCATGTGTAACAATGCAGTGCTTTCATGAGTAAGTAGCACTAAAAAAGTACTAGCAGAGGGATTGGTGTGCATCCATTGTTGTTCATTATTTATATTATTCCACTGAAGGATCTTCTATGCCTTACCTCCAGTATGGAAGTTAGCAAAGTGGTCCACCAGATGTTCTAGGTCAGCAAGCTGGTCCTTAGCTGGGTATATGTATTAAATTAGTGGATCCAAAGTACCATGTGTACTTACAAGCCAGCTTGAGTGTACGAGTGAGAACGTCATTAGGGACCGTTTCCTTATTTTCGATGGCCTTGATCCTCTTCTGAATCCACTCTCTTCCAATCATTCTCAGTGTTCTTGATACCTCACGATAACCCTCAGCTTTGAAAGGATGTAAAAACTGCACAAGATAATGGAACAAAAATTGAATTAGTGTTGAATGCAGTTAAACAAGGAGAGGCACGTCATTATGCAATGTTCAGTCTTGCTGCTTGTTTTTGTTTATTAAGTATAGCTCATTCAAGTCATTAAAATGGAAAATTTGAATCTTAGTTATAGTGTACTATATAATAATGGTGATGTGCATTTTGATTCTAGATTGTTACCACTCGTAAACTAAAAACTAAACACACTCATAGCCCCTAATGGCATCATGTTATCAAACAGTATTCTACTATGGCCAACAGCAACTTTGGACATGGCCATGACTTGTGTGCTCTTTAAATGCATGCGAGCACTGTGTACTGCCCAGTGGCCTGTTGTTATGTCTGATACAAATGCTGAGTAGCCTCTCATCACAAAATGTCCTCTAAACATTACTATAATGCATAGAGGAAACACCGGGTCTAGCCTTCATGGGTTTACCTCGTAGGGATTAAAATACACTGTTACATGGCAATTTGTACATCCCTATTTTATTAATGTAATCACAATCTTTGAAGAGGAATGACTAGAATTTCAGACATTAAATGTATCCTTCTCATGGATTGATGTTGGATTCCATTTCTTCATTCTTGCATAATAGTTTCTATGCACATGTGATAACATATACATCAGACTGGTAGGTTACATATACACGATCAAGAAGCAGTGTGTGTGTGTTACTGAGAAGCAATGTGTGTGTGTTACACAAGAGGCATAAGGGAGGAGTGGACTGAGGCACTGATAAGTTAAACACTGACCTTAAAAAAAGGATCCAGTGCTCCATTGGCAGATCCCTCTAAGGCAAGATCCCAAAGTGTATAGATATCCAATGTTCCCATATGCTTAATTTCAAACGATCGACCTTTCCATTCTTTTTCAAAATCAAATGAGAAAAGCACCTGCCAATTGGAAAAGAACCAAGATCCATTTAAGAACACTTTCCTGTACATTGAAAGCATAGAGGCCAAACAATACAATGTTATCAAATCACAATCACAAGTGTTACCATGACAACCTACAGCAACCTTATGAGTTTGATTACATAAGTGATTGCAGGATAGTACCATGGCAATGTATCCTGCAACCACTTACATAATCAAATTCAAAATGTGCACAGCTGTCATTACACACATCATCGAACACAGGATGATAATGTATGTTCTTCGGACCTTTTTTTTGCATTTGTCATCCTGACTCATGAAAGAAAAACTACCTCCCATATTAATAAGTAAACCAAAGCTAGATGTTCAAATGTGCCATAATTGACATTCTCAGATACTTGTATACAGATTGTAGATCAAGGTCAAGTCTTGTGTGCTTTCACAACCATGGATCGATTTCGACACATGAAAAAAGTAACACAGAAAGAAACTGTAGCCACAGTTGCTAACCTTACTAATCACATCCATAGATGCAGCATACACTTGCTTTTTCAGAGAAACTTGGGTCTTTCCATCAGCTAGTGGTTTCAGCCTTTTAATAAAATCTTCCACACTTTCAAAAAACTTTGGATATAATTGCTGTAAGAAACTAGAGAAGCATGTAAATTGGATAAACATTTGGAAGCCTTTTAATAGCTTACTCTGCATTGAAAGCTTCATCGTACAGTTGCCTTGTTCTCTTGTGAAGATCATTATCATATACAGGTAACAGTCCTTTTCCGACAAATCTGTGAATAGTAATTACTGTGTTATAAAAGCTCTGGAAATACCCACACTGTATAAAGAAGGAATTGTCCATTGTAGTCTTTGTGAAAATTATACGCATGAAAAACATAACCAAACTGAAATTAAAAAGTCCAGGAATATATACAGCTGTTACAACACATGTTCATGCTGCAATAATAGAGATGAATGATTCGTACATAGGTACATAGGTAGGGCAAGCTAATTAAAGACCATTGACATCAGTAAACAGTCCGGTTGTAACCTTTCTGATGACCAGCCTTTACAGGTGTGAATTTAGCCTTATCTAGCACACAGGCATTTTGAGCAGTGTGCATCAATACCAGTGAGATTGAAGTACGTGGTGCGGCTGGAGAATGGGGAAGTGGAGTTGTCAGGTGCTCACTACCTCCTTGCATTGTTTAGAATTTTTCGAGATGAAATTGCCTCTATCATCTGTTCCAAAATAATTATTATACTTCGACAGTTTTCTAACGAAACATCCGTGGTACTATGCAATGGATCTGTGTGTTGAGATAACTTTGTTTTGAGCTTAGCTGTGTAATGTTCAACCTGCATCAACATAGAACTAGAATGCCTGGCTACAAAGTTAAATGTGGCATTTCAGAAGAGGGAATTAAATTATTATCAGAGGTCAATCTAAGCCTGTATAATCCACGCCACAATAAAATATTGCATATTAATGTGCTTGCCCAAACCTTTTAATGAACCCTCCAATCAAAGGCAGCATGAGGGTTCTCTCTTCTGCTGTCCCAACATGCACTATATAAAGGCATACCCAAAGAGTTGATACTTCTTCACTCAAGAAGAAATAAAATTGCAGCAGAACAGACACACACATACGTATCACGATTTGAATAAGTTGATGGATGTGGTATGCTAGATGGCAAATCAGGTAGTGTCACTATCATTCATGCCATTTGCCTTAAAACAACAGTGCTTGTAATATAGCTTGCTAATGTCTAGGCAAAGGTTTTGAAATAGGAAACATTGCTTTTTTTTCAACACTTGTTTGTTTAACGATGTGCATCATCATTCCATGTTTTAGTATCGACTGAATTATATAACTTCTATGCATAATTAGCTACATTAGTTCTACAATCAATAAAAAGGTGACAAACCTTTCTCCAAATGTATAACCTATTTGTACTGTGTGCTTCTTGTACTTGTGGAGAGGCGGGTTTGCTGCATAAATGGCCTGTAGTAGTAGATTTCTAAGTCAGATCAGCGCACAGTGCAGACAAATTCAAATACCTGAATATGTTTAGGATCAAGAACCATAACCATTGCGTCCCACAGGGTGTACATGACAAAGACTCCACCCACTTCTGAGTGCCTAAAATGAACCATGAAGCAGTAAGCACATTTAATTACATGTATGTGCATGTGACCCAGGATGAGTGGAACTTCCTATGCATTTGCAGTACATAGTACAATACGAATGGCAATAAATGAGACAGTTCATATCAAGCAATGAGGTGAGCTGTTGGTCTATGGAAAAATATCTGTCATAGCTGACAAAGGGGCTGCATATACATACACAACCTTGCCTTTTATCTTCTAAGATTAAGTGGGACTTGGAATGCAAATGTTGACACATTGCAACTCCCAACCCAAAATACGAATGCTGCTCCATTGGTTGAACATAAACACTGGTAACACTGGTAACACGATTATAGCTATTTGCAGTGTATGTAACATAGTGTTGAACCAGTGTAATTATGTTTCTCTTAGAACATAATAGTGCCATGTGATAATCTTCCCTTCTTTCCCTGCCCATGAAAATAGTACTAGATTCTTCCACTATTAACTAATCCTTGCTCTTTTTATTTATTTATTTATTTATTTATTTATTTTGGGTATATAGGGAACAGTCAGGATGATATGCAGCATAGTAATGGTAATTGCTGTAGTTCTTGAATACTTGTGAAATCATTAGTTGTATGATTTAGAAAACAATGTTGGATTGCTCCTTAAATAACTGCACAGGAAAGTAGAGGGAAATGTGGCATCTATGAACATGTTTTCGCATAAAACACATCTTACCATAGGCAGCCATAAGAAGTAATTTAATTTCTCCCAAAAATATGTAATTTGTATACGTCAAGTCCGGAGGCACATTCATGTTTTTTGGCCGAGAAGAATAGGTTAGCTTTGCTTGTGCTATAGGATTTGAGTCCAAACTGCCCCTAATGAGTGAAGAACCTCATTGTAAAAAAAACAGCGTAGCATAGCTACGTTCTTCATTCGAAAGAATCAGCAGAAACTTTGGGTAATGAAACATGAGGTCAGTATTGCAGATGACCAAGATGAGCCAGAGGAAGACAGTGACCGTGTATCAGATGGCAACACTTAACCTTGCACCAGAGGCACTTCAAGTAATAATTAACATCCTATCCAATGACAAACCTAAATCTGACGAAAACGGCCCAATTGCAATAACATCATACCAATCAAATCAACCTACTGCGATAAATTCCAAGCGGCAGTTTGGAAAATTCAACCGATTGTAACACTTGGGTTGTCATGTGAGAGTTACTGATGAAAATATAAATTGATTATTATGGGGAATGTATGGTGAAACAGCGATAAAAGGAGCGCGTTGGGGTGTTTAGAATATCCTGAAATACGGGAGAAGCAAGAGGTAGCAGTTAAGCATTTTTAAAAATGATGTGTTCGTGTGTATTCCCACGGGTAGTGGAAACTCGCTGTGCTGCTATCGCCTGCTTCCGAAAGCTTTCAACTTCCTACGCGGCTCAAGCGGTGAAGGGATCGGTCGTTTAGTAGTTGTTAGCCCCTTAATGTCGTGTGTCGAGGCTCCATAGCCGTAAAGAGGGCATCATCCAGCTTGCTGCCGATTTCAATGGGCAAACGATTTTTTTCATCCGTTTTTGTATATGTGCTATTCAAGGCCGTTCAGATCGCTTACTGAAGCTTCGGGGAGTCCATTTTCGTGAAGTCATGCACGTGTCCTGATGCAATGCTTACAATGGAATAACAACCAATCTCCAACGAATATAATAGCCTCTTCAGAAGCAGTGTGCCACAATAATCACTGACATTGGGCTGCGATAAATATCAATTGTTTACAAAGTCAGATCGTTGCGAAACACATGCACTCGCAAACAAAGGTAAATGGGTCCTTTGAAGCTTGGCCCGAAAATGCCAAGCTACTTCTCTGGTCCCAAGTCAGAGCGTCAAAGTGGAGCTATTCGATTGACATACGCGTAGCTACAATAACTTTAGTAACTCAACCAAACTCGACCTAGCGTGGCACGTTTTGGACTTTCGAACCCAAAAATGTTCCAATAAACACGCGTATCATAATCGCTCTGTCGAAAAATAATTATAGCTTGGCAATTACCGTCAAATGTAAAAGAGATGTTAAACTGGCAGAACGTGAACATTAGACATTAAAATCACTCCGCGGGCTCTGATCGAACAGAAAGAAAAACCTCGTACGCTAAAAGTCTCACGAATAATGCCATGTCCAAGGCGCACGTGATTGATTCATGTAGGCATGCAGCTAATACTCCAATCAAACTTTTAATGGGCAAACCGCAGAGCTGGGACCGGTAAACCTCTTCAACGTAGCGTGAGGAAGGGTGAAATTATACGGGTAATCAAACCAACGGGACATGATCCCGGTGTACTGCAGCGGTCAGGGACTCATCGCTCCAACGTTCTAACAGTCGGAACTAATAGACTATGTTTCCAGCAATGTCACAACTGCACATCACGCATGCTTCGTATCCTCACCATTTCAAAATAAGGCTGTCAATTTCACCATGCCCTTTCGATTGCTCTTTCTTTATCTCATACAGGTGACCCAAGACAAAACTATGGATGTAAAGTAGTCAGTGGTGACTTATCGCAATACTTTCGCCGGTGCTCACCTTGACGTTTTTGGAGAGGGGATATGGCGGCACTTCCAACGAATGTACAGGAGCTTCAGCAGTACAAATAAAATCCCCGAGGTTGGCGCGATGCCCAACACACCCAGCAACAGCAGTGACATCCTTCGCGTTTGATTGAATATTATCGGTCTCTGAGCGGTTTATATGCACGTACACTTCGTGGAAATGTAAAATACCGAATATTAAATCAAATTTTGCGGGTGAACATAATTAAGTTGTTTGGCAACAGAGACCAGCAACTGTTAACGTTTGGGAGATACTGGGGTGTACGTTCTTTAAACCTGGCATGCCAGTTCCTGTTCTTCCTGAAAAGATGTGCATTTTCACTCTGTTCGAACAGTCAGGAAATGATGTTCAGATGTGCTCAATGAACATCATCAGGTGCTATTGTATTTTCATACAGAAGCGGCTCACATCAGCAAAGTTAACTAAATTCACCTGGAAATTGTAGAAACTGTTAGTTTTCGTAGCAAACCGTAGTTATTGATTTTGCCATGCACTTGGCATCTAATGACTTCACTGTTTTACGTGGCATTGATGGACTTGGCTCGTATAAACAGTGACGTCATTAGATGGTCAGCAGCGATAAGGTTTGTAACAATTTCCCATGTGAATTAGTTATTTTGCTGATGTGCGAATGTGCTAATGTGTTTGATGTGCGAGCCGCTACTGTATGACACATATTATTACCTCCTTTGTTATTACGGTATCGCCTAATTATCAAGCCACAAATAAACCATAAATATATTACAGTCTGCCGTAATTTGTGTAGCATCATTCCCGTGTAATTTTATCCGCCTCGTCACTTTCCCCTTCCATGTGTTGCAGGTGCTAACTAGTTAGTGCAAATGGATGGCCTGAAAGAAATTGAAGGAAAGGAAGATATTGATATACTTACCTGATTCTAAAGACGTATCATGATGAGGCAGATTAGGCAGCGGACGGTTAAGTTTGTAGTCAATGGGAGTTGTTTTAGAAGCAATCAGCATACACAGTACATGTAGTCTCGTACCCAGACCCACTTCTCAGCAGCGGATGGCTTACTAGCTGCTGTGAAGTGGGTCTGGGTACCAGACTACAGTACATGGTACCCACCGTACCAGATGGTGAGGTAAGTGCAGGAACTATAGAACAGCATCAGATTGCGATGGCTTACCCTACTTCGGGGCACATACTTGTAGGGGTTAAAAGATATATTGTCTGCATCAAAGAGAGGTTTGTGTAAATTCGATGATGTCAAGAACTTAGTAAGTACTAAATTTACAACATTGAAATATCTTACTATATGTTTTGCAGGTAGCAACTTTTGATGCGTGTCAGAGGGTAATTGGAAAACTGATAATACCCATGGTACCACGTAGGTATCGATTTTGTGGGACCAATCTCTCCAAGTCACATGGTAATCGCAACATACTCGCACTGAGCGACTATATTTTACTAAATGGGTAGAAGCAGTACCATTGCCAGAAACAGCAGCAGAAGTTGCAAATGCATTGTACAAGGTAAAATTAGTATAATGTATGTGTAAAATATGCATAGGGTGTTACACGGAAAATGTCTTTTAAAATAAATCCAGCTTGCTAATTAACTATCAAATATTGTGCTACAAATTTAATAAGCTTTACTTAGGAATGCAACATGAACAAATGATTACATTTACTTTATAACTCACACTAACTAAAAATAAAATAAATATTTAATAATCCATTACATGCAACAAAAAAACTACAAATTGCTTTTACATTTTTTATTACCTGTCAGCAGTTTCGAACCATTCATCGAATACTAAGTGACCATGCATATTAAAGTAACAATTCTTGATGACACAATAGTTACTTAGCTAAAACTGTTACATATAATTAATTACTTAATTAATTGCACAGCAGTTATTTATTGTCAAACATTTCCTGGCACATGATTATGAGTAAAATTGCATTTTACATTGGACTGGTTATTTGTGACCATGTACCAATACCCACTATAATAACTGCTTGTGTATTGCTGTTGTGTTGTGGTATATGTAATCACAGTCACTGCAGGAGGAGCAATGTCATGTGTGTGTGTACATGTATAGGTTTTATACCTAAGCTCGTACATGTAAAACCTATCCTAGAATACCAATACGGCAGTAAAAATTTTGTCCTTATTGGAGTATTTATAGCATTAGTACAAGACACTTTTTGCCCCTTCCCATCTCATCCTCTGAAGCAGCAAACCAGGTGGAGCAGAACAAGATACCTTCCATGCATACCATTCTTTCACACATGCGAACTAATCTCTACTAACAACGTGTTATTTTATACGACGTACGTACAGGTGGGAAGATATAGTATAGTGATTCAATTCACATCATTGGATTTTGATCCACGATCCCGGTGTGATGAGCATTCACAGAAACCACATCAAAATGCCCATGTTGATTTAAGCGTGGGATTGCGGATCAAATCCAGCCGAAACTTTCCCTGTGAAAGTTGACCACTTATCCCTTTTACGTAACGAAGACGGATGTGCAGAAACACCCGTAAGTTTAGCGCAAGAAGCTATGCGCAAATTTCACTATATCTTCCCACCTGTACATCGTATAAAATAAAACGTTGACTTGTTTTTAGAGGGATGACATTTAAAAACCATTTATAGCTCACGTGCGCTTTTCCACGCTCAAGTTACCAAACATGCACATGCTTTGCACACGGCGCACCTGTATCACAGGATAAAAATGTGTTGTGCGATCCAGATTATCAGTATTTACATTAATTTTGTAAGTGCACACCTGGAGCGCTAAAAATGGCCTTCGTTGTACACAGCGTAAGTGGATTGCCTGCTGCACCGAAGGCCCGACTTCTCGATAGCGTCTCTTATCCGTCACGCGAAGTTCCTGATAAGATTTTGACCAAAATCACCTTATGGGAGGTGGAGGCGAACGTAGGTGGAATGCTTACCTGGTCTTACTGGAAGAGCGTCTTAAACCGCCGCCCCGACTACAACGTTATTGTTCACCAGAAGGATCCGATCAAAGACAAGACGTACACCTTTGTCGTTCACGAATCTGAAAACTTGGAAGTAGCAAACACTGCATTTAAATCCGTTTGCGAGACATTGGAGCCACTAGTAGACGATTGTGCTGTGATACTCACTAAGCATTTGCTGGAAGGTATTATCAGCCCAACACCCAGGAAAGCAGAAGAGCTATCGGAAGTGCTTACAGAATTAATGCAGGTAAACCCCGACGCTCACCCAGATTGGGTCACAGTGCTACGAGCCCTCTGGCGCCAAGCTCTTGTTCTGGATAGCGCGGACGGTATTTCACGCATAGTTGAAACAGGAGCTAACGTCCACCAACAAGACAACGCGGGTAACACGTTACTCCACCACGCTATTGTCGCTGGGTCGGCGAAGGGTGTTCAAAGCATTACTGAGAATATGAGCGAAACAGATAAGCAGAAAATCCTCAACGCGACCAACGAAGAAGGTAAGGCGGCCGTTCACTGCGCGTTTGAACAAAACAATCCGGATATCGTCCGCGCCCTTGTCAAATCGGGAGCCGATCTGACGATGGCTGCAAAGGACGACGACGGCTCCAATCCGTTTCATCTTGCGGCGCAAAATGATAGTGCCAAGTGCATACAGGCTGTCCATCATATCTCCGCTGCTGAACACCAGAAGATTCAAAAGGCATTGGATGCTCCAAACAAAATGGGTTTCACACCTTTGATGTTCTCTGTCAAAGGTGGTTTCATTGACAGCGCCATGTCCTTGCTGCAGGCCGATGCCAATCCAAATGTGCAGCATGCAGAGTCTGGAAACACTGCTCTTCACTTTGCCGCTGAAAAGGGGGATGTTATTGTACTGAAAGCTCTGATAGTATTTGGAGGCGATATCTTCATCAGGAACAAGGGAGGTAAAACTCCCTTGGATGTAGCACTTGGAGCCACTGAGGGAGATCACAAAGGGTGCATTAAAATCCTCCAAGAGATTACAGACCTCACCAAGCAGGCCAATGACATTTACGCTAGTGCACAAAAGCTTCCTGATGTTGCCTCTGACTCTGTGTTTCTTTTGTGTCTAGATGGGGGCGGGGTGAGAGGCCTTCTTAGTCTGCAAATATTAATGGCTATTAGAAATCGGATGAAACAGATTCAACCTAATTGCACTCCTCTTCATGAGTACTTCGACTACATTGCAGGTACCAGTATTGGAGGACTGATCACCCTCTCTGCAAGTGCTCTGAATGCTAGCCTGGAGGAGAGTCGTGCTGATTTGTTCAAAGTGGTGGATGATGTATTCGTTACAAAACCCACGTTCACATATGCAGCTGCAGATGGCATTGCAAAAGGTACTTTTGGTATGGAGATGAATATATCTGATATCAAAAAGCCTCGCATTATTGTCCATTCCGTTGAGGCTCATGTCAATCCCCCAATCCTTCTCAAGATATGTAACTTCGGTAAGAACAAAAGTGATTGGAAGGTGTGGGAAGCTGCCAGAGCCACTACTGCTGCTCCCATCTACTTTCCACCACACAATGAACGATACATTGATGGTGGTGTGATGGCTAATAACCCTACACTGTCAGCCATGGCAGAAATTGTAGAAGCTGCAATGTCAGAGGGGAAACAGGTCAAATTTGGAATGGTTTTGTCAGTTGGAACAGGCCATGGAGAGCCCTTGCCTGTAAATCATATTGGTGTATATGTGCCAACTATATCTAATCTTCTAACAATCCCACATTCCCTCTCTGCTCTTGGAAGTGTGATGAATCTGTTCATAGATCAGTCAACTTCCTCTGATGGTGAGATCGTGACTCAAGCTCGTTCTTGGTGCAATTCTGTTGGGGCACAATATTTCCGCCTTTCCCCGCTACTGTCTGTTCCAATTGACCTTGCTGAGTCTAAGAAGGAGCCTATTGTGGAAATGCTGTATGAAGGCCTTGTGTTTGGTCTCCAGAGTGCAAGAGATATTGATATGATTGCCAGAATACTTCTGTCAAAGAAAACAACCAAGTAACTTTCTTGCTGCTGATTACCTTGAGCAACTGTACATTACCTTATACATTTATTATGCAAGGGTTCATAAGGCGTTAGATGTGTACATGTACTACTACTGAATGGTTGAGCTGACCGGTACTAATGCAACATTAATAAGAACTTTTTTGTCTAATAAGAACGTTTATCATGAATACAAAGGTCATGGGACTTCAACGTAAAGAGTATACAGTATCAATTAAACGTGCTCACGTGGCTCCACTAGCGTCTGTGCAGACCATTTCAGTTTTGTTTATCATAACTGCTTTATGCTATGTGCATGCACTGGTGTTTATATAGATTTATTTGTTTGATGAAGAACTGCTCTGCTGTGCCAATAGACAGTGCAACTGATATAGGATTTGAGTTCAAAATGACCCTAATGAGTGAAGAACCTCATTGTAAAAAAAAAACAGCGCAGCATAGCGACGTTCTTCATTCGAAAAAATCGGCAGAAACTTCGGGTAATTAAACATGAGGTCAGTATTGCAGATGTCAAAAGGGATGTTAAACTGGCAGAACGTGAATAAATTATTATCTGTTCACCGCGGTAGACAAATGTACTTCCGAGAGGACGCTTACATTATAGAGATTACAATCACTCCGCGGGCTCTGGTTGAACAAAACGAAAAACCGCGTACGCTAAAAGTTTCAACGATAATACAATGCCAAGATGCAGGTCATTCCGTTACTGTAGCTACTACAGTCATAGGTAGAGAGAGGAACACAGAGTGTCACCACATTCTCATCATGTGTGTGTGTGTGTGTGTGTGTGTGGGGGGGGGGGGGGGGGGAGACATCAAGCAGTAAACAGATCAAGACCAACCCTCAAACCTTTTATGAATAAAGTGACAAAGTAAAATTGAGCTGCAGAATACTGAATAAATGAATTATTTCATCTTATATTTCATTTGTAATGGAAAATAATACATTATTTCATAAGTCTGCAGTTCTACATGACTTGCATGGCCAACTGAACAGCTCCATTTTTCACTTCGTTGTCTTTATCATTCTTGGCAGAGCTTATTTGTTTGTTTCTTGTAAATGTTGTGTCTTCTCAAAAATGTTATATTTAATCTTATGTTTGGTATGCCAATCAATTTAGTGTAATCAACAGTTCCATGTTTGAAACTTTTTAAAGCTGTCTTTTGCCATTCAGAGGGGAAATGCAAAGGGCCTTGAAGAATCGGAATAGTAAACATATATTTGACGCAAATCCTTCACAAATTGATATTGCTTAACATCTTTCGCGTGCAACAGCGCAATATTACCCCACATCTACTTTACAATGGCCTCTTTGTTATCTAGAGGAAAAGCCTTTTTTTCTCCTCAAACCCGTGGAGTTGCGTTATTTTGCACAACATGGCCAATAATCGGCTTTGCCTGCAAAAGAGTTTAAAGCTGCTTCATACATGGCAGTATAGTTATTGTAGTCCATCCGCAGCAACATGACAGGCAAAACAAACAAAGCTTTGTCTGTCATATATGAGTTGTTGAGGCATGATGGTGAGGAGTGCCTGATGAAGAACATTTAAGACTGTACACAGAAATCCTATAATGCAATTGGTTTTGGGAGTGAGTTTTCACCTAGCTCCTTAACTCCTTAAAATCGACACACAATGTACACACACACACACGCACACACACACACACACACACACACACACACACACACACACACACACACACACACACACTACACACACACACACACACACTACACACACACACACATAACACACATAACACACACATAACACACTACACTCTCCTTTCCATTTATCCTTACATTTGTATGTGCCAAATACTCCTAACAACAAAGCCTATAGTCACACTGTGTGCAAAGAAGCATGCTGAGATGCCTACTGTTGTATGAGCATATACAGGAAACATATTCATGAATCCTTTCAACTGTGTGTGTATCAGTAATCACAAACCATCTTCACCCACAAAAAATCCTTTGAACAAGTTTGTGCAAAGGCTATATAGGCTTGGCAATATGAGCACCATTTCTCTATGTACAAGATCAGAATTAAGCCACAAACTTGGTCATGTGCTCCAATCACAAATGCACCTCCCTTGATTTAGCTCTCTTCCCTCCCCTTGATGCCCAACTTGCTTCTGTGACTATGTACCCCAATGAGTTAATACCACTGATGGCCTAGCCCTATTTGATTTGTTGACAGGGAGGTATTGACTGCAAGGTAATCACAACCCACCTTATCTCATCCCTACAGTTCCATTCCAGTATATGTACCCTTTGATCTTCAACAACTTTAGTGGTTTAGCTGAGTTGATTCAGTGCTGGATTAGATGGGCAGTGGACACTATGGATCATTGTACTTCATATAAGCATGAATACAGTACATGTCTGCGATTTTATTTTATTTGTAAAGTCTACTACATGTATAAGTACAGCCTGCTAAGTCTACTATAAGTTCAACTGGCTTTTCATAAGATGTCGGACACAATAGCCACAATTGAGAAAGCAGTAAGTCTTTCATTGACTCCTGTCCCATGTTGAAGCACATGCAGCCTATTCTTCGTGTGCCATTAGCAGGAGAAGAATCTTATCATTTATAATTAGACATGCATGATGCCCACATGGATATGGTCAAATATATTATTATGTAGATCTCAGCAACATGGAATAGTATCTTGAAAGCATTCTTCCAGGATAGCTGGGTAGAGATTTTTGCTAAACATTGTGGGACTCCAACAAATTTAGTTACAAGCCAAACTGCTTGCTAATGGAGCAACACAATGGTAGATGATGGAATGTTTCACAGAGAAAAATGCAATGTAAATCCAACTAAATAACATAATTTGTGTGGTATGACGAATCAGTTAGTGAACAATTCTCATGACATTGGCTAGTAAACATAATCAAAGGGAGTGGTCATAAGACTGGTCAGGGCCCAAACCTAGTCTTGCCGGCAATGACATAATGTATTTGTTACATTATATCATGGCCCATGAGACTACGAGAGGCCCCTGTAAGTCTGGAGCCCTGGGGCCCTGGTGCCTAACCAGGCACTGCATGGAGTGTGCTTACCAGGGCCATAATAATTACCTCAGTGGTACAAGCCTCTTCATCTTTATGTGCCTCTCAAGGAGTCAACACACAAACGAAAATAAGCCTTAAACCTTGACCAGGAGCAGTGTACTCACTATTATGTGAAGGCAATGTGCTATCTGTTAGGCTGGGGCAATGGGCACACATTCAGAGTATGTGGGGCAAAGTTGTCTAGCTTCTAGGATGCTGGTATGTTACACAGAACATGACATACATGCAATGTGCAATAGTAGATTAGCAGGTACATGGACTTTGAGGTGTATACTCATGTACCATGCTCCAGTATTTGCCCTATTTGGATTGTTGAGAGGGAGGTGTTGGCTGCCACAACCCACAGAATCCCTCCTTGATACTCACCCACCTCACCCACAATCCCAATCTGGGCTCTGGGGCCTAACCAGGCACTGCATGGAGTGTGCTTACCAGGGCCATACCAATTCACATAATTACCTCAGTGGTACAAGCCTCTTCATCTTTATGTGCCTCTCAAGGAGTCAACACACAAACAAAAAATAACCTAGACCAGGAGCAGTGTACATACTCACTAGACTGCAAGGTGCCATCTGTTAGGGGCTAGGGCAATGGGCACACATATGGGGTCTAGCATCTAGGAAGCTAATGTGCAAGCAGGTAACACAGGACATATATGTGATGTTAATAGCAGATTAGCAGGTGGTACACAGGATCTAACACAGGATGCAATGAAATTTGAGGCATAACCATAGAACAAGTGACAGTTGTTCTTCACACACTGTATGAAGGTATTAACTAATCTGTTGGTGGACTTCCAGTGGCCCTGATACAACCACAATCTTGTAGGACTTCAAATGTACAAAGTCAAACTGCTTGTTAATGGTTTTGTAAACATCCTGATGGCAATGTTTTAGAGACAAAATGTTATGTAAATCCAACTAAAAAACCTAGTAATTATTTGTGTGGTATGACGAATATAATAAAAATCAGTCAATGAACAATTCTCATGACATTGCCTAGTAAACATACTAGAACAGAGTGGTCAAAAGACCACTGGTCAGGGCCCAACACCTAGTCTTGCAGGCCATGACATAATGTAAACCATGGCCTATGAGACCATTAGGGGCCCCTACTGTATAAGCCTGGGGCCCAAGGGCATAACCAGGAACTGCATGAAATGTGCTTACCAGGGCCACACCAATTCACATAATTACCTCAGTGGTACAAGCCTCTTCATCTTTATGTGCCTCTCAAGGAGTCAACACACAAACAAAAAATAACCTAGACCAGGAGCAGTGTACATACTCACTAGACTGCAAGGTGCCATCTGTTAGGGGCTAGGGCAATGGGCACACATATGGGGTCTAGCATCTAGGAAGCTAATGTGCAAGCAGGTAACACAGGACATATATGTGATGTTAATAGCAGATTAGCAGGTGGTACACAGGATCTAACACAGGATGCAATGAAATTTGAGGCGTAACCATAGAACAAGTGACAGTTGTTCTTCACACACTGTATGAAGGTATTAACTAATCTGTTGGTGGACTTCCAGTGGCCCTGATACAACCACAATCTTGTAGGACTTCAAATGTACAAAGTCAAACTGCTTGTTAATGGTTTTGTAAACATCCTGATGGCAATGTTTTAGAGACAAAATGTTATGTAAATCCAACTAAAAAACCTAGTAATTATTTGTGTGGTATGACGAATATAATAAAAATCAGTCAATGAACAATTCTCATGACATTGCCTAGTAAACATACTAGAACAGAGTGGTCAAAAGACCACTGGTCAGGGCCCAACACCTAGTCTTGCAGGCCATGACATAATGTAAACCATGGCCTATGAGACCATTAGGGGCCCCTACTGTATAAGCCTGGGGCCCAAGGGCATAACCAGGAACTGCATGAAATGTGCTTACCAGGGCCACACCAATTCACATAATTACCTCAGTGGTACAAGCCTCTTCATCTTTATGTGCCTCTCAAGGAGTCAACACACAAACGAACAAGAGGCCTTAAACCTTGACCAGGAGCAGTGTACTCACTAGACTTATGGGAAGGCAAGGTGCTATCTGTTAGGCCAGGGCAATGGGCACACATTAATTGGGCCACACATTAATTGGGCCACACATTGGTATGTAAGGCAAGGCTGTGTACAGCTGAACCCAGATCCATGGACAAGGTGTGTACACCTAATGAAATTTGAGGTCTATGGCGCTCCCTCACCACAACACAAATAAAATTTGGTTAAAAATTGCATTCCAACCTTTGGGAAGGCACTGCTAGGCACTCAAAGATACAGGCAAGGTGTCTCAATTAAAACAGCAAGGCGATAAGTCTATGCTAGAGCTAGTTAGGTAAAACAATATTGGTCTAAGCCAGGGTTCCAGTATTTGTCCTACATGTAGGCATGCATTGGTTGAGGGGTGGTATGGATTATCTGCTTAGACACAACCCATCTTATTCAGAGCAAATACTTTGTACATGCGCTAGGAATTAACTATCTGGGCTTGCTAAATAGTGTTGACTGCCAGAGGAAACAAGCAGCCAGTAGTGTGTGTGAAACGCAAAATGTTGCCTAGAATATGGGCGCCTTAATAAAGCATTGTACATGCACATACACTTGTTGCAAAGGGTAGTAAAATAATTCTATGACATGGTGATATCACCTTTTGTTTGAAGGTGTTGACCATCTGAAGGTGATTCCAGGATCTGTGTCTGTGGCATGCCACAGAAGTGATTTTCCCCACAACTACAGATGCTTGACAAATCTGTGGAAGGTAACAGCTGTCTTACAAGGTATGTTAGAGTACACATGTATATGCATGCTCATGAATGAGTGTTCTACATCTGGCATCTTTCCACCGCTTCCATTAACCAGCCTTCTCACTCCACTCCACCCCTTTCCAACCCTCACCACCCTTCCCAAACTCCACCATCCCTCACCTACCTCAACCTCCAGCAAATACCAACCCACTTGTGACTAACAACCGCTCTGAGAGTGAAGCAAACATTTTCTTATGCTCCTAATGCTCTTGTATACACTTTGATTCACTCCTTTCATCTCCATAATACCATGATAGTTGCTCCTAAATTGACAGAGAATAGGTAAATGCTAGATTTTATATGCTGGGTTGATACACATCTCACCACAAACATATTCATAACTCACAAATTCTACTTGTAACCTGGATATCATACTGTTGCAAATAGTGTTAACATGCAAACGGATGACTAGGATGTTATAATTTGAGGACGTTATAAATATGAAAGATGGGCAGAGAAGGTATGAAAGCCCATTTTCCATAAGTAAACCTAAATTCTAAACCCTAGGAATTGAAACATTTTAGTACTAGGAGGAAAAGAAATCAAGCGAGATTCCGCTTGCAATAGTTAGTCCTGATTCACAATACTGCATCCTAAAGC
The DNA here is from genome assembly GCA_013339895.1 of Ephydatia muelleri. Taxonomy (NCBI): domain Eukaryota; kingdom Metazoa; phylum Porifera; class Demospongiae; order Spongillida; family Spongillidae; genus Ephydatia; species Ephydatia muelleri. Next base: position 4,776,256 of record JABACO010000013.1, on the reverse strand, counting down.
ATTAGGCAGCTGTCTATTTGGTATGAATGCACACATAAGGTGATTTATTAGTCGTTTGGACAGTCTTCTATGCACTTTATTCTCTCTTTTAATTGAAGCAGCAGTATAAGCAGCAGTTCCAGATTCTGTTCCATTCCACACAGTGCATTTTGAGGAAGAGATTAAGCCCTGCATATACAACCTGTGACTTTGACAGGCAAAGGAAAGACAATAGGCTGAAAACACACAAGGAAGTAATGAAAGATGAACTTGGTGTCCTATGTACAACTCCACCAAGGTCTTTGAACAGAGCTTGTACAGTGCTCATGTTATGGACAATGTCCAACATAGAGCAAGTAGCCTGCTCTGTTGCATGAATCAAATTTGCATTTTTCTTTCTACTTTATTATTTCTGGTGGGTGTAATTAATTTATACTAGTGTTTCCAAATAAGTGCTTTTAGTTAGCAAACTGACTTACTACTTGCACATCAAACAGATTATAGTGGTGTGAACAAATTTAAACTACAACCATGACATTGCCTAGGTGACATAATTGAAGGGAGTGGTCAAAGGACCAGTCAAGGCCCAAACCTAGTCTTGCAGGCCATGACATAATGTATACCATGGCCTATGAGACCATTAGGGGCCCCTACTGTATAAGCCTGGGGGCCTAAGGGCCAAACCAGGCACTGCATGAAATGCAGTGGTACAAGCCTCTTCATCTTTATGTGCCTCTCAAGGAGTCAACACACAAACGAAAATAAGCCTAAACACCTTGACAAGGTGCAGTGTAATCTCAAGACGTATGGGAAGGCAGGGTGCTATCTGTTAGGCCAGGTCAATGGGCACACATTAATTGGGCCACACACATTGTGTACAGCTGAACCCAGATCCATGAACAAGGTGTGTACAACTAATGAAATTTGAGGTCTACAGGTGCTCCCTCACCACATCACAAATAAAACTTGGTTAGAAATTGCATTCCAACCTTTGGGAAGGCACTGCTAGGCACTCAAAGATACAGGCAAGGTGTCTCAATTAAAACAGCAAGGCGATAAGTCTATGCTAGAGCTAGTTAGGTAAAACAATATTGGTCTAAGCCAGGGTTCCAGTATTTGTCCTACATGTAGGCATGCATTGGTTGAGGGGTGGTATGGATTATCTGCTTGGACACAACCCATCTTAATCAGAGCAGATGCTTTGTACATGCGCTAGGAATTAACTATCTGGCTTGCTAAATAGTGTTGACTGCCAGAGAAAACAAGCAGCCAGTAGTGTGTGTGAAACGCAAAATGTTGCCTAGAATATGGGCGCCTTAATAAAGCATTGTACATGCACATACACTTGTTGCAAAGGGGTATTGACTAGTAAAATAATTCTATGACATGGTGATATCACCTTTTGTTTGAAGGTATTGACCATCTGAAGGTGATTCCAGGATTTGTGTCTGTGGCATGCAACAGATACATGCCACAGAACTGATTTTCCCAACAACAACAAATGTGTGGAAAGGTAACAGATGTCTTACAAGGTATGTTAGAGTACACATGTATATGCATGCTCATGAATGAGTGCTCTACATCTGGCATCTTTCCGCCGCTTCCATTAACCAGCCTTCGCACTCCACCCCACCCTTTCTAACCCTCACCACCCTTCCCAAACTCCACCATCCCTCACCTACCTCAACCTCCAGCAAATACCAACCCACTTGTGACTAACAACTGCTCTGAGAGTGAAGCAAACATTTTCTTATGCTCCTAATGCTCTTGTATACACTTTGATTCATTCCTTTCATCTCCAGAATACCATGATAGTTGCTCCTAAATTGACAGAGAATAGGTAAATGCTAGATTTTATATGCTGGGTTGATACACATCTCACCACAAACATATTAATAACAATAACTCACAAATTCTACTTAAGTACTTGTAACCTAGATATCATACTGTTGCACAACACTTAACATCAGCTTGCAATAGTTAGTCCTGATTCACAATATGGCATCCTAAAGCATTAGGCATCTGTCTAGTTAGGTACAAATGCACACATAAGGTGATTTATTAGCCGTTTGGACAGTCTTCTATGCACTTTATCCTCTCTTTTAATTGAAGCAGCAGTATAAGCAGCAGTTCCAGATTCTGTTCCATTCCACGCAGTGCATTTTGAGGAAGAGATTAGGCCCCTTCATATACAACCTGTGACTTTGACAGGCAAAGGAAAGACAATAGGCTGAAAACAAGTGCCACAAGGAAGTAATGAAAGATGAACTTGAGGTGTCCTATGTACAACTCCACCAAGGTCTTTGAACAGAGCTTGTACAGTGCTTGTGTTATGGACAATGTAGCAAGTAGCCTGCTCTGTTGCGTGAATCAAAATTGCATTTTTCTTTCTCCTTTTTTATTTCTGGTCAATTATGTACCTAGGCAATGTCATGATTGTAGTCTAAATTTGTTCACACCACTATTATTTGACTAATCTGTTTGATGTGCAAGTAATAAGTCAGTTTGCTAACTACAAGCACTTATTCAGAAACACTAGTATAAACTAATTACACCCACGGGAGTGGTCAAAGGACCAGTCAAGGCCCAAACCTAGTCTTGCAGGCCATGACATAATGTATACCATGGCCTATGAGACCATTAGGGGCCCTACTGTATAAGCCTGGGGCCCTAGGGCCAAACCAGGCACTGCATGAAATGCAGTGCCTGGTTTGGCCCTAGGGCCCCAGGCTTGCTATTGGCTGCTCTCTGGGGTTTGCCCAGAAGTACTAATTGGCTTGTAATAAAGGCTGTGGGGCGGCGGGGGGGGGGGGGGGGGGGGGGGGGGGGGGGGGGAGGGGGAAAGGGGGGAACATCAAGCAGTAAATTGATCAAGACCAACCCTCAAACCTTTTATGAATAAAGTGACAAAGTAAAACTGCAGAATACTAATTATTTCATATTATATTTGATTTGTAATGGAAAATAATACATTATTTCATAAGTGTAGTTCTACATGACTTGCATGGCCAACTGAACAGCTCCATTTTTCACTTCGTTGCTTTTATCATTCTTGGCAGAGCTTATTTGTTTGTTTCTTGTAAATGTTGTGTCTTCTTCAAAAAATGTTATACTTTTTGGTATGTCAATCAATTTAGTGTAATCAACAGTTTCATGTTTGAAACTTTTTAAAGCTGTCTTTGGCCATTCAGAGGGGAAATGTATAATTTATCAAAGGGCCTTGAAGAATCTTTGGAATAGTAAACATACATGTAAATCCTTCACAAATTGATATTGCTTAACATCTTTCGCGTGCAACAGCGCAATATTACCACACAGCTACTTTACAATGGCCTCTTTGTTATCTAGAGGAAAAGCCTTTTTTCTCCTCAAATCCATGGAGTTGTGTATTTTGCACAACATGGCCAATAATTGGCAAAAGAGTTTAAAGCTGCTTCACGTGGCAGTTGAGTTATTGTAGTCCATCCGTAGCCCCAATGACAGGCATAACAAACAAAGCTTTGTCATATACAAGTTATGGAGGCATGATGGATAGCAAATATAAGGTGAGAGTGACCTGCAAACTGAAGAAGAACATGTAAGACTGTACACAGAGCAATCCTATAATGCAATTGGCTTTGGGAGTGAGCTTTCACCTAGCTCCTTAAAAGTGACACACAATGTACACACACACACACACACACACAACACATACACACACACACACAAACACACACACACATACACACACACAAACACACTACACCATTTATCTTACATTTGTGTGTGCCAAATACTCCTAACAACAAAGCCTATAGTCACAGTGTGTGCAAAGAAGCATGCTGAGAAGCCTACAAGCATAGGCCCAGAGGCTGGAGAGACAGGGAGGTGAAGATTGGAGTGTACAAGCACGTTTGTGGCTAAATTCTGATATTGTATGTACAGACAAAGGTGAAACTAATGTGCACTTATCCCAATTGTCATAACATAGTAAAACTTGTCTGTCTCACAGTGAGAGGTAATGAGCCTTTACCCACATTCCAGGAAACATATCCTTTGAATTGCTTATTCATGTCTTCCTGGAACAGACCATCTCACCCACAACTGGTTCCATTCCAGGAAACTTACTCATGAATGACTGTGTGTGTGTGTGTGTGTGTGTGTGTGTGTGTGTGTGTGTGTGTGTGTGTGTGTGTGTGTGTGTGTACAGTAATCACAAACCATCTCACCCACAAATCCAGTTCCATTCCAGGAAACATAATATAATCACAAACCATCTCACCCACTCCATTCCAGGAAACATACTCATGAATCCTTTCAACTGTGTGAGTGTACATTAATCACAAACCATCCTCACCCACAACTGTAGTTCCATGACAGGAAACATACTCATGAATCCTTTGAACAGTTTGTGTAAAGGCTACACATATAGGCTTGGCAATATGAGCACCATGTCTCTATGTACAAGATCAGAATTGAGCCACAAAGTTGGTCATGTGCTCCAATCACAAATGCACCTCCCTTGATTTAGCTCTCTTCCCTCCCCTTGATGCCCAACTTGCTCCAATGAGTGATGGCCTAGCCCTATTTGATTTGTTGACAGGGAGGTGTTGACTGCAAGGTAATCACAACCCACCTTATCTCATCCATTCCAGGATATGTACCCTTTGATCTTCAAAACCTTTTGTGGTTTAGCTGAGTTATACCAGTTAGGAGTTAGGAGTGAAATACCACTACAGCAAGGCAAACATGAACAGACCTAGACACATGGATTCAGTGCTGGATTAGATGGGCAGTGGACACTATGGATCATTGCACTTCATATAAGCATGAATACAGTACATGTCTGCGATTTTATTTTATTTGTAAAGTCAACTATAAGTACAGCTTGCTAAGTCTACTATAAGTTCAACTGGCTTTTCATAAGATGTCAAGACACAATAGCCACAATTGAGAGATCAGTAAGTCTTTCATTGACTCCTGTCCCATGTTGAAGCACATGCAGCCTATTCTTCGTGTGCCATTTGCAGGAGAAGAGTGACCCATGAGACTACGAGAGGCCCCTGTAAGTCTGGGGCCCTGGGGCCCTGGTGCCTAACCAGGCACTGCATGGAGTGTGCTTACCAGGGCCATACCAATTCACATAATTACCTCAGTGGTACAAGCCTCTTCATCTTTATGTGCCTCTCAAGGAGTCAACACACAAACGAAAATAAGCCTAACAACCTTGACCAGGAGCAGTGTAATCACAAGACGTATGTGAAGGCAAGGTGCTATCTGTTAGGCCAGGGCAATGGGCACACATTAATTGGGCCACACATTGGTATGTAAGGCAAGGCTGTGTACAGCTGAACCCAGATCCAAAGACAAGGTGTGTACAAGGCTGTGTACAGCTGAACCCAGATCCAAAGACAAGGTGTGTACACCTAATGAAATTTGAGGTCTACAGGCGCTCCCTCACCTCATCACAAATAAAACTTGGTTAGAAATTGCACTCCAACCTTTGGGAAGGCACTGCTAGGCACTCAAAGATACAGGCAAGGTGTCTCAATTAAAACAGCAAGGCGATAAGTCTGTGCTAGAGCTAGTTAGGTAAAACAATATTGGTCTATACCAGGGTTCCAGTACATGTAGGCATGCATTGGTTGAGGGGTGGTGTGGATTATCTGCTTAGACACAACCCATCTTATTCAGAGCAGATACTTTGTACATGCACTAGGAATTAACTATCTGGGCTTGCTAAATAGTGTTGACTGCCAGAGGAAACAAGCAGCCAGTAGTGTGTGTGAAATGCAAAATGTTGCCTAGAATATGGGCGCCTTAATAAAGCATTGTACATGCACATACACTTGTTGCAAAGGGGTATTGCCTAGTAAAATGATTCTATGACATGGTGATATCACCTTTTGTTTGAAGGTGTTGACCATCTGAAGGTGATTCCAGGATCTGTGTCTGTGGCATGCCACAGAGACATGCCACAGAACTAATTTTCCCCACAACTACAGATGCTTGACAAATCTGTGGAAGGTAACAAGATGTCTTACAAGGTATGTTAGAGTACACATGTATGTGCATGCTCATGAATGAGTGTTCTACATCTGGCATATTTCTGCCATTAACCAGCCTTCGCACTCCACCCCACCCTTTCTAACCCTCACCACCCTTCCCAAACTCCACCATCCCTCACTTACCTCAACCTCTAGCAAATACCAACCCACTTGTGACTAACAATCGCTCTGAGAGTGAAGCAAACATTTTCTTATGCTCCTAATGCTCTTGTATACACTTCGATTCATTCCTTTCATCTCCATAATACCATGATAGTCGCTCCTAAATTGACAGAGAATAGGTAATGCTGGATTTTATATGCTGGGTTGATACACATCTCACCACAAACATTTCATAACTAACACAAATTCTACATGTAACCTGGATATCATACTGTTGCACAGCATAAATAGTGTTAACATCAGCTTGCAATAGTTATAGTCCTGATTCACAATATGGCATCCTAAAGCATTAGGCATCTGTCTAGTTGGTATGAATGCACACATAAGGTGATTTATTAGCCGTTTGGACAGTCTTCTATGCACTTTATCCTCTCTTTTAATTGAAGCAGCAGTATAAGCAGCAGTTCCAGATTCTGTTCCATTCCCACAGTGCATTTTGAGGAAGAGATTAAGCCCTGCATATACAACCTGTGACTTTGACAGGCAAAGGAAAGACAATAGGCTGAAAACAAGCGCCACAAGGAAGTAATGAAAGATGAACTTTAGGTGTGGTGTGACTAAATTTGCATTTTTTTTTTACCATTAGTTAGCAAACTGACTTATTACTTGCACATCAAACAGACTAATCAATAGTGGTGTGAACAAATTTAGACTACAATATTTGGCAAAGCAATCCTCTGAATGAAATTGAAATTGAAGCCCAATATTCAAGATGAATAAATGACTATAACTTTTTAATAAACGTTAGTTTTTAGTCTTTTGGATTAGTTATTAGTGACCCCAGCTCGAGACCAGATAGTTAACGGAATGCATGTTATTAAGAAGCGCTTTTTCTTTCCAATTTATATTTTGGAGAGTCAATGGCAAGCTTGAAGGTTCAAGCAACACACTGGTAGTATTTCCAGTTCTGTAGCTTAACCTTTTGTGGCCAAAGTCAACTATTGTGGTATAGTGTGGAAAAACGGTTTCTGCGTTGGGGAAAAAAATTTCTTTGTAAACAACTCCAAAAAATCCTTTTAGTATGGAGAAATTACCATTCAAAAGTGTTGCCACCCAATAGGAAAAATAATAATTACAGTAGTATATGAAACGTATGAAAGACAAACAACACATGCACACACAAATACCTCGCACATTACTATAACATCTAGAAATTCCAGTGGAGCAGCATGGCCCTGGTTTTCTGCGCTGTTAAGTGTATGCTAACTACCCCTAATACTTTGAAACATATACACCCCTAATAGTTTGAAACATATATACCCCTAATAGTTTGAAACATATACACCCCTAATACTTTGAAACATATGCACAGCACAGGTGGATGGTATTTCCAATATGCCACAGTGCAAGCTACACAATCCATGTTGACATAGGCTATGTAACATCAGGTACTGCCAAGCTGGAATGCATGTTAGGTGCAAATGCATACAGAATGCTTCGTTATTAGCTACATCCTCCCCATTGGCAAACGTACACGGTGACAAAATGTCTTTTTAAACAGGAAGGAGCAGTTCTAGTAAGTTGGAGCAGTAAAGTGTTGATACAATTGATAGGGCAGTTAGGACAGATGTAGCATATAAAACATTTTCTGACAGGTCTCAAGGCATGCATACAGTACTTTTTTAAAATAGACTTCTGTTGCTTCTCTACCCTGCCGCTGGTAACAGCACATGTTGCACTCACTTCTATGTCTGCTAGGTGAAATTGCGAGATGACAATGATATGACACCAGTTGTGAGATGTCTAAAAATAGAAATGTCAATGATAGAGAATAAAATATAATTGAGTGACTGCTAAGTTAGCAGATGACGTGGTAGAAGAGATTAGACAGATGCATGTATACAACACATCTAATACAGATTTAGAAATAAAAGGTATGTATAAATATGAGCATCGGAAGCCAAGAAAAGAGGGCTGACCACTAAAGGAAGCTATTGCACTGTGTATCAATAATGTGTAGCCTAAGCTGGAATGCATCATTAGCTGTGTGAAGGCAAAGGTAGAATAAACCAGTTTGTCCTCCATACTGTTCATGTTCTTACCAAGGGAATCCACTAGCTCCACAACGTACCACATGTCTTTTGCTTTAACCCAACCAATCATAGAATGCAAATGAAAGACAAAAATAATATAAATGATAAAACAAATACTGAGCCACTATCTAAAGAAGAGGCACTTGACAAACTAGGGACAAACAGAAGGAAAATGGCGCGGACACTGTTCCGGAAGATAGTCTATTCTGGATCTAATGATGGAATGGGAGGCTGAAATCATCGTAGTAGCTATCAGGTATATCTTTCTTGTGAAATCCGAAGGTGCAAGCATGAGGCAGTGCGAAAAGGTAGCTGATACGTACAGGGTAACCAATTCGATCAAAGGAATGCTACAATTGTAGAGCTAGTCTAGTGATATAAAAAACAAAACTTACGAGCCCTGCTTGACTTACGCAATGAATTAACCGTATTGCGGTAAATTATTCTTTTAACGTGTTTATAACACAGTAACGATGTGCGCATGCTCATGCGTAGCATAAAAGGCATAGCGCGATATCATAAACACTAACTCACAAGTAAGCATTGCGTCGTCATGACGAGCTACAGTGTTTCCGAGGCTTCGAGCGTGATATGCAAGAGGGATCAAAAGGCCTATGGAAATGGAAATATTACCAGCGCGTCGCTTGATCCCTTCAAGCTTGCCACTGACTCTCCAAAATGTAAGTTTATACTAGTGTGTTTTTTTAATTGGAAAGATAAGCGCTTCTTCATAACTATCCGATTAGAGGTACAAACGTAAACGATTTGCGTTGACATGTGTGCAGTGTTGCTGCGGCTACCGATTTAATCAATTCGCGGACGGACAGCTAACCCGTAGGCGGTCACGGTTCCGGTCAGTATCTGACCGCCAAGAGTCTCTCCCGATCCGGCAACGAGCAGGCCAGGCCGTTAACGCTTCGAGCCTTATCCGGGCACGGTCACGGTAGTCGAAGGTCGTGAAAATCAAGTCGACCGTCACAGCTTGTGGTCCTTTGCCGGTTACCTAAAAAAAAACAGTTCTCATAAAGCATGATGCATATGCGTCATGCTTTGCATAAGCTTCAGTGAAGTTCAGGCATGCATGTATATACTGTTAAGCACCATCGATGCATTATAATATTATCGTTTAACCATGACCAATGCTGCGATCTGGATTCCTTGTGGTTCGGTATCATCAGACCCTTCTACGTCATTCACTCCAACTCTTCTTTGAATTTTCAATTGCTTGCATCCTCTGAGCAGCTGATAATCAAGAGCAACTTTTGTGTCCAGGATGGACAAGAGGGAGCTGCATAAGTAGCACAACTCTCCGGTGGCTTTCCAAGGATTGGCCTTTTTGAAGACGGTTGTACTACATGTCTGCACACTCGTCGTTGCATGTCGTCGCACATTCCGCTGTAGGTCGTAAATAATACATTCCTGGGGACCAGATGAATCTGCAATAACGTTCGATCCCAAGACTAAGATTGCGTTTTGTTTCTTAACCGCGAATTAGGTTTTGACGACTCCATATACAGTACGGCTAATGAAAAATCCAATGCCTTACAACTCCGTGACAGATAGTTCGGTTCTCAATGCACAAAACTCGCTGTGGAGAGAACATTCAGATTTCTAGAATATAATAAATATTATATATGTATGGAAATCTTGAAAACAAACGTAAGGTTCCTTTTTCGTTGCAACAATCCCATTTGCCCGTTGCTCCACTTTCATTACTGGCAACCAAAAGTTTGTAACGATAATACATTTTTCAATGAATAGTGTAGCGGTAATAAAGAGCCCTGCACCGATTTGTCCAGCGCAAGGGCGCTTTACTTGAGGTTATTATTTGAGTGTAGTTGGTATTTAATAGCAGGTATCATTCAAAGCCTCATGTTGCTCTTTGGAAAATGTAGAAGCATTTGGTTAACAACGTTAACTTTTAAACCCCATAGTACCTTGTTTCTTTGATTTATGAATAACCTGAATCAAAGACGCCCCCCCCCCCCCCCCCCCCCCTCCTCCAATTAACTTCATGCCCAGCTTTCATCCAAAAATACTTCATTTGGTAATATGCTATCTGCCCAAAGTGGGTATTGAATTGCTTGAACTCCTTGCACTTCCAGATGCACACTTCTACTATGGAGTACGTATCGTAACAGGCTCAGAAAAGTTTGCTGGTACTCCTGATACTGACATTTATGTGTCGCTGGTGGGTAGCAAGGCTTGCACAGGAAAAATGAAGATAGTTTCTGGATGGTTCAGCACTGGTATCAGTGCCCAGTATTATGATGACTTGCTCGTGGAAAGCAGTGCTGACCTTGGAGAAGTGTTGGTGGTCATTATAGGGAATCCTGCAAACTGGGTGGTTTCAGCTGGATCAGCGTGGTTTGTGGACTTCGTAGATGTCCACGATCTGCAGAGAAAAACCAAACAAGAATTTCCCTGTTACCATTGGATAGAAGATGGAGACGAAATCAGTTTCACAGAAAAAACAAGTGAGTATTTCAGTACATCAGTGTGAATTATATTATTTCACACAATTCTCTTGTTCAATAGTGACGCTGAAGGATGTGAAAAACAATCCTGTTCTGTGTCGCCAGCGGGAGCAACAGCTGGAGTATCAGAAGGCAAGATACAAATGGGAGCCATTTGAAGATTTAGCATTGCCTTCAGGAATCGATGTCAAAGTGAAGAAGCTTCCAAGTGACGAACAATTTGGGGCATCAAAAGGCTTTGATTTTCTTTCAACTGCTTTAGCATCGAAGGGGACGGTGATGTTTAAGGCAGCTTTCACTGAAATAAAGTCTTTGGCAAACTATGAAGAATTGGCTACTACCCTTGGAGCGCCTGCATTTTCCAGTTTTGAATTTGCTCGTTGGACAAGAGACGAGGAATTTGGTCGTCAAATATTAAATGGAGTCAATCCTGTAGTAATAGAAAAGTGTACACAGTTACCTCCAAACTTTCCTGTTGCGGCAAATTTGATAGAAGAGTCACTTGTGAGAGGATTAAGCCTTGAAGATGAAATGAAGGTAAGACAAATCAGATAATGGAGATAGAGTAATAGGAAAAGATGATGATACCAACCTGATAGGATCAGGCAATTGAGGTGGTGGATTTAGACATGGGGTGAATATATACAACATGTTATTCATCGTATGAAAATTGTGTGTGAATTAACAAAATTCCGGTATCCTGAATATGCAAAGTAACGTAAAGAGGTGTTGGCACATGCTCTGCAAAGGGTGGACCACACAGTGCAGCTGGTTGTACCTTATCATGATATTAGGTCTTTGCCTAATTATATAGTATGTACATGTACCATGGAAGTGGTAGCTTGTGTCAAGTACATCAAACATACCAAGAAAAAATAATAACGATGAACAGGTTGTGTGGAATAACAATTTTTGCCATACTTAAAGCATAACCTGACTTGTTTGACATGTATGCCTTTAAAAAACAAACTAGGCTGGCCATATCTACATCTGCAACTTGAAGGTTATGGATGGCATCACATGCCAGCCTGGTTGGTACTGTGCTGCACCAATCTGCCTGCTTTATGTGAACAAAAAGAAGCAGCTCATTCCAATTGCCATTCAGTTGAAGCAGAAACCGGGCAGTGATAACCCCATCTTCTACCCTACTGATAACTGGGCAGACTGGCTGTTGGCCAAGCTTTACTACCAGAGTGCGAGTACCCAGGTATGACTGATACTGTAAGTGCTATTTGATTCCAACAACATTTCTTTTTCTCCTTTAGTTTCATCAGATAGCTACACACTACCTGCCATGCCATGCAGCCATGGAAGTGTACTCTATGGGCACCATGCGTAACCTTCCTGATGCACACCCAGTACATAAGCTCCTTAGACCACACTTTCGGTACACCATGTCCATCAACACAAAGGCCAGAGATAAACTTATTTGTGATGGTGGGAGCATTGACAAGATATTCGCCATTGGTGGTGAAGGACGCAAACAGCTGATGCGCATTGGAGGGAAAGCGTACAGCATCCACTGGACCAATATTGAGCGCAGTGTAAAGGAGAGAGGAGTAGAAGATCCTAATTTGTTGCCAGGGTACCACTACAGAGATGATGGGCTGAAGATCTGGAAGGCAATTGAAGATTTTGTTACTGACATCCTCAATGAATTCTATGCCTCAGATGAGGATGTGAAGGGTGATTCTGAGCTCCAAAACTGGGCCAATGACATCTACACCAACGGTTTCCCCGGGCATCAAGGAAGTAAACAAGGTCATGAGTTCCCAAATACCATTGCAAGTAAAGCTCAGCTAATGGAGCTCTGCACACTCATTATCTTCACTGGGTCCGCACAGCATGCTGCAGTCAACTTTGGACAACATGAAATGTACAGCTACTCTCCCAATGCTCCACCTGGCCTGCGGCTACCACCACCCACCATCAAGGGAAAGGCTGACATGCAGACCTTGCTGGATACACTTCCAGACAAGAACAGTGCCGCACTGGCTGTGGCAATTTCTCACATGCTCTCTCAGTTTAGTGGGGATGAGGTAAATTACCGTTTTTTTTTTTTTGTTTCCCACTTCACCTCCCTTAACTGTAATTAATCTTCATTTTCACAGTTGTACTTTGGAAACTTCCCGGCTGAGAGATTCACTGAGGCAAAAGCACAGAATCTGATTGCAAGGTTTAGGAAGGCCTTGGATGAGATAGATGGCCATATCAAGGAGCGAAATGCACAGCTTGATGTTCCATACATATATCTCCTACCAAGTAGGATCCCAAACAGTATTACCATATAAGAGAACGTGGTAAAAATGGAAAAATTTGCATCAACACATTTATGAATTGTAAAGAAATCTTTGAATAGTTTTGTTTGAACTGATTACAGCATGTAATGCATTGTCAATTGAAACAAAAAAATTCAGCAAACAAGTTAAGCATGTACATGTGAAGTGGAACAATATATTGTAAACTTGTGTGCACATGAAAGTAGGTCATTTTGGTGAAGGTTTTCATGCTCATCAAGGATTAAATGAGTTGTAGGATACTCTGTCTTAAAACAAGTAGTCATGTCTCGATCTGTCTGGTCTCTAGATGGTAGAATATATATGGCTTTAAACCCGTCATGTCCGATCTGTCTGGTCTCTAAATGGTAGAATATATATGGCTTTAAACTTGAAGTAAAGAATATTAATTCAAAAATTTGAGACACCGTTGTACTAGTCACAGAAAATCGATAGCAAGGTCTGTTACTGAAAGAAATAGCTGTAACACAAAAATTATTGGTCTTAGCTTTCTTTCGACTTTACAAGAGTGTGCAGAGCCAGAGAAAGTGTTAGCTGCCAGTGCCAAAGAGTGAGAGTCCAAGATACTGCCAGAATGTCATGAGCATTTTAAATTTTTGAAATCCTGTATAGTAAGCAATATAATTATTATTGTTGGAGAATCTGTCCAAGCTAAATGTAACATTGACCAATTTAGCAATTCATTCTGTATTTCTAAGGCTTCAATTTAATGCAATAAACAAATGTGTTGTCATTTGAGTCTGCAAACAGCATTCAAAACTATAGCACTGCTGCATATGTGACATTACTTGCATCAGTCTCAGTCTGCATGTACCTATTAGAGATCTTATTAACATCACTCCACACACTAGCAATGGTCACCTCAATTTGACCATGTGAGCAAATCTCTGGGTATCTCACAAGCAATATTACACTCCACCTCATCCTGTACTCTCCCACTAGTGTATGGTTCACTAGTACCACTCTAAAATATCCCACTAATGGATGTTACTCTAGTAGTACTCTCACTATCCCACAGTGACAAGTGGATAGTTCCACAACACACTATCCCACAGATGGATGGTTTCCTAGTATGTTCCCTAGTACCTTACCTTTCCTGGTAAGTACACCAGAAGATGATCACTCAACTGAAGTGAATGGTTAATTCATCATTGCTGACTCCATCATCCCTGGTTCTCATATCATCACCAGGTTGCTGCTCTTCTGTTATATGACCATTATCCGTTGGATTACCTGTCAAGCTAGGTAACTGTACTGTAATAAGATGAGCTCAAGTTTGGTGCGCCTGTTTTGAGGTGAGATACCCATGGGACTAGATAGCTCTATGGAAGCAAAGAGAGGATATCGTTATTGTCTTTGAAAAACCAGTGACATTAAAAACAACCATGTTTCAGAGAAATTGGTGGTAACAGTGTGTCTAGTATAGTTACTTTGTGGTCTGCAAGCACAGGACTACAACACCCAAACGAGCCACTAGTTGACTCACATGACCATTTAAGCAGATTTGGCAAATCATTTAGTGAGGCCTAAGCTTCGCAAATTGAATCTTCTGGATCAATACTATTAGTGTGATGCCTGTCTGGTTGTAAACAGGTTCATGAATAACATGTTTGACCACCATAACCTCAGCAACATGCACCAGGAAATGTCAAGTCCTCATTTTAAGGCTGCTCTAAGCTAATGTGGGCTATCCTATTACATTGAGCTGGTCCAGATCCAAGGTACACAGGATGTGGTTTGACAACTGTTTTCTTACTTCGAGCCTTCAAAACTAACCCAACTGTATTCTTATACAGGGTGATTGGCAAGCTTGTTTATATTAACGTATCATTACAGTACATTGGCTAACCAAGATGACCTTCAAATAAGCATATTTCAAATGCAATCAAAACCATATAGTATCTTTTAGACATCCATATGGGGATCCAACAGTAACTTCAACACACACTACTCCAGGTGGTTCTGAAGAGTACATGTCAATTAATGACAAGGATTTCACGATAATAGAGGCTTTCAAGGTGTATAATGGTCCATGATAGTTCTGTACACTCCTTGGTACGCATTGCACACATGCATGCATACTGCGTTACAATGTTATTGTGCAGCATGGATTACACTTGTGTCAGAAAGGTCTATACATGAAGCCTATAACTGGTTTCTGAGATGTGCCAAACAGAGCTCAATACGCAATATGGCAATATGTTGTATGACACAGAAAGCTAAGCTGAAAAATATGTTCAACAGATAGTAAGAATAATATTATCCACTTCGGCAGCCCCTCACAAAAGTCACAAAACCATAGAGAAGTACAAACCTTCATCAGTACCTCTAGTACCCCTAAAACCTTGTCAGTCTTCAATGGAGGAGCAAAACTAATCGACAGTTTTGACAAAGTAGATGACAAATGTGTGAGAAGTTACAGGATGCAGCTGAAGCAGTTGAACCTGTTCCTAGCACAATCCAACATGAGTATGAAGGGTTCCTGATTGGCATACAGGTGTTTCTGAATGAGAGCAAACTCGTATACCATTTAATTAACTCTTTGGATGCCAAGCGCATATGGGTATATAGATGCATACACACATGTGTACCCACATCAGTGTAGGAATGCAACACATAAAATGCACTTAGTTACTCACATGTGTTCAAACTTTACTATATTGCACTAGAATGCAAGTTCACTCAAAGCAATTACAACACAAAGCACTGCAAGTGGTGCCTGGGAAGAATGGGCACACTGATCTTACTGAAGAGTTCATAACCAGCCACCAATTCACTGCAGCTTGGAACTCAGCTGGGTCCAGATGCAAGCCTAAACCTACAGAAGGGACGACCGAAAACCATTAACTAGCGTGAGGTGCAGATGCAGAAAGAAGCCTTGCCTTATTAGCAGGAGAGGAGGTCATCTGAAAAAGATGATCATTCACGTTCGTAGACAAGGCATGCTGGGAGAGAGGAGAGAATAAAGCAAACTCGATCATGATGACTTCAGATGGGGACACAAGATCGTTGAAATTTGAAATGGCACTTGCACTAAATGATGATTGCTAGCAATACTAAAGCAGTAGGAAGCTAGAGATGAAAGAAGCATATGAGTGATGAGATAGAGATCGAAAGCCAAGCCCTCCAAAGCTGAGGTTAAGTTGTGCTTGTTGCCAGTGATCATCTGAAATATCAACTGCTATGCAAGTCGAGAAGCAATGTCATCAAAGAACTGCAGAGAGTCATAGGAAAGACTAGAAGGTGTGGTTCTTGCTAGATGAAGTAGCTCACAGTAGCTGCCACATATGTGAAGGAGGGATGCTGCTACCTGGAGATGAACTGCATTTCCCTCTACTAGGGTAGAGGGCAGGACCTTAGCATTGTAAGACTTCTCAGCTATGAAGTGGAGCAATGCAGATAGTTCACCTATTCGTACCCCTAAGTTAGGCAAAATAAATGACTTCCCCACTGGTGGAGACAAATTGTTGCCCTGTGGGCTGAAGACCTCGCATTTTAGAAAGATTAATGAAAAGTTCCATATGAGGGTTCTTCAATAACATGCAATGCACATAAGACTGCAGACCGTTTACTTGCAAGCACACCATCATCGAGGTACCATGCCTGGAGAAGAAGGTGTAAACATTCCTCATATGCATGCATGGTGGCCCCTAGTGTCTGAAACAGCATGAGTCCAAGGACATTGGTCTGTGAATTTAGATGACCATGGGGTGCCATAATTCAGGGTGAAAACTATAACATGATGGATATGCTAGCAATAAGTTTGCTTGCTAACTAATTTTAAAATAGCACTGCGCTCATTCAGAAAAACCCAGTATTCACTGTTACAGAATTTATGGAACACCATCTAAAGGTGGGTGTGGGATGAGATGTGTATGAAGATCCCAATGACATAATTCATGGCAATTAGCCACACTTTATAAATCTCATGGCAACTACTCTGTACACCTGTTGGACTTCATCAGTACACTTGGCAAGACACCCAATGTACTTTATTTAAGGTGCCCATACACTGCATGTAGGCAACATATTGTGTGCAACAAATGCTGCTGAGGGCTGGGAAAGGGGTGGGGTGGAGTGAGAAGGCTGGTTATAACCAGCCTTCTCACTCCACCCCACCCCTTTCCAATCCTCCCAATCTGATAACGTTAATGTTGTGGATTGGCATAAGTAACAATGGCAGATGTTGTTTCTGTACTTGGAATCTGTGTTAAGCACACAACAGGAAATTTCTTTATTAGCTCTTTTCAAAAAAAACTGCAGCTCTCTTGATTTTACTTGTTTGATGTTTGTTGTGGTATTTTAATTGTTTTCACCATCATTATAAGTACATTTCACGTACCAAAAATCTATATTTTAGCAGAGTTCTAACCATTTAGTCTTGCACTCAACACACATCAAAGACACATGTGATCACACACACACATAATTACACACAATCACACACAATCACACACACAATCACACACATTGAGGTATACTCTTCCTCTTAGCCTTATTTGCTGCAAATGCGTTTGTGTGTACCAAAATACCCCTAACAATCAAGCCTACTACCAAGGATATTGTAGTATAAGGGGTTACTATAATCGTGTTCATGGTGAATTGTACAGCATGTAGCTAGACACCTTGGAATCAAACTTACGAGCCTGAATAGCGCTATGACCTATGAAATTAATTAACCGATTGAACCATATTCGATCGGTTAATTAATTGCATACATGTAGGTACGTCATAACGCTATTCAGGCTCGTAAGTTTGTTGATATGTTCCAAGGTGTCTAGCTAGCTGTACGAATGTTGTACAATTCACCATGAACACAATCATAGTAACCCCTTGGGTCACCGGTTTCATCTGTACATGTTTCGTACTGCCTCGTGCACCCTCCAATAATATATCCATTAGCAAATAGCAACGATTTCGGCCTCACATTCCATCTTTAGATCCAGAAGAGACAAACTCCTGGAACAGTGAGCGCTTTCTTTTGTTCATTTTGTTTGTCAAGTGCCTGTTGAGATACCACCACACATCTCATAATCTTATAATTCATCTGTGTATTTATGGTACCTTTGTTTATTCATTCATTTATACAAGTATGTATTTCCTTTCACTTTATAGATGTATCATTAGTTGGGGAAAAAAAAAAAGAGAAAAAGGCGAGAAATCAATTTGGTACGTTTCAGAGTTAGTGCTGTCCTAACATACCCTAGTTGAAAGTGGCAATTGGGTCTCTAGGCATCTAGTACATGTTTCTTTAATTACATAGTTCATGTTGTCATGGAATGTGTAGCTTCCAAAAAAAAAGGCACTGTGGCATATTGGAAATACCATCTACCCGTGCTGTGCATTAGCTTCAAGGTATTAGGAATGGTTAGCATACACATAATGCCAGGGCCGTACTGTCCCACTGGGTCCTCAAGATGGACCAGATTTTTTTGTTTTTATATCAGTGTATAGTTGTGGGCTTGTGTATGTGTGTGTGTGTGTGTGTGTTTGTGTGTGTGTGTGTGTTTGTGTGTGTGTGTGTGTTTGTATGTGTGTGTGTTTGTGTGTGTGTGTGTGTGTGTGTGTGTGTGTGTGTGTGTGTGTGTCACATGTGTCTTTCGTGTGTATTGAGTGCAAAACCTAATGGTTAAAACTCTACTAAAATATAGATTTTTGGTACATGAAGTGAATGGCTCGTGAGTGTTCAACATTTTACAGCGTTTGGCAGACATGATTTCCATCAAGCAGGACAAACCTTTATTCCCTTGTAGTTAGCTGGCTACGCACTCGACTCTCTTATGCTTCCCTTCGTGCTGCTGTCCTGTGCATTCATGGAAGCAGGTCATCGCATCACCACCCTATTTACGAACATGACCTTACCTTGTGACTGTTGAGGGTAAAATACCATCATCAGACTAAAGTTTTTTTCTGTTTTTATGCATTTGTTTTGTCAATATGAGTTTGTTTTTATATCTTACATGTATATGCATACTATTTAACAATTATTATTAATTTAATTCCAATGCTATATAGCATTGCACTCATTCAGAAACACCCAGCATTAACTGTACAGATAGCTCTCACCTAAAAAATCAGCCATGTAGCAGGGCAGGCCACTTGGTTTGGTATGCAATGCCCATAATGTGAGCACTCTTTTCTATGGCATTGGTGGAGCTGTATTAAGGACACCGTCATCTTTCTGAAATTCATGGCACTTGTTTTCAGCCTTTTGTCTTTCCTTTGCCTAGCAAAAGTCAGGGCTTGTATAAGGAGGGCTTAATCTCTTCCTCAAATGAATGGAACACAAGGTGAGTGTGGGAGGAGATGTTTATGAAGATCACAATGACATAATTCATGGCAATTAGCAACACTTTATTAAATCACATGGCAACTACTCTGTACACCTGTTGGACTTCATCAGTGCACTTGGCAAGACATCCAGTGTACATTATTTTATACACTGCATGTAGGTGCTTCTGAGGGCTTAATTCCTGTGGTGTGCTTAACACAGATTCCAAGGACAGAAACAACATCTGCCATTGTTACTCATGCCAATCCACAACATTAACATTATCAGTTTGGGAAGGGTGGTGAGGTTGGAAAGGTGTGGGGTGAGGTGAGAAAGCTGGTTAGTGGAAGGCAGCTGAAAGATGCAAAGTCTTGATGGTTGTAGAGCACCCATTTATGAACATGCACATACATGTGCACAGTTAGAAATCTTTTACCTTCCACAGAATGGCTGTAGGTGTTGGAAATCACTTCTGTGGCCGGTCCCTGTTGCATGCCTGGGAATCAGGAAGCATATGGTCTTAATCTTGTTGGGTTTCCTGACAGCCCTATTGATATCACCATTGATTTTACTAGGCAACACCCCTTTGAATGTATACAGTGTATGTGCATATACAATTCTTTATAAAGGTACCCATATTCTAGGCAACATTTTTCATGCAACATGTGCTACTGGCTGCTTGTTTCCTGTTGCAGGCAACACAATTCTTTAGCAAGCCAGCTGCCCAGAGAGTTAATTCCTAGTGCATGTACAAAGTATCTGCTCTGAATAGGATGGGTTGTGATTGCAGTACCTAAGCAGACAATCCATACCACCCCTCAACCAATGCACGCTCTATGTAAGTACATGTAGGGCAAATACTGGAACCCTGGCTGGGGCCAATGTTGTTCTCCCTAACTAGTTTTAGCAAGGTTTATTGCCTTGCTGCTTTTATGAACATCTTACGTTTTTATTGAGACACTTTTCCTATATTTTGAGTGCCTAACAAAGCCTTCCAGAGTAGTACCATCTTAAAATCAGTGGGTTGGAATTCCATGTGTCATTTGTTAATGAATTCTGGTGAGGGAAACTTGCATTGAGTACCTCAATTTTCATTTAGGTCTACACCCCTTGCTGCTTTCACACTGTACACAGGGATCAGCGGTAGACAGCCTTGCCTTGCATACCAATGTGTGGCCCAATTAATGTGTGCCCATTGCCCTGGCCTAACAGATAGCACCTTGCCTTCCCATACGTCTTGTGATTACACTGCTCCTGGTCAAGGTGTTTAGGCTTATTTTTTGTTTGTGTGCTGATCCCTTGAGAGGCACATCAAGGGGTGAGCACACAAACGAAAAATATGCCTTAAACCTAATACGTTAATGTGTTCATTGTGGCTAGCAACTTGGGTGGGTTTTTTCTCTCATTTGAAGGGGTAGATATTGCTACATTCCTGTAGGTTCCAAATTATGAAGAGACTTGCACATGGCCCTGGTAAGCACAATCCAGGGCCCCTGGCTTATACAGTTCATTAACGGGTTTTACGGGTTTTGTCGTACCACACTAATAGTTGCTTGTTTTGTTGCAATATCAACCATCCTGTTGCTTATTAAAAAGCTGTTTGGCTTGTAACTACATGTAAGCTTGGAGTCCTACAAGTTTGTATTAGCATCATGCCAACAGGAGGGCCACTGTGGATCTCCCACCAGACAGATTAGCTAATCTCATCTGTCTTAAAACTACAGTGGTGGGAAAGCAGTTTTTATACCAAATTCATTTGTTAGATGGCATCAATGGTTACACCTCAAATGTTATTGCATCCTGTGTTAGATCCTGTGTACCTGCTAATCTTAACACTGCATGTATGTGCTGTGTTACCTGCTATTACATGCTAGCAGCCTCAAAGCTAGACAACTTTGCCCCACATACTCTGAATGTGTACCCATTGCCCTGGCCTAACAGATAGC
Source organism: Ephydatia muelleri (assembly GCA_013339895.1). Lineage (NCBI taxonomy): Eukaryota > Metazoa > Porifera > Demospongiae > Spongillida > Spongillidae > Ephydatia > Ephydatia muelleri. The sequence continues at coordinate 4,755,044 of JABACO010000013.1, read as the reverse complement.
ACCTTGCAAGTACACTGCTCCTGGTCAAGGTTTATTAAAGCTTATTTGTGTGTTGCCTCCTTGAGAGGCACATAATCATGAAGAGGCTTGCACCACTGAGGTAATGATGTGAATTGGTATGGCCCTGGTAAGCACACTCCATGCAGTGCCTGGTTAAGTCCCAGGGCCCCAGACTTACAGGGGCCTCTCAAAATCTCACGGGCCATGATATAATGTAACAAATACATTACATCATGGTAGGATTGGGCCTGGACCAGCCATTTGACCACTCCCTAACTAGCTAATGTCATGAGAATTGTTTCACTAACAATATTTGTCGTACCACACTAATGATTACTTGGTTTCTTTAGTAGGAATTACATTACACTTCCTCTGTGAAATATTGCAACATCAGCTATTGTTGCTTACGTAAGCATTAACAAGCAGTTTGGCTTTTAACTAAATTTGTATTTATGAATCCTGCAATGTTCTAGATGCTGCAAAAGTCTAGCAAATAAAATCTCTACCCCCGCTATCCTAGAAGAATGCTTTCAAGGGACATTTTGTAGCGTTGAAATAGGTGTAAGGATGGTATTACTGCCTTCAATAATTAGTTGAGAGATGTACATATAATTTAACAGGTTGTAATGGAGAATTCCTGTTAATGCACACTACTACAATATATTTTGTGGGAAAGAGGGGTGTTGGTGGTTTAGTGTCTTCTCATCAGTTGATATTTAGTGCACACCAATGCAATACACACTAACAATCCATAGCCTAGGGTGTGGTCAGCAGTAGAGAGGGGTTGGCAACTGCACTTTAATACAGAGCCTTAATAATGACATTTCAATATTTCATAAATAGATAAAAACCATCCTTCTGGTTGTCTTAGGTAACAGTAAGTATAGTTAATGCAACTATGTTTCCATTACCTCTTTGGACGTTACAACTATTATGCATGATTTAGATCTTGCATGTAAAAATGTGTTGATCAGTCACAACTCTACATGCTTGCTGCACTTCAAACCTTATAAATACATGTACAATGTCCTTCTCACACTGGCTAAAGAACCCATTATTCAGATGAGCTCACTTCACTTAAACTAATGCACACTTCAGTACTCCAAGAACAAGAATGTGTAGCCCAGATCAGTGTAGTATATCCTGCCTGTTCACTCCCCCCTTTTGCCAGTTCGTATTTTGGGTTGTTGCAACTAAGGTGCCAGCGAGTTCTAATGGACACACAAAATATACATGTGCTTACACCCTGCAGGACCACATATATGTTCAACATTTCGAGACTATGTGGTTGCATGCATGTCAGTATTGCACTTGTATGCATCTGCAATGGTTTTCAAAATGATTTTGATCAACGCAACATAACGCACATGAATGGTGAGGCAGATAATTCTCATTTTGCGAGAATGTATGTATACACGCACTTTGTGTTCAAAGAGTTAAATAATAACACAACTTATGCTATGGCGGATGCCGTTCACTACCTAATAATCTACCCAGACCTCACACTGCAACTCTCTTTGGTTATGCCTATTGTAGGGTTATTTTTCATTGGTGTGTTGGAATTTAGAAATGCTACATTTAAAATATGGGCTCAAATAAGTCATGCTAGAGGTCAACCAATAATTATTCAAAAGGACTAACATGTGGGATAAGGGACTTAGCACATAGAAGATAAACTTTCTAATGCATGCATATAGAAATGTTACAATTACATTTAAATGTATGGCTAATGAAAAATTCAACTCCAAGATAAATACTCCTATTCTCAGTGCGTAAGAATTTCTCAGTGCGTAAGAATCACTGGGTAGAGGACATTTCAGACGTCCAAGATATCAAAACAAAAATGTGCTAGGTCCCTTTTTATGTTAAAAATCCCTTTTAAAAGCATACTTATAACCCCTTATTGATCTTGAATATTTTACTACAATTTCAATTTAATTCAAGAGGGTCTAGAGATGGTTGCTTTGCCGATTATTGTAGTCCACATTTATTTATGAAGATCACAATGACATAATTCATGGCAATTAGCCACACTTTATAAATCTCATGGCAACTACCTGTTGGACTTCATCAGTGCACTTAACAAGACATTCAGTGTACTTTCTTTAAGGTGCCCATACACTACATGTAGGCAACATATTCATATTGTGTGCAACAAATGCTGTTGAAGGTTTATGTCCTGTTGTGTGCTTAACTCTTTGAATGCCAAGTGCATATATACATACATTCTCACACAACACGTATAATCATCTGTGTGATGCATGTCAGTGTTGTGTTTATTACAAAGAATCGCTTTCAATACCATGTTGTACGTTTGCATGCATGCAATTCAGTGACATGCATGTAAACTAGCAATGTAGATGCTGAAATCAAACCCAGGTGGGGCACTGGGGTGTACACACATCTCGTGTGTCCATCATTACCTCTCACATACAGCTGTAACAAACCATACTTATTATGAAGTGGAGAAAGGCAGATGGAGATGGAGTGAACTGGCATCTTAAACATGTTGTACTACACTAATGTGGGATACACACTCCTGTTCTGGGAGTAAATAACATTAGTGGAGTTACTGATCTGAACAAAGTGCTCTTCAAAATAATCATAATTACTACAGTAGTATAGTAACCAAACATGTTGAGTACTTATAAGGTCACAAGTGCAGCAAACATGCATGCATCATGAAGTTGTGATCCATACATTTCTTACTTACATTGTCATGTAGAATTCGTTACGGTTGTGTGTGTATGCATGAATGCATATATGAGCTAGCATGGTGTCCAAAGAGTTAACACAGATTCCAAGTACAGAAACAACATCTGCCATTGTTACTTATGCCAATCCACAACATTAACGTTATCAGTTTGGGAAGGGTGGTGAGGGTTGGAAAGGGGGGGGGGGGGGGGGGGAGGGGGAAGTGAGATGGCTGGTTAGTGGAAGGCAGCGGAAAGTTGCCAAGTCTTGATGGTTGTAAAGGACCCATTCATGAGCATGCACATACATGTGCACTGTAAGAAATCCTTTACCTTCCACAGAATGACTGTAGGTCACTTCTGTGGCAGGTCCCTGTTGCATGCCTGGAATCAGGAAGCATATGGTCTTAATCTGATTTCCTTGTTGGGTTTCCTGACTATCCTAGTGATATCACTTTTGATTTTACTAATAAAGAATTGTACATGCACAGGCACTGTGTGTACATTCAAAGGGGTGTTGCCTAATGCGTCCATATTCTAGGCAACAGTTTGCGTGTAACACATCCTACTGGCTGTTTATTTTCTGTTGCAGGCAACACAATTCTTTAGCAAGCCAGTTGCCCAGATAGGTAATCCCTATAGTGCATGTACAAAGTATCTGCTCTGAATAGGATGGGTTTTGATTGCAGTTCCCAAGCAGACAATCCATACCACCCCTCAACCAATGCACACTCTATGTAAGTTTGTACATTTCCTAATGTTGACATAAGAAATAATTCATGTATTGATGGTATTATTTGACCATATCCATGTGGCATGCATGCCTAATTATAAATGACAAGATTCTTCTCCTGCTTATGGCACATGAAGAATAAGCTGACTGCGCTTCAGGGACAGAAGTCGATATGAAAGACTTGTAGCTGACTTTTAAAATAAAGTTAATGTGGTTGATCCATTCTGCAGTACTCAATGTATGTATTCATGTGTAAGCATGGGGGGTGGGGTGGATGTCTAAGAGCCCTTCCAAGGCCCGGCGCACTCAGTCCAAAGTTGGTGCGGCCAATTATTAAATTTTGTGTGGGCGTTGCCCCATGCAAAGCGCGCACGCGTTGAAGTTTTCTTTCGAAGCACATGCCCGGCCCATGCATGTTGATGAAATACATGTTTATAAACTATAAGATGCAAAAACAGAATCATATGTAATCGTACAATGCGAACATGGGTGTGGCTAAAGCAAATTAACTGATCAAGATTCAAGCTCTTTAAGTATTAGGGGACTTTGGGTATCATTATCAAGGATTGCCAAATGCTTTGTCCTATGCTGCGAACTGCTAACAAATTCATCTGCGATGTTCTCCAGCTTGATGGTGTCAGTGAGAGCTTTGTGAACGTGTAACACCATTAGGTGATTTAATCTCACCTGGCTCATTTTGCTACGTAGATAGCTTTTAATTCTACGGAGCGCGCTAAAGGTACGCTCGGAAGTTGCGTTTGTAGCAGTCATCATTAGAATTAGCTTCATTACTGTACAAACTTCAGACAGAAGTTGTTATTGAGGTGCTGTTAAAGTGCAAGTATACTTTATGATGTCCAAATTATCGGCGGAATTGGAACTGTTGAATAGAAGTTTAGAAATTCTGTGCAAAAAAATAGACAATTGATAGCGTAATAGCTGGATGGAGGTCATGTTTATAAAATGTGCAGACAAACTCAAAATCTTTCTGGACTTCATCTTCCGTTCTTTAAATCCCTTCACGCAGATGTGGTAGTATGATAAGTCCTTACCTTCATCATAGTTAAACCATGCAGCCTGAAACGATCGCAAGACAGGATTTTTTCTCTCCAAATGAACGCTTAGGGAACGTCAAACCCATAGGGTGGTGCAGGATGTTGCCGGGGGATCTGAGGCAGATCATTTATTGAGAACAAAGAGTTGGCCATAGTTGCACAGCAGGAAATTCATACAATGGTTAAAGTACGACTATGAATTAATTTATAATGTGAGGCTAACACGTTCAAATAGTTCACGGTTGTTTGCGGTTGGAAACTAGGTTTATAATTAGAGCATTACGGTACCTGTCTAAATGATTGTGAAGAAACTCCTCATTACAGACACCTTATGTTTCAAAGCTCATAACACCTCAGAACAGCAGTAAAAATATATACTTATCTGTAGCATGCAACACAACGTTTCAACCCCTTTTATTTATAATGAGCACGCATTTTTAAAATCACACATGAATTTTATGCGCAAGCAGTGTTTACATCGCCACGCGGCACTTATTTTGGAAGGGCGTGTACAAGATCCGATATTGTGGCCCTCCTGCACAACGGTTGGAAGTAAGACTAGTCTTTTCGTAAGTCAAAGGCATGCCAAAAAATGAAGTGATGAACCACTTCTGTCGCCGAATTTTCTGTCACCCGAAAAGACCCTAGTGTATCTTATGAATAATCGATGCATGTTGTGGTCATTGCGTGAACATGTGTACATGAACATAGGTTACAAGAATGGACTTCCACATCAAACAACTGCCGCTGCACTGCAGAGTATGTGGACAAAGGCTGATGACGAGGAAGCATAAAAAGGAGATCCACGAATGCAAAGCATTTGCAGCTGATTTGCAAACTGCCTTTTCTATTAACACCAATACTGATAATGCTCAAGTGTACCCTGAACACTTCTGCCATTGCTGTCACCATACAATGCAGAGGATTATCAGTGCCAGGGTAGGAGGAGTGCATCACAGGTGTGCCCTGACACCATTTGTATGGGAAGCACATACCAATGAAGGGTGTAAGGTACATACAGTATATACTACAGGTATATGCTTCTATGCAACATCATCAGTATAAATCATACCACAGGTGTGTGAGCATTTCAGCATCAATGCAAAAGGTCATGTTAGGAAGCATACAGTTGGCAGAGGTCGTCAACCTGGCCTCACACCGAACATGTTAATTGCCCATCTTTGGAAGATTGCCCCTCCTCCAATCTTCTCAAGTGAGCCATACCCACCACTGGCAAGCCAAAACAGTGCCACTGTCCTGAAGGAGTTGAAGTGTATGGTGTGTTCAAATATTCTCAAACAGCCCCTTGAACTGCCATGTCGTCAGCTGGCCTGTACCAGTTGTGCTGTGGAGCGAGTAGCAGCATCAACCCCAGTGTGTCCTTGCTGCTCGGAGGATAGCTCCTTGGTACCCACTGAGATAAGACCAGCACCAAATGCTGTATTGCTCTTGTTGAAGGATGTACTGGTACAATGTGTGGGGTGCCACAGGGATATGAAGGCTGGCTGTTATGATGGGCATGAGTGCACACCATATCTCACTGCTGGTGAGGAGAGAGAGGCAGCCGCACTGCTGAAGAGGGCCATCTCCACCAGCCCCGATCAAGCAGGCATAATACAACTGCCTACAGGAGGAACAGTTAAGTGTATTCAATCTCACTTACATTGTTATGACACACTAAACCATACCTTGTAGCCAATGACATTCATGCATGTGACCAAAGCCCGCCACCTGACCTCCGCTGCTTGTTCCAAGACTGTGAAGACGAGGCGTGCAGAGATGCAGACAGCCAGAAGCATCGTCAGTGGAGGAGAGCCATCTGCCCTGATGGAGGAGGAGGTACTCACTTTGAGTGACGAAGAGAGGATGTCTCTATTGCAGAAGGCAGGCATCACTAACATTGCAATCGACTCTGTCCAAGTATTGGCCATAAAAGTCGGCATGGCTATTCCCTGGAACGGTTTGAGACAACTTAGACGGTAAAGCATTACACAAAAACTATAAAAATAACCTACATATGCATTACTTGTCCAGGTGGCTGAAAGCGTCAGGAGTATCTCTAGCTGGGGAGCAGCGGATGCGCAACATTTGCAGGCAAATTGTGGGCGACAACTTGAAAGGAGAGATGGCTCTTTTTTCATTTCCTCATCCTTCTGGTGGTGAAGAGCTTAGGGGAGCTCCTCTGGTTTATATTCCAGATCTAGTTCAGAAGGTTGTTGACCTCTTGGAAGAGAATGAAAGGTTAATTAGGAGGTCGAGGCATAAACCTTGCAAAATAATTTTTAACCCAATGCAGGACAGGACGGCTTACCTGGCATAATGGGGTCATCCCTGCCAGTGAGGTGTGGCTAAAAATAGGAGGGGACAAAGGAGGCGGTTCGTTCAAGATGAACTTTCAGATTGTAAATGTTCCAGCGCCTAACTCCGTTCACAACACCTGTGTGTTTTGCTGCTTTGAAGCGGGCGACACTGTTACCAACCTCCACATAGCACTTGATCGTTATAAAGATCAAGTTGCACATCTGCAAGGAATGAAATGGAGGTAGTAAAAGTTAATATCAAATGATTTAAAAAATGAACATTAAACCAACAGGCAATACACACTCAGGCTGTTCATGTGTGGAGACTACGAGTTCATTACTAGAATGTACGGGCTGTCAGGAGCAAGTGGTATGTGACTAAGTGCATGGGTACTAAACGAAGTGTACAAACATTGCACCTTTCTTATAGGATGCTACCCATGTTTGTATTGCTTGGCCCACCATCAGAACTTAGTAACACCTCTCTCAGTCAGAGGACCAGCTCCACCCAGAACATTTGAAACTATCAGTGCTGATCATCAGCACTACATTGCTTCAGGCGTTGGCAAGAAACAGGCACAACACTTCTATAACTGCATTTCAGAACCTATTTTCAACATCCCCATTTCACAAGTAAGTATAAATGAATTTGCCAAGAACTGTTTTGTATGATCATGCACATGCTCACACACACACATGCTAGGTATGCCCACCTGGTCTTCACATTACTTTGGGCATCTTTACCAAGATTTATGGGTTGCTTGAAGACGAGTGTCATACCCTTGACCTTGAGCTGGCTCTGCACTCAAGAGAGGATGCCCACTCCAGCTTCTCCAAATACAGTCATGAGCTACAAAGGCTTCGGATGCTACAAGCAGAGTTGGAGCAAGCCCAGAAGTCATACGATTTGTCGCAGCAAATCGCAACATATGTATCACTAGTTGTTGGGGAGAATGATCCAGTCACTGTGGATTTCTTCAAGCAATGTGAAGACAAGATGAAATCTCTCAAACAACTTGTAAGCCATGCATGCAGTATAAAATGTGTATTGACACACCAATCACACTAGGAAACAGATGTAGCCAACTGCACAGCCACAGTGAAGAAGGGATTTTCGATCAAAGACGGTCCCTTTGTTAAGGAGCTGGACTCTGCACTGCAGTCCATAGGAGTACATCGCCAGCAATATTTTGGAGGTGCCTTTGTGGGCAATCATGTACACAAGACTCTAAAGGTACTAAAAATTTAACTTTACAAGTAGTAATCATGCGACTTCCTCACTTTACAAGTAGTAATCATGCGACTTCTTCACGTTACAGCTATCTAACATCCAGACACTGTGCAAATCACTGGTTCAAACTGCACAAAAAAGATTGCCCCATTGCGTTGCAGAGCTACAACAGCGTACCGACATTCTGGTCAATACATTTTGCATGTTTGCTAGCTGCCACAACATATATGACCAAAATTTCATTGATGAGGCACAAACGTTTGCTCTAGGTGAGTATCATTTTTATGATTTCATTTGAACTCAAGACCATACATATAATTGATTTCTACAGAACATGCCATTGAACAGTTCATGGCGTACTTCCGGAAGTCCTTCCCAGAGGCAACAGTCCCCATTAAGATGCATATCCTGGAGGATCATGCTACTACATGGGCTAATTCTACGCATGTTGGATTTGGCCTCCTAGGCGAACAGGGGGCTGAGTCCATCCATGCCAAGTTTACACGACTTGGCTTGGCATACACAGCAGTTACTGACAAAGTAAAGCATTTGCAGTGCATTCTCAAAGAACATTTAATAAGTGTTTCCCCACAAGTTTTAGCTGCCGTCCCCCCTCCACAAAAGAAGAAAAAAAAAATTTAATCCTCACTCACATACGTCTTCAAACGGTGCACATCATTTATTGAGGTGTCTTCCGTTAGCTAGGTGTACGGGTGTACGCATGGGCCATGCTATGCAGGCAGTTGACAACTAGCTGCAGCTCTAAACCCTTCAGAGAACAGGAAAACATGATACACGTAACTTTTTACCTTTCCATATGACCCTACCTTCTGCACCAGGGATAAGTACGCGCGAAATAACCAACAAAAATGGCGATTTTCAAAACGTTTGAACACCACTTCAGAAAATTCGGCGACACACGCCTTTAGTAGAAACAAGTACAACTATCTACATACCTTTCAGTTATCGTCGTTTTCTATCCCATCGATGTGCAGGAGAGGCACTATAGTCTTCAGAACGTATATAGGTCAGTACGCACTGAGATAAGTACCTCACTTCAAGACACAAAACTGACACCTTTTTGTGCGGTAAGACCACGTGATTTTATATGCCATATGAAGGTCAGAGGTGTTTCTTAACCACAGTATGGCTTATAGGTGTTTATTGTACAAGGTGTGCTTTGTGTATAGCGCATTCCAAAGGGCATTGGTTGTCCGGTTCGTTGCTATGCGAGAGCAAATCCATTTCAAAATTTTGGGGCGGAGGGCCTAATTTCCACGCGTTCAATGAGAGTAGACAGCCGTGAGTTATAGACGATCGGTAGTACAATGGTAAATGCACTATGACATCAGACACGCCCACATATTAGACACGCCCATTTTGGGACCGAAAGTTGGTGCGGCTTGCGCCGGGCCTGCTTCCAATCCAGCTCTAAATCCATGTGTCTAGGTCAGTTCTAATCCAGCACTGAATCTTTGTGTCTCTGTAGTCATTCAAGACTAAATTGAGGTGAAGTTTAAAGGATTAGAGTAAGTTTTGTGGAATGGAGAACTGCTTGAAATGCGAATTCCTGCTGGGCAGGAAAGAAAGATGCAATCCATTATGTGCTGATCACAGCATAGGGTTGGCAATAAGATGAACCATGAAGCACCTTGTCTGTATATACAGTATCAGAGATTAGCCACATATATGTAAATCTCCATTGATTTAGCTATCTCCTTCCCCTCTGTGCCTGTGGTTGTAGGCTTCTCAATATGTTTCTCTGTACACTGTGTGACTATGCATGTGCCTCTCAACACACCAATGAAAAATAACCCTATGATAGGCATAACCATGCAATGGTTTTTAAAGAGAGAGTTGTAGTGTGAGGTCCAGCAGCCAAGGCTATGGGATGTGACTCCCACCAGTGTATACTTGCAATGGTGTGCACTAAATATATAGACAGATGAGATGCACATAAATCTCCAACACCCCTCTTTCCCACCAAATTATGTATTATATTAATATCATATTAAAATCATATTCATAAATTGTACTACAGGAATCCTTCATTTCAAGCATTTATGTATACATTGTATGTACATCTCTATGCTAATTATTGAAGGTAGTCGTAGTAGGGATGCAGCCTATTATGTGCTGATCACAGCATAGGTTTGGCAATAAAGACACAACCATGAAGCACCTTGTCTGTATATACAATATCAGAATTTAGCCACAAAATTGCTCGTGAGCTCCAATCTCGCACAAAATGCACATTGCTTGATTTAGCCCTCTTCCTTTCCTAAGAAATTTTTTGCCAAGACTTGTTCCAAATTTGTGTGGAACATCTTGGCACAAGTGTTCCAGTTCAAACCTTATAAGTACATGTACAATGTAATTATGTTCCTTCTCACACTGGCTAAAGAACCCATTATTCAGATGAGCTCACTTCACTTTAACTAATGCATCACTTCAATACTCCAAGAACAAGAATGTGTAGCCCAGATCAGTGTAGTATATCATGCCTGTTCACTCCCCCCTTTTGCCAGTTTGGTTTATGGGTATGGGTTGTAGTAACAAAGGTGCCAGCGGGTTGTAATGGACGCACAAAATATACATGTGCTTACACCAGGACCACATATGTTCAACATTTCGATGACTATGTGGTTGCATGCATGTCAGTATTGCACTTGTATGCATCTACAATGGTATTCAAAATGATTTTGATCAACGCCACAAAACACACATGAATGGTGAGGCAGATAATTCTCATTTTGCGAGCATGTATGTATACACGCACTTTGTGTTCAAAGAGGTAAATAATAACACTACTTATGCTATGGCGGATGCCATTCACTACCTAATAATCTACCCCGACGTCACACTGCAACTCTCTCTTTTAAAAACCATTGCATGGTTATAGGTTATTTTTCGTTGGTGTGTTGAGAGGCACATAGTCACATGGTATACAGAGATGCATGTTGAGAAGCCACAAGCACAGGCACAGAGGAGAAGGTGAGAGCTATATATACATCAAGGGATGAAGCACATGTTGGTGGCTAAAATCTGATGTTGTATATACAGACAAGGTGCTTCATGGTTATCGCCAAACCTATACTTAATACTAGATATCAAAACAAAAATGTGTTAGGTCCCTTTTTACCTTTGTATTTTTTATTAAGTATACTTATAAACCTGTATTCATCTTGAATATTTGGCTACAATTTCAATTTAATTTCAAGGGATGGGCAGGTGCCTCACCTCTCGCTGCATTAACTACGTTTAACTATCATTAAGCTCCAGTTAGATCTTGTGTACCTGCTAATCTGCTAAAAGATAAAAACCATCCTTCTGGCTGTCTTAGGATACAGTAAGTATAGCTTAATGCAATCATGTTTCCTTTAACTCTTTGACGCCACACAATCGTTATATCATTCATGCGCATGATTTAGATCTTGCATGCAAAATGTGTTGATCAGTCACAACTCTATATGCTTGCTGCACTTCAAACCTTATAAGTACATGTACAATGTCTTTCTCACACTGGCTAAAGAACCCATTATTCAGATGAGCTCACTTCACTTAAACTAATGCATCACTTCAATACTCCAAGAACAAGAATGTGTAGCCCAGATCAGTGTAGTATATCGTGCCTGTTCACTCCCCCCTTTTGCCAGTTTGTATTATGGGTTGTTGCAACAAAAGGTGCCAGCGGCTTGTAATGGACACACAAAATATACATGTGCTTACACCAGGACCACATATGTTCAACATTTCGATGACTATGTGGTTGCATGCATGTCAGTATTACACTTGTATGCATCTACAATGGTATTCAAAATGATTTTGATCAACGCAACATAACACACATGAATGGTGAGGCAGATCATCTCATTTTGCGAGCATGTATGTTCGCGCACTTTGTGTTCAAAGAGTTAAATCTTATGCTATGGCAGATGCCGTTCACTACCTAATAACCCTATGTACTTATTTCCAATAATAAATATTCCTGACTTCAAGTGAAAAAGAAGAAAAGAAAAACTTTGGACTATTTCTGTGGCGAATCTTGCTGCCTTTGAATTCTAGAACGTTATTTAGGAAGTGACATGCATTCTTCTAGCTTTGCCTACGATACATGGAAAATTCATTTTGCAACTGCAGTCATGGTCACATCATGCACACTTAATCCACACTTGGGGCAAGCTGTCACATGGACTGAGCCGATACAATAATGCCATACCGCTAGCAATCACTTGTTGCGTATATTCCACCTCTTTTTCCTTATTCTCAATCACTCCCTTATATACATACATCGATCTACAGCTGACAGTTCAATTATGATCATTTCGAGGGGTTTGATCTGCTTAAGCACTGCTGCATAGCCATTCGCTACACACCATCACAAAGACCAAGCTGCTTTCCAAAACACAAACATGGCACAATACCTCTTGAAACACTTGGTAAAGCTAAGGTGGAAGGAGGTGATTTTGCACCTAGCTCATTAAAAGCAACACACACACACATACACACAGATACACACACATACATACTCACAATCACACACCTTAAGGTATGAACTTCTTTCCTCTTAGCCTTGCATTTGTGTGTGCCAAAATACTAACACTACCAATGATATTTTAATGAGATAGTTGTGGTGTGAGGTCTACAGACCAATAATTTGCAAAGGGTGTTGGACGTGTAGTGTGCAACTCATCCTTTTACAATTAATGCACACCACTGCATGCTGGTGGGAGTAACATCCCACAATGTAGACCTCACACCACATCTATCTCATTAAAATATCATTGGTTGTGTGAGGAGTATTTTGGCACACAGGAATGCATTTGCGGCAAAGCTAAGAGGAAAGAAGAGTATACCTGAATATGTGTGTGTGCGTGTGTGTGTGTTTGCTTTTAATGAGCTAGGTGCAAACTCCCTCTTTTCCCCTTCCTATAGCCAGTTGCATTATAGGATATGCTCTTCATTTAATTGCAGGCATATCACTCTTCTAACTAGTACAGAATGAAGAGTTTGTAAAAAGCATTCCCTCGATGAGACACACGCGCTCGTGCCAAGGGGTATGGTACTTTATAACTTGTGGGGGGAACGCTTTTTACAAACTCTTCAACCTGAACAAGTTAAAAGAGTGATGATATGTCTGCAATTTTAAACGGATGTTGAATGGTGCTTTAGAAAACTGGAACACTTGTGCCAAGATGTTCCACACAAATTTGGAACAAGTCTGGCAAAAAATTTCTTAGGAAAGGAAGAGGGCTAAATCAAGCAATGTGCATTTTGTGCGAGATTGGAGCTCACGAGCAATTTTGTGGCTAAATTCTGATATTGTATATACAGACGAGGTGCTTCATGGTTGTGTCTTTATTGCCAAACCTATGCTGTGATCAGCACATAATAGGCTGCATCCCTACTACGACTACCTTCAATAATTAGCATAGAGATGTACATACAATGTATACATAAATGCTTGAAATGAAGGATTCCTGTAGTACAATTTATGAATATGATTTTAATATGATATTAATATAATACATAATTTGGTGGGAAAGAGGGGTGTTGGAGATTTATGTGCATCTCATCTGTCTATATATTTAGTGCACACCATTGCAAGTATACACTGGTGGGAGTCACATCCCATAGCCTTGGCTGCTGGACCTCACACTACAACTCTCTCTTTAAAAACCATTGCATGGTTATGCCTATCATAGGGTTATTTTTCATTGGTGTGTTGAGAGGCACATGCATAGTCACACAGTGTACAGAGAAACATATTGAGAAGCCTACAACCACAGGCACAGAGGGGAAGGAGATAGCTAAATCAATGGAGATTTACATATATGTGGCTAATCTCTGATACTGTATATACAGACAAGGTGCTTCATGGTTCATCTTATTGCCAACCCTATGCTGTGATCAGCACATAATGGATTGCATCTTTCTTTCCTGCCCAGCAGGAATTCGCATTTCAAGCAGTTCTCCATTCCACAAAACTTACTCTAATCCTTTAAACTTCACCTCAATTTAGTCTTGAATGACTACAGAGACACAAAGATTCAGTGCTGGATTAGAACTGACCTAGACACATGGATTTAGAGCTGGATTGGAAGGGCCCTAGATATCCACCCCACCCCCAATGCTTACACATGAATACATACACGAGCGAGTACTGCAGAATGGATCAACCTCATTAACTTTATTTAAAAAGTCAGCTACAAGTCTTTCATATCGACTTCTGTCCCTGAAACGCAGTCAGCTTATTCTTCATGTGCCATAAGCAGGAGAAGAATCTTGTCATATACAATTAGGCATGCATGCCACATGGATATGGTCAAATAATACCATCAATACATGTATTATTTCTTATGTCAACATTAGGAAATGTACAAACTTACATAGGGTGTGCATTGGTTGAAGGGTGGTATGGATTGTCTGCTTGGGCACTGCAATCACAACCCATCCTATTCAGAGCAGATACTTTGTACATGCACTAGGGATTAACTATCTGGGCAAACGGCTTGCTAAAGAATTGCGTTGCCTGCAACAGGGAATAAACAGCCAGTAGCATGTGTTGCACGCAAACTGTTGCCTAGAATATGGACGCCTTAGGCAACACCCCTTTGAATGTACACACAGTGCCTGTGCATGTACAATTCTTTATTAGTAAAATCAAAAGTGATATCACTAGCATAGTCTGGAAACCCAACAAGGAAATCAGATTAAGACCATATGCTTCCTGATTCCAGGCATGCAACAGGGACCTGCCACAGAAGTGACCTACAGTCATTCTGTGGAAGGTAAAGGAGTGCACATGTATGTGCACGCTCATGAATGGGTCCTCTACAACCATCAAGACTTGGCAACTTTCCGCTGCCTTCCACTAACCAGCCACCTCACTCCACCCCACCCCTATCCAACCCTCACCACCCTTCCCAAACTGATAACGTTAATGTTGTGGATTGGCATAAGTAACAATGGCAGATGTTGTTTCTGTCCTTGGAATCTGTGTTAACTCTTTGGACGACATGCTAGCTCATATATGCATTCATGCATACACACACAAATTCTACATGACAATGTAAGTAAGAAATGTATGGATCACAACTTCATGATGCATGCATGTTTGCTGCACTTGTGACCTTATAAGTACACAACATGTTTGGTTACTATACTACTGTAGTAATTATGATTATTTTGAAGAGCACTTTGTTCAGATCAGTAACTCCACTAATGTTATTTACTCCCAGAACAGGAGTGTGTATCCCACATTAGTGTAGTACAACATGTTTAAGATGCCAGTTCACTCCATCTCCATCTGCCTTTCTCCACTTCATAATAAGTATGGTTTGTTACAGCTGTATGTGAGAGGTAATGATGGACACACGAGATGTGTGTACACCCCAGTGCCCCACCTGGGTTTGATTTCAGCATCTACATTGCTAGTTTACATGCATGTCACTGAATTGCATGCATGCAAACGTACAACATGGTATTGAAAGCGATTCTTTGTAATAAACACAACACTGACATGCATCACACAGATGATTATACGTGTTGTGTGAGAATGTATGTTTATATGCACTTGGCATTCAAAGAGTTAAGCACACAACAGGACATAAACCTTCAACAGCATTTGTTGCACACAATATGAATATGTTGCCTACATGTAGTGTATGGGCACCTTAAAGAAAGTACACTGAATGTCTTGTTAAGTGCACTGATGAAGTCCAACAGGTAGTTGCCATGAGATTTATAAAGTGTGGCTAATTGCCATGAATTATGTCATTGTGATCTTCATAAATAAATGTGGACTACAATAATCGGCAAAGCAACCATCTCTAGACCCTCTTGAATGAAATTGAAATTGTAGTAAAATATTCAAGATCAATAAGGGGTTATAAGTATGCTTTTAAAAGGGATTTTTACCATAAAAAGGGACCTAGCACATTTTTGTTTTGATATCTTGGACGTCTGAAATGTCCTCTACCCAGTGATTCTTACGCACTGAGAAATTCTTACGCACTGAGAATAGGAGTATTTATCTTGGAGTTGAATTTTTCATTAGCCATACATTTAAATGTAATTGTAACATTTCTATATGCATGCATTAGAAAGTTTATCTTCTATGTGCTAAGTCCCTTATCCCACATGTTAGTCCTTTTGAATAATTATTGGTTGACCTCTAGCACTACTTATTTGAGCCCATATTTTAAATGTAGCATTTCTAAATTCCAACACACCAATGAAAAATAACCCTACAATAGGCATAACCAAAGAGAGTTGCAGTGTGAGGTCTGGGTAGATTATTAGGTAGTGAACGGCATCCGCCATAGCATAAGTTGTGTTATTATTTAACTCTTTGAACACAAAGTGCGTGTATACATACATTCTCGCAAAATGAGAATTATCTGCCTCACCATTCATGTGCGTTATGTTGCGTTGATCAAAATCATTTTGAATACCATTGTAGATGCATACAAGTGCAATACTGACATGCATGCAACCACATAGTCTCGAAATGTTGAACATATATGTGGTCCTGCAGGGTGTAAGCACATGTATATTTTGTGTGTCCATTAGAACTCGCTGGCACCTTAGTTGCAACAACCCAAAATACGAACTGGCAAAAGGGAGGAGTGAACAGGCAGGATATACTACACTGATCTGGGCTACACATTCTTGTTCTTGGAGTACTGAAGTGTGCATTAGTTTAAGTGAAGTGAGCTCATCTGAATAATGGGTTCTTTAGCCAGTGTGAGAAGGACATTGTACATGTATTTATAAGGTTTGAAGTGCAGCAAGCATATAGAGTTGTGACTGATCAACACATTTTTACATGCAAGATCTAAATCATGCATAATAGTTGTAACGTCCAAAGAGGTAATGGAAACATAGTTGCATTAACTATACTTACTGTTACCTAAGACAACCAGAAGGATGGTTTTTATCTATTTATGAAATATTGAAATGTCATTATTAAGGCTCTGTATTAAAGTGCAGTTGCCAACCCCTCTCTACTGCTGACCACACCCTAGGCTATGGATTGTTAGTGTGTATTGCATTGGTGTGCACTAAATATCAACTGATGAGAAGACACTAAACCACCAACACCCCTCTTTCCCACAAAATATATTGTAGTAGTGTGCATTAACAGGAATTCTCCATTACAACCTGTTAAATTATATGTACATCTCTCAACTAATTATTGAAGGCAGTAATGCCATCCTTACACCTATTTCAACGCTACAAAATGTCCCTTGAAAGCATTCTTCTAGGATAGCGGGGGTAGAGATTTTATTTGCTAGACTTTTGCAGCATCTAGAACATTGCGGGATTCATAAATACAAATTTAGTTAAAAGCCAAACTGCTTGTTAATGCTTACGTAAGCAACAATAGCTGATGTTGCAATATTTCACAGAGGAAGTGTAATGTAATTCCTACTAAAGAAACCAAGTAATCATTAGTGTGGTACGACAAATATTGTTAGTGAAACAATTCTCATGACATTAGCTAGTTAGGGAGTGGTCAAATGGCTGGTCCAGGCCCAATCCTACCATGATGTAATGTATTTGTTACATTATATCATGGCCCGTGAGATTTTGAGAGGCCCCTGTAAGTCTGGGGCCCTGGGACTTAACCAGGCACTGCATGGAGTGTGCTTACCAGGGCCATACCAATTCACATCATTACCTCAGTGGTGCAAGCCTCTTCATGATTATGTGCCTCTCAAGGAGGCAACACACAAATAAGCTTTAATAAACCTTGACCAGGAGCAGTGTACTTGCAAGGTGCTATCTGTTAGGCCAGGGCAATGGGTACACATTCAGAGTATGTGGGGCAAAGTTGTCTAGCTTTGAGGCTGCTAGCATGTAATAGCAGGTAACACAGCACATACATGCAGTGTTAAGATTAGCAGGTACACAGGATCTAACACAGGATGCAATAACATTTGAGGTGTAACCATTGATGCCATCTAACAAATGAATTTGGTATAAAAACTGCTTTCCCACCACTGTAGTTTTAAGACAGATGAGATTAGCTAATCTGTCTGGTGGGAGATCCACAGTGGCCCTCCTGTTGGCATGATGCTAATACAAACTTGTAGGACTCCAAGCTTACATGTAGTTACAAGCCAAACAGCTTTTTAATAAGCAACAGGATGGTTGATATTGCAACAAAACAAGCAACTATTAGTGTGGTACGACAAAACCCGTAAAACCCGTTAATGAACTGTATAAGCCAGGGGCCCTGGATTGTGCTTACCAGGGCCATGTGCAAGTCTCTTCATAATTTGGAACCTACAGGAATGTAGCAATATCTACCCCTTCAAATGAGAGAAAAAACCCACCCAAGTTGCTAGCCACAATGAACACATTAACGTATTAGGTTTAAGGCATATTTTTCGTTTGTGTGCTCACCCCTTGATGTGCCTCTCAAGGGATCAGCACACAAACAAAAAATAAGCCTAAACACCTTGACCAGGAGCAGTGTAATCACAAGACGTATGGGAATGCAAGGTGCCATCTGTTAGGCCAGGGCAATGGGCATACATTAATTGGGCCACACATTGGTATGTAAGGCAAGGCTGTCTACCGCTGATCCCTGTGTAGAGTGTGAAAGCAGCAAGGGGTGTAGACCTAAATGAAAATTGAGGTACTGTATACAGGTGCAATGCAAGTTTCCCTCACCAGAATTCATTAACAAATGACACATGGAATTCCAACCCACTGATTTTAAGATGGTACTACTCTGGAAGGCTTTGTTAGGCGCTCAAAATATAGGAAACGTGTCTCAATAAAAACGTAAGATGTTCATAAAAGCAGCAAGGCAATAAACCTTGCTAAAACTAGTTAGGGAGAACAACATTGGCCCCAGCCAGGGTTCCAGTATTTGCCCTACATGTACTTACATAGAGCGTGCATTGGTTGAGGGGTGGAATGGATTGTCTGCTTAGGTACTGCAATCACAACCCATCCTATTCAGAGCAGATACTTTGTACATGCACTAGGGATTAACTCTCTGGGCAGCTGGCTTGCTAAAGAATTGTGTTGCCTGCAACAGGAAACAAGCAGCCAGTAGCACATGTTGCATGAAAAATGTTGCCTAGAATATGGGTACCTTTATAAAGAATTGTATATGCACATACACTGTATACATTCAAAGGGGTGTTGCCTAGTAAAATCAATGGTGATATCAATAGGGCTGTCAGGAAACCCAACAAGATTAAGACCATATGCTTCCTGATTCCCAGGCATGCAACAGGGACCGGCCACAGAAGTGATTTCCAACACCTACAGCCATTCTGTGGAAGGTAAAAGATTTCTAACTGTGCACATGTATGTGCATGTTCATAAATGGGTGCTCTACAACCATCAAGACTTTGCATCTTTCAGCTGCCTTCCACTAACCAGCCTTCTCACCTCACCCCACCCCTTTCCAACCTCACTACCCTTCCCAAACTGATAATGTTAATGTTGTGGATTGGCATGAGTAACAATGGCAGATGTTGTTTCTGTCCTTGGAATCTGTGTTAAGCACACCACAGAAATTAAGCCCTCAGAAGCACCTACATGCAGTGTATAAAATAATGTACACTGGATGTCTTGCCAAGTGCACTGATGAAGTCCAACAGGTGTACAGAGTAGTTGCCATGTGATTTAATAAAGTGTTGCTAATTGCCATGAATTATGTCATTGTGATCTTCATAAACATCTCCTCCTACACTCACCTTGTGTTCCATTCATTTGAGGAAGAGATTAAGCCCTCCTTATACAAGCCCTGACTTTTGCTAGGCAAAGGAAAGACAAAAGGCTGAAAAAAAGTGCCATGAATTTCAGAAAGATGACGGTGTCCTTAATACAGCTCCACCAATGCCATAGAAAAGAGTGCTCACATTATGGGCATTGCATACCTAACCAAGTGGCCTGCCCTGCTACATGGCTGATTTTTTAGGTGAGAGCTATCTGTACAGTTAATGCTTGGTGTTTCTGAATGAGTGCAATGCTATATAGCATTGGAATTAAATTAATAATAATTGTTAAATAGTATGCATATACATGTAAGATATAAAAACAAACTCATATTGACAAAACAAATGCATAAAAACAGAAAAAAATTTTAGTCTGATGATGGTATATTACCCTCAACAGTCACAAGGTAAGGTCATGTTCGTAAATAGGGTGGTGATGCGATGACCTGCTTCCATGAATGCACAGGACAGCAGCACGAAGGGAAGCATAAGAGAGTCGAGTGCGTAGCCAGCTAACTACAAGGGAATAAAGGTTTGTCCTGCTTGATGGAAATCATGTCTGCCAAACGCTGTAAAATGTTGAACACTCACGAGCCATTCACTTCATGTACCAAAAATCTATATTTTAGTAGAGTTTTAACCATTAGGTTTTGCACTCAATACACACGAAAGACACATGTGACACACACACACACACACACAAACACACACACACACACACAAACACACACACACACACACATACACAAGCCCACAACTATACACTGATATAAAAACAAAAAAATCTGGTCCATCTTGAGGACCCAGTGGGACAGTACGGCCCTGGCATTATGTGTATGCTAACCATTCCTAATACCTTGAAGCTAGTGCACAGCACGGGTAGATGGTATTTCCAATATGCCACAGTGCCTTTTTTTTTTGGAAGCTACACATTCCATGACAACATGAACTATGTAATTAAAGAAACATGTACTAGATGCCTAGAGACCCAATTGCCACATTCAACTAGGGTATGTTAGGACAGCACTAACTCTGAAACGTGATTTCTCGCCTTTTTCTCTTTTTTTTTTTTTCCCAACTAATGATACATCTATAAATTGAAAGGAAATACATACTTGTATAAATGAATGAATAAACAAAGGTACCATAAATACACAGATGAATTATAAGATTATGAGATGTGTGGTGGTATCTCAACAGGCACTTGACAAACAAAATGAATAAAAGAAAGCGCTCACTGTTCCAGGAGTTTGTCTCTTCTGGATCTAAAGATGGAATGTGAGGCCGAAATCGTTGCTATTTGCTAATGGATATATTATTGGAGGGTGCACGAGGCAGTACGAAACATGTACAGATGAAACCGGTGACCCAAGGGGTTACTATGATTGTGTTCATGGTGAATTGTACAACATTCGTACAGCTAGCTAGACACCTTGGAACATATCAACAAACTTACGAGCCTGAATAGCGTTATGACGTACCTACATGTATGCAATTAATTAACCGATCGAATATGGTTCAATCGGTTAATTAATTTCATAGGTCATAGCGCTATTCAGGCTCGTAAGTTTGATTCCAAGGTGTCTAGCTACATGCTGTACAATTCACCATGAACACGATTATAGTAACCCCTTATACTACAATATCCTTGGTAGTAGGCTTGATTGTTAGGGGTATTTTAGTACACACAAACGCATTTGCAGCAAATAAGGCTAAGAAGAAGAGTATACCTCAATGTGTGTGATTGTGTGTGTGATTGTGTGTGATTGTGTGTAATTATGTGTGTGTGTGTGTGTGTGTGATCACATGTGTCTTTGATGTGTGTTGAGTGCAAGACTAAATGGTTAAAACTCTGCTAAAATATAGATTTTTGGTACGTGAAATGTACTTATAATGATGGTGAAAACAATTAAAATACCACAACAAACATCAAACAAGTAAAATCACGAGAGCTACAGTTTTTTTTGAAAAGAGCTAATAAAGAAATGCTACATTTAAAATATGGGCTCAAATAAGTTATGCTTGGGGTCAACCAATAACTATTAAAAAAAGGACTAACATATGGGATAGTTCTTTGATAAGGGACTTAGCACATAAATTATAGATTTCTAGTACACGCAACAGAAATGTTACCCTTGCATTGATATGTATAGCTAATTAAAAATACAACTCCATGATTGATACTCAGACTCTCAGTGCGTAAGAGTTTCTCAGTGCATAATAATCGCTGTGTAGAGGACATTTCGGACTTCTAGAATACAAAATAAAATGACATCTTGAAAAACAAACACGTGCTGCATCCCTTTTCAAGGAAACAATCCCATTTTGTTTTTTATTTTAAAAGCATACCTTTATTCATCTTGAATTTTTGGCTACAATTTCAATTTAATTTCAAGAGGGTCTAGGGATGGTTGCTTTGCCGATTATTGTAGTCCAAATTTAGTTATGTAGCAGTGCACTCATTCAGAAACACCCAGCATTAACTGTACAGATAGCTCTCACCTACAAAAATCAGCCATGTAGCAGGGCAGGCCACTTGGTTTGGTATGCAATGCCCATAATGTGAGCACTCTTTTCTATGGCATTGGTGGAGTTGTATTAAGGACACTGTCATCTTTCATTTCAGCCTATTGTCTTTTCTTTACCTAGCAAAGTCACGGCTTGTATAAGGAGGGCTTAATATCTTCCTCAAATGTATGGAACACAATCTAAAGGTGGGTGTGGGATGAGATGTGTATGGAGATCACAATGACATAATTCATGGCAATTAACCACACTTTATAAATCACATGGCAAACTCTGTACACCTGTTGGATATCATCAGTGCACTTGGCAAGACATCCAGTGTACTTTATTTTATACACTGCATGTAGGCAACATATTGTGTGCAACAAATACTACTGAGGCCTTATTTCCTGTTGTGTGCTTAACACAGATTCCAAGTACAGAAACAACATCTGCCATTGTTACTTATGCCAATCCACAACATTAACGTTATCAGATTGGGAGGATTGGAAAGGGGTGGGGTGGAGTGAGAAGGCTGGTTATAACCAGCCTTCTCACTCCACCCCACCCCTTTCCCAGCCCTCAGCAGCATTTGTTGCACACAATATGTTGCCTACATGCAGTGTATGGGCACCTTAAATAAAGTACATTGGGTGTCTTGCCAAGTGTACTGATGAAGTCCAACAGGTGTACAGTCGTTGCCATGAGATTTATAAAGTGTGGTTACTTGCCATGAATTATGTCATTGTGATCTTCATACACATCTCATCCCACACCCACCTTTAGATGGTGTTCCATAAATTCTGTAACAGTGAATACTGGGTTTTTCTGAATGAGCGCAGTGCTATTTTAAAATTAGTTAGCAAGCAAACTTATTGCTAGCATATCCATCATGTTATAGTTTTCACCCTGAATTATGGCACCCCATGGTCATCTAAATTCACAGACCAATGTCCTTGGACTCATGCTGTTTCAGACACTAGGGGCCACCATGCATGCATATGAGGAATGTTTACACCTTCTTCTCCAGGCATGGTACCTCGATGATGGTGTGCTTGCAAGTAAACGGTCTGCAGTCTTATGTGCATTGCATGTTATTGAAGAACCCTCATATGGAACTTTTCATTAATCTTTCTAAAATGCGAAGTCTTCAGCCCACAGGGCAACAATTTGTCTCCACCAGTGGGGAAGTCATTTATTTTGCCTAACTTAGGGGTACGAATAGATGAACTATCTGCATTGCTCCACTTCATAGCTGAGAAGTCTTACAATGCTAAGGTCCTGCCCTCTACCCTAGTAGAGGGAAATGCAGTTCATCTCCAGGTAGCAGCATCCCTCCTTCACATATGTGGCAGCTATAGTGAGCTACTTCATCTAGCAAGAACCACACCTTCTAGTCTTTCCTATGACTCTCTGCAGTTCTTTGATGACATTGCTTCTCAACTTGCATAGCAGTTGATATTTCAGATGATCACTGGCAACAAGCACAACTTAGCCTCAGCTTTGGAGGGCTTGGCTTTCGATCTCTATCTCATCACTCATATGCTTCTTTCATCTCTAGCTTCCTACTGCTTTAGTATTGCTAGCAATCATCATTTAGTGCAAGTGCCATTTCAAATTTCAACGATCTTGTGTCCCCATCTGAAGTCCACTGTTGGATCCCCATATGGATGTCTAAAAGATACTATATGGTTTTGATTGCATTTGAAATATGCTTATTTGAAGGTCATCTTGGTTAGCCAATGTACTGTAATGATACGTTAATATAAACAAGCTTGCCAATCACCCTGTATAAGAATACAGTTGGGTTAGTTTTGAAGGCTCGAAGTAAGAAAACAGTTGTCAAACCACATCCTGTGTACCTTGGATCTGGACCAGCTCAATGTAATAGGATAGCCCACATTAGCTTAGAGCAGCCTTAAAATGAGGACTTGACATTTCCTGGTGCATGTTGCTGAGGTTATGGTGGTCAAACATGTTATTCATGAACCTGTTTACAACCAGACAGGCATCACACTAATAGTATTGATCCAGAAGATTCAATTTGCGAAGCTTAGGCCTCACTAAATGATTTGCCAAATCTGCTTAAATGGTCATGTGAGTCAACTAGTGGCTCGTTTGGGTGTTGTAGTCCTGCGCTTGCAGACCACAAAGTAACTATACTAGACACACTGTTACCACCAATTTCTCTGAAACATGGTTGTTTTTAATGTCACTGGTTTTTCAAAGACAATAACGATATCCTCTCTTTGCTTCCATAGAGCTATCTAGTCCCATGGGTATCTCACCTCAAAACAGGCGCACCAAACTTGAGCTCATCTTATTACAGTACAGTTACCTAGCCTGACAGGTAATCCAACGGATAATGGTCATATAACAGAAGAGCAGCAACCTGGTGATGATATGAGAACCAGGGATGATGGAGTCAGCAATGATGAATTAACCATTCACTTCAGTTGAGTGGTCATCTTCTGGTGTACTTACCAGGAAAGGTAAGGTACTAGGGAACATACTAGGAAACCATCCATCTGTGGGATAGTGTGTTGTGGAACCATCTACTCGTCACTGTGGGATAGTGAGAGTACTACTAGAGTAACATCCATTAGTGGGATGTTTTAGAGTGGTACTAAAGTACGCGACATCATCGAGGAAGTAAAAATTATGCACTCTTTTTTTAAAATAAAAGGTGTCTGTGGGGTCTAAAAAAGAGGTTAAACATATTATTTTCCGCAGACCATCTCGTATTATTAAAAATTCAGTGAGTTGAATACTAATGAGCGAGACTATTATTCATGATAATTAACAAGTAGCGCGTAATGAAATTCACAAGAAACACTTCGAAACGTTTACATAACTCAAACGAATAATAGCGTACAAATGGCCTCTGGGAGCAAGAAGAACAAAGGCAAATGGTATCACGAAAGCGCAATAGTCATATACAAAGGGCCTCTGGGCGCAAGAACAAATAAGCGGCTCTTATCTAACACTAAGCAAACTATGGTTCAGAACAGTTATTTTAGCAAGAAGTGTTTGTTTACACAGTCTAAAGATGGCGCCAGTAATGAGGCTAAAAGGTAAAGAATGTATTCTTGAAAATCAAACAGGCAGTGTAAAAGCAGAAGACGAGATATTTTATATTTAGAGGTATCAATACGCGTAGAATCAAAATATGATTCTTTATTTTGGATGCGGTACAAAATTATGGTCGAATTGAATAAATATTTAAAAAGAACCCCCTGTTAACTTGAAATTTTTGACTAATTGTTAAGCTGCACAAGGTTCCTTTTTATAGCCAACATAGCTGGTAGATTTATACACATTGTGGTATTGTGGGCATGAATGTAATGTTATTAATTAAGAAGCCATTAACGTTTACTTCCTCGATGGTGTCGCGGACTTTAGTGAACCATACACTAGTGGGAGAGTACAGGATGAGGTGGAGTGTAATATTGCTTGTGAGATACCCAGAGATTTGCTCACATGGTCAAATTGAGGTGACCATTGCTAGTGTGTGGAGTGATGTTCGTAAGATCTCTAATAGGTACATGCAGACTGAGACTGATGCAAGTAATGTCACATATGCAGCAGTGCTATAGTTTTGAATGCTGTTTGCAGACTCAAATGACAACACATTTGTTTATTGCATTAAATCAAAGCCTTAGAAATACAGAATGAATTGCTAAATTGGTCAATGTTACATTTAGCTTGGACAGATTCTCCAACAATAATAATTATATTGCTTACTCTACAGGATTTCAAAAATTTAAAATGCTCATGACATTCTGGCAGTATCTTGGACTCTCACTCTTTGGCACTGGCAGCTAACACTTTCTCTGGTTCTGCACACTCTTGTAAAGTCAAAAGAAAGCTAAGACCAATAATTTTTGTGTTACAGCTATTTCTTTCAGTAACAGACCTTGCTATCGATTTTCTGTGACTAGTACAACGGTGTCTCAAATTTTGAATTAATATTCTTTACTTCAAGTTTAAAGCCATATATATTCTACCGTTTAGAGACCAGACAGATCGGACATGACGGGTTTAAATCCATATATATTCTACCATCTAGAGACCAGACAGATCGAGACATGACTACTTGTTTTAAGACAGAGTATCCTACAACTCATTTAATCCTTGATGAGCATGAAAACCTTCACCAAAATGACCTACTTTCATGTGCACACAAGTTTACAATATATTGTTCCACTTCACATGTACATGCTTAACTTGTTTGCTGAATTTTTTTGTTTCAATTGACAATGCATTACATGCTGTAATCAGTTCAAACAAAACTATTCAAAGATTTCTTTACAATTCATAAATGTGTTGATGCAAATTTTTCCATTTTTACCACGTTCTCTTATATGGTAATACTGTTTGGGATCCTACTTGGTAGGAGATATATGTATGGAACATCAAGCTGTGCATTTCGCTCCTTGATATGGCCATCTATCTCATCCAAGGCCTTCCTAAACCTTGCAATCAGATTCTGTGCTTTTGCCTCAGTGAATCTCTCAGCCGGGAAGTTTCCAAAGTACAACTGTGAAAATGAAGATTAATTACAGTTAAGGGAGGTGAAGTGGGAAACAAAAAAAAAAACGGTAATTTACCTCATCCCCACTAAACTGAGAGAGCATGTGAGAAATTGCCACAGCCAGTGCGGCACTGTTCTTGTCTGGAAGTGTATCCAGCAAGGTCTGCATGTCAGCCTTTCCCTTGATGGTGGGTGGTGGTAGCCGCAGGCCAGGTGGAGCATTGGGAGAGTAGCTGTACATTTCATGTTGTCCAAAGTTGACTGCAGCATGCTGTGCGGACCCAGTGAAGATAATGAGTGTGCAGAGCTCCACTAGCTGAGCTTTACTTGCAATGGTATTTGGGAACTCATGACCTTGTTTACTTCCTTGATGCCCGGGGAAACCGTTGGTGTAGATGTCATTGGCCCAGTTTTGGAGCTCAGAATCACCCTTCACATCCTCATCTGAGGCATAGAATTCATTGAGGATATCAGTAACAAAATCTTCAATTGCCTTCCAGATCTTCAGCCCATCATCTCTGTAGTGGTACCCCCGGCAACAAATTAGGATCTTCTACTCCTTACCTTTACACTGCGCTCAATATTGGTCCAGTGGATGCTGTACGCTTTCCCTCCAATGCGCATCAGCTGTTTGCGTCCTTCACCACCAATGGCGAATGTCTTGTCAATGCTCCCACCATCACAAATAAGTTTATTTCTGGCCTTTGTGTTGATGGACATGGTGTACCGAAAGTGTGGTCTAACACAGTGCAAAAAGTTTGTTATACGACACTGTATATTATAGCGATATATTTGAATATACGCAGCAATATAAGCTGTCTGCGTATTGAACATTATAACCAGATGCTTATATTGCAATATAGTCAGTCACGTGTGGTTTGTGGTATCCTAGCAAACCTTTGAATTTCATTAATGTTACACTCTTTGGTGAACCGCGCACTATCGTATATTGGGTTTTGACTTACCGTAAACCAGTCCCCTCCTCCCCCCCTCCCTTTACATCTGCTTGGTTATAAAACTTTTCTTCGCACATATAAGTGGTACAACACCAAACACAAAATTCAAACACCATAGTGCTTGAGCCAGCGGTTCCCACTAACTTAGTGTGACCTGATAAAGACGAGAATATAATAACTTTTGGCGCCAATTGAAATAGCCATACTTACCTCTAGTGATGGTCTTGTTGGTGCCGTCGTTGTTTTAGTTCTCGACCCAACCAAATGCGCACAAGAAGAAAAATACATTTTAGTGCCTCCCAGCATACTTACCAGTTCGAATCGAAACGCTGCAGAAAAGCAAAATGAAGGTAGCAAAGCCATTGCGTAACTTACCTCAGCAGAATCGACCGCTTGTGATAGCCGAAAACCATAGTCCTTGAGACAGCGGTCCCCACGTACTACGTGACATGATAAAGACGGGAACATAATAACATTTGGCATCAATTGAAATGGTCATACTTATCCCTATAAACTGATGTTCTTGTTGGTGCCGTCGTGTTTTAGTTCTCGGCCTAACGAAATGCGAAGAAAAAAAACATTTTAGTGCCATACTAACCAGCAGTTCGAATCGAAACGCTGCAGAAAAGCAAAATGCAGATATAGCAATGCCACTGCGTAACTTACCTCAGTAGAATCGGCCGTTTGTGATAACTGGAGTCCAACACCAATAAAGTGCATTGCACACAAATTGTGAGTCGCTTACCGTATACTAGGCTTGCCTTCAGCAGGTTGATGGGGCTGATGTACTGCATCACAAACGCATCCCCAAAATAACACAACATGATAAGCAAAGACACGTACCCTTCCAGGCCACACTCACACAGGAACCCGCCAAAATTAGCCATCACGTGCAATGGCATACTCTAATTGGTGCACTTTTAAATTTGGAACAAAAATTATAAATAGTAAATAACAACGATAACTGTGTATAAGAGCACTAACCTATTGTAAAATATGACAAGTAACATTATTTAGCAGATACTGATGGACGTCTGTGTGTATATGTATGTGTGGACATCTGTCTGTGTGTATGTGTCTATGCATATGCGCGTGTCTATGGATGCGTGTGTGTGGACATCTGTCTGTATGCGTGTGTGGACATCTGTCTGTGTGTACGTGCAACTGTGTGTCTGTCTGTGTGTTGTGTGTTTATGCGTGTGCGTGGACATCTGTGTGTATGTGCTAGTGTGTGTGTCCGTGTGCGTGTGGACATGTACGTGCAAGTGTGGACATTGTGCGAGTGTGTGCATGATGTAGGATGTAGTGTGTGCGAAGTGGATTTATAAGTTACATCGATCTGTATAGCTAGGCTC
Organism: Ephydatia muelleri; assembly: GCA_013339895.1. Lineage (NCBI taxonomy): Eukaryota > Metazoa > Porifera > Demospongiae > Spongillida > Spongillidae > Ephydatia > Ephydatia muelleri. The sequence goes on along the minus strand of JABACO010000013.1, from coordinate 4,725,938 downwards.
GAATTCCAACTTCGGCATTGAGCGTGTCAAGTTCGGTTTGTACTGACGGTCGCATGCAAGGTATAATTAAGTACTAAAGGCTAAGCGCCGGCTCCTTAGTAATTAGATGCTAATTAACGCTTATACGAGAAATGATAACTTGCACACAAATATACACACAAGAATATGTGAAACTTGAATTACACGGTGGTATGATATAAATATACTTACGGGGGCATATTTTTGTACACTTCATTGTGCCTATATAAACAGTGACGTATTTAACACTTGCGGATTCTTGAATATACGCCGTCTTATATTTCAAATATAATATATTTTGCTTATTCTCAAATATACGCAAAAAATATACCGTATCGTATATCTAACTTTTTGCACTGTGTAAGGAGCTTATGTACTGGGTGTGCATCAGGAAGGTTAAGCATGGTGCCCATAGAGTACACTTCCTAGCTGCATGGCATGGCAGGTAGTGTGTAGCTATCTGATGAAACTAAAGGAGAAAAAGAAATGCTGCTAAAAATCAAATAGCTCTTACAGTATCAGTCATACCTGGGTACTCGCACTCTGGTAGTAAAGCTTGGCCAACAGCCAGTCTGCCCAGTTATCAGTAGGGTAGAAGATGGGGTTATCACTGCCCGGTTTCTGCTTCAACTGAATGGCAATTGGAATGAGCTGCTTCTTTTTGTTCACATAAAGCAGGCAGATTGGTGCAGCACAGTACCAACCAGGCTGGCATGTGATGCCATCCATAACCTTCAAGTTGCAGATGTAGATATGGCCAGCCTAGTTTTTTTTTTTTTAAAGGCATACATGTCAAACAAGTCAGGCTATGCTTTAAGTATGGCAAAAATTGTTATTCCACACAACCTGTTCATTGTTATTATTTTTTCTTGGTATGTTTGATGTACTTGACACAAGCTACCACTTCCATGGTACATGTACATACTATATAATTAGGCAAAGACCTAATATCATGATAAGGTACAACCAGCTGCACTGTGTGGTCCACCCTTTGCAGAGCATGTGCCAACACCTCTTTACGTTACTTTGCATATTCAGGATACCGGAATTTTGTTAATTCACACACAATTTTCATACGATGAATAACATGTTGTATATATTCACCCCATGTCTAAATCCACCACCTCAATTGCCTGATCCTATCAGGTTGGTATCATCATCTTTTCTTATTTACTCTATCTCCATTATCTGATTTGTCTTACCTTCATTTCATCTTCAAGGCTTAATTCTCTCACAAGTGACTCTTCTATCAAATTTGCCGCAACAGGAAAGTTTGGAGGTAACTGTGTACACTTTTCTATTACTACAGGATTAACTCCATTTAATATTTGACGACCAAATTCCTCGTCTCTTGTCCAACGAGCAAATTCAAAACTGGAAAATGCAGGCGCTCCAAGGGTAGTAGCCGATTCTTCATAGTTTGCCAAAGACTTTATTTCAGTGAAAGCTGCCTTAAACATCACCGTCCCCTTCGATGCTAAAGCAGTTGAAAGAAAATCAAAGCCTTTTGCCCCAAATTGTTCGTCACTTGGAAGCTTCTTCACTTTGACATCGATTCCTGAAGGCAATGCTAAATCTTCGAATGGCTCCCATTTGTATCTTGCCTTCTGATACTCCAGCTGTTGCTCCCGCTGGCGACACAGAACAGGATTGTTTTTCACATCCTTCAGCGTCACTATTGAACAAGAGAATTATGTGAGATTATATAATTCACACTGATGTAATGAAATACTCACTTGTTTTTTCTGTGAAACTGATTTCGTCTCCATCTTCTATCCAATGGTAACAGGGAAATTCTTGTTTGGTTTTTCTCTGCAGATCGTGGACATCTACGAAGTCCACAAACCACGCTGATCCAGCTGAAACCACCCAGTTTGCAGGATTCCCTATAATGACCACCAACACTTCTCCAAGGTCAGCACTGCTTTCCACGAGCAAGTCATCATAATACTGGGCACTGATACCAGTGCTGAACCATCCAGAAACTATTTTCATTTTTCCTGTGCAAGCTTTGCTACCCACCAGCGACACATAAATGTCAGTATCAGGAGTACCAGCAAACTTTTCTGAGCCTGTTACGATACGTACTCCATAGTAGAAGTGTGCATCTGGAAGTGTAAGGAGTTCAAGCAAATCAGTACACTTTGGGCATCTGATATGCATAACATATAACCAAATGTTGGATGAAAGCTGGGCATGAAGTTAATTGGGGGGGGGGGGGGGGGGGGGGGGGGGGGGCGTCTTTGATTCAGGTTATTCATAAATCAAAGAAACAAGGTACTATGGGGTTTAAAAGGTAAACGTTGTTAACCAAATGCTTCTACATTTTCCAAAGAGCAACATGAGGCTTTGAATGATACCTGCTATTAAATACCAACTGTACTCAAATAATAACTTCAAGTAAAAGGCCCTTGCGCTGGACAAATCAGTACAGGGCTCTTTATTACACCTAGCTATTCATTGAAAAATGTACTATCGTTACAAACTTTGGTTGTCAGTAATGAAAGTGGAGCAACGGACAAATGGGATTGTTGCAACGAAAAAGGAACCTTACGTTGTTTTCAAGATTTCCATACATACATAATATTTATTATATTCTAGAAATCTGAATGTTCTCTCCACAGCGAGTTTTGTGCATTGAGAATCGAACTATCTGTCACGGAGTTGTAAGGCATTGGATTTTTCATTAGCCGTACTGTATATGGAGTCGTCAAAACCTAATTCGCGGTTAAGAAACTAATCGCAATCTTAGTCTTGGGATCGAACTCAAGAGGCGTAGGAACGGATTGGGGGGGGGGGGGGGGGGCCGACTTTGTAAAATTATTAGCTACAATTTTTATTGCCAATCACGTAGAGGGGGGTGCTTAAGGTCAGGCCCCATACGAAAAGTGGGGGGGGGGGGGGGGGGGGGCAGTCCACTTCAGGTCCGATATACGAAACGTGAGGGAGGGGGGGGGGGGGGGGGGGGCAGTCCACTTCAGGTCCGATATACGAAACGTGAGGGAGGGGCAGTCCACTTCAGGTCCGATATACGAAACGTGAGGGAGGGGGGGGGGGGGGGGGGGCAGTCCACTTCAGGTCCGATATACAAAAAGTGGGGGGGGGGGGGGGGGGGGGAGGGGGCAGTATTTAAGAGCGCTCGTAATGAAGTAGACGTAGACGTAATGTGCATAACTATCCGATTAGAGGTACAAACGTAAACGATTTGCGTTGACATGTGTGCAGTGTTGCTGCGGCTACCAATTTAATCAATTCGCGGACGGACAACTAACCCGTAGGCGGTCACGGTTCCAGTCAGTATCTGACCGCCAAGAGTCTCTCCCGATCCGGCAACGAGCAGGCCAGGCCGTTAACGCTTCAAGCCTTATCCGGGCACGGTCACGGTAGTCGAAGGTCGTGAAAATCAAGTCGACCGTCACGGCTTGCGGTCTATTGCCGGTTACCTAAAAAAAAACAGTTCTCATATAGCATGATGCATATACGTCATGCTTTGCATAAGCTTCAGTGAAGTTCAGGCATGCATGTATACACTGTTAAGCACCATCGATGCATTATAATATTATCGTAGACATAATAATATGTTTAACCATGACCAATGCTGCGGTGGCTTTCCAAGGAGTGGCCTTTTTGAAGACTATATGTTTGCACACTCGTCGTTACACATTCCGTTGTAGGTCGTTCGATCAAAAATGATACATTCCTGGGGACCAGATGAATCTGCAATAATTAAACTACCTTCAGTTGACCAGAGGCGTAGGAACCGGGGGGGGGGGGGGGGGGGGGGGGGGGGGCTGACGTATACTTCGGCCCCCCCAATGTTATCCCTTTAGTTTAGTTTTAACTCACCGGTACTTAGTATCCGTAACCGCACGTCACCATATTATGAAGAAGCGCTTATCTTTCCAATTAAAAAAACACACTTGTATAAACTTACATTTTGGAGAGTCAGTGGCAATCTTGAAGGGATCAAGCGACGCGCTGGTACTATTTCCATTTCCATAGGCCTTTTGATCCCTCTTGCATATCACGCTCGAAGCCTCGGAAACACTGTAGCTCGTCATGACGACGCAATGCTTACTTGTGAGTGAGTGTTTATGATATCGCGCTATGCCTTTTATTATCTCTTCTGCTACGTATGAGCATGCGCACATCGTGATCTCTTTGCTGTGTTAAGGTCGGCATACACGGGGCGACTTCCTGCCGACATGTCGCATGCAACTCGAATGAATATGGGTAAAAGTTCCGTAATTGTTTAGTTTATGATGGTTTGCGAAACATTTGTCCATATTCATTTGAGTTGCATGCGACAAATCGGCAGGAAGTCGCCCCGTGTATATGCCGGCTTTTATAAACACGTTAAAAGATTAGATTTCATAATTTACCGCAACGTCATTGCGTAAGTCAAGCGGGCTCGTAAGTTTTGTTTGTTTATATCACTAGACTAGCTCTACAATTGTATAGCATTCCTTTGATCGAATTGGTTACCCTGTACGTATCAGCGACTTTTTCGCACTGCCTCATGCTTGCACCTTCGGATTTCACAAGAAAGAGGTTGCAGTGTCATCCCGGGAAGAGCGACGGCCATGTTTTTTGGTGTCCCGAGTTCTGTTACAGGTTGTAAATAATCTGTTACAGATTGGAAACATTCTGTAACAGAACTGAAGACACCAATAAACATGGCCGCCGCTCTTCCCGGGATGACACTGCAACCTCTGTTATGCCTGATAGCTACAACGATGATTTCAGCCTCCCATTCCAGCTTTAGATCTATCTTCCGGAACAGTGTCCGTTCCTTCTTTCTGTTTGTCCCTTCTTTCGATAGTGGCTCAGTATTTGTTTTATCATTTATACTATTTCTGTCTTTCATTTACATTCTATGGTTGGTTGGGTTAAAGCAAAAAAGAAGAAATTCCTGTGGTACGTTGTGGAGCTAGTGGATTCCCTTGGTAAGAACATGAACAGTATGGAGGACAAACTGATTTATTCTACCTTTGCCTTCACACAGCTAATGATGCATTCCAGCTTAGTCCATTATACCGGGTGTCCACGAAAGAACGCAATCTATCAAATGTTATTCCCGTTCAAAAGCATTGCGTTCTTTCGTGGACACCGGGTATGTCAATCACTTTTGACCCTCACATCTTCCGATCTTGATGCAACTTCTCATATTTGTTTGCCTTGATATGAATTTTAATTATGCCTATTATCAACTTAATAACTTTAATGGTTTACGAAATATATCTTCCTGAATAATTGATTTTTTACCAAAAATTGCAACTTGGAGGGCTCACATCTTTGCCACCACAGTGCAGATGCTGGTATATCAGGCATCAAATTGAAGCTCCTTCTTAGCACAACTGAACTATGTAAACCATTTTTCAGGGTGATGAAAGGGTTAAATATGAAACTTGTTTAATGTTTACTTTACAAAAAAGAGGTCACTTGCCATATGATACTCAGGGATTTTATTTCACCATATAGTAGTCAATGATGGTCCCAATGGTTTCCAAAAATAAAATTTTTGAGTATCGGTAACCCTTGGGCACCATGCGCAGCTAAACCTGAAGTCGCCATGTTTTTTTTTCAACTTGGTTGATTTAGCTCTAATCTAAAGTAAGTGGTGTTTACGTTGTGGGGAGCAGTATTACGTAACCGTCTTACCACGGCTATCCAAATTGTGGTTTATTTGTTACCATGACTCAGCAGGGTTTTTTTTTTGTAACGAATCGTTGAGCGTTAAATAGAGGCAAACTTGTGCGAACGCAAGTGTTCAGCCATGAGCAGTTATTGGAGTCGATACAGGGGCGGATACAGGAATTCTGGAAGGGGGGGTCCGACATGAATAATTAATAGGGGGAGGGTGCGGGAGGGGGATGTGCTCCCTCCCGCGCGAAGCGCGGAAGCTTTTGACGGATCGTCATCCCGCACATAATTGAGAAACTTGAAAAGGGCGGCGAATACTGTGCGTGGTTCGGTTTGGGGAACTCTATTCTCAGTGCAACTCATAACTGCGTATCCTAAATTAATGAGTAATCCTATTTTTAACAGACTTATTTTCCTATCATGGCAGATAGCTGTGGAATTAAAATACGTATTTATCGCCATTTCACATTTGACACTGAATGAACTAATAAAACATACAATGAATCTATACAATTACTACAAAATCATTTATTGGTACAAAATACAAGATTGAAACATTTTTCTGTTGTGTTTGCTGATAAAAGCTTCACACACCTCATCAATATCAATATCAACATCACTATGCAAATGCATCAGTGCTAATCCAGCAAATTAAAAAGGCTCAGAACTCATTGTACTTCGTAAATAGGATTTAATACGCCTCAATGCTGAAAAAGACCTTTCTGCTTCACAGCTAGACACAAGTATAGTGCAGGCAATAATTAATAGTACTCGTATGTTGGGGAAAACATCTTCATCAGCTGCATGGATACAATGTGCCAGATCTGCAGGAATGCATGATGTTATCAAGGGATTCAGATTTTAGTTTCCAAAAACGTTGCCACTGTTTTAATTCAGATAGAAGTGATGAAGCACTAGGTAAATCACGTTCCCACAACAACAAACATTTTGCAAGATCTTGTAAATCACTGTGATTAATTAATGTTGGAACTAGATAAAATAAGTGACTACCAACCAAACTGTCACGATGACATCTATTGTTAAGTACTAGTTCCATGTGATCCAAGAATGGAATTGCCACATTAATTCTGTAATACACTTCAGGATCTGGATTTTCTGGACCTGCATTAGCCCTGTGTTGCTGTCTTCCAGATAGACGTGGAACTGTAAGTACTATGCCTAACTCACTACCAATTCTTCTAGCATCATAAACCAATCATGAAAATCTTTTTCAATGTTCTCTCTTCTGCCTCCCCTCGAGAGGGGGAAGGAGGGTGTGTTGCGTGTTGATCCATTCTGAATTACTTAATGTATGTACTCCTGCAGTCATATGAAGTGGGGGCTCACAGCTATTATGTTCCTGGGCCTTTCGAATCCAGCACTGAATCAATGTGTCTAGGTCAGTTCATGTTCAGATGTACACAATGTGTGTGGCCCAATTAATGTGTGCCCATTGCCCTGGCCTAACAGATGGCACCTTGCCTTCCCATACGTCTAGTGAGTACACTGCTCCTGGTCAGGGTTTTAGGCTTATTTTCGTTTGTGTGTTGACTCCTTGAGAGGCACATAAAGATGAAGAGGCTTGTACCACTGCATTTCATGCAGTGCCTGGTTTGGCCCTAAGGGTCAGGCTTATAAGTAGGGGCCCCTAATGGTCTCATAGGCCATGGTATACATTATGTCATGGCCTGCAAGACTAGGTGTTGGGCCCTGACCAGTGGTCTTTTGACCACTCTGTTCTAGTATGTTTACTAGACAATGTCATGAGAATTGTTCATTGACTGATTTTTAATGTATTCGTTATACCACACAAATAATTACTTGGTTTGTTAATTTTGTCTCTAAAAAATTGCTATCAGGATGTTTACAAAACCATTAACAAGCAGTTTGACTTTGTACATTTGAAGTCCTACAAGATTGTGGTTGTATCAGGGCCACTGGAAGTCCACCAACAGATTAGTTAATACCATTCATACAGTATGTGAAGAACAACTGTCACTTGTTCTATGGTTACCCTCAAATTTCATTGCATCCTGTGTTAGATCCTGTGTACCACCTGCTAATCTGCTATTAACATCACATATATGCCCTGTGTTACCTGCTTACACACTAGCTTCCTAGATGCTAGACCCCATATTCTAAATGTGTGCCCATTGCCCTAGCCCCTAACAGATGGCACCTTGCAGTCTAGTGAGTATGTACACTGCTCCTGGTCTAGGTTATTTTTTGTTTGTGTGTTGACCCCTTGAGAGGCAAATAAAGATAAAGAGGCTTGCACCACTTAGGTAATTATGTGAATTGGTATGGTCCTGGTAAGCACATTCCATGCAGTGCCTGGTTAGGCCCCAGAGCCCAGATTGGGATTGTGGGTGAGGTGGGTGAGTATCAAGGAGGGATTCTGTGGGTTGTGGCAGCCAACACCTCCCTCTCAACAAATCCAAATAGGGCAAATACTGGAGCATGGTACATGAGTATACACCTCAAAGTCCATTACATCCTATTGCACATTGCATGTATGTCATGTTCTGTGTAACCTGCTATTACATACCAGCATCCTAGAAGCTAGACAACTTTGCCCCACATACTCTGAATGTGTGCCCATTGCCCTGGCCTAACAGATAGCACATTGCCTTCACATAATAGTGAGTACACTGCTCCTGGTCAAGGTTTAAGGCTCGTTTGTGTGTTGACTCCTTGAGAGGCACATAAAGATGAAGAGGCTTGTACCACTGATGTAATTATTATGGCCCTGGTAAGCACACTCCATGCAGTGCCTGGTTAGGCACCAGGGCCCCAGGGCCCCAGACTTACAGGGGCCTCTCGTAGTCTCATGGGCCATGATATAATGTAACAAATACATTATATCATGGCCGGCAAGACTAGGTTTGGGCCCTGACCAGTCTTATGACCACTTCCTTTGATTATGTTTACTAGCCATTGTCATGAGAATTGTTCACTAACTGATTCGTCATACCACACAAATTATGTTATTTAGTTGGATTTACATCGCATTTTTCTCTGTGAAACATTCCATCATCTACCATTGTGTTGCTCCATTAGCAAGCAGTTTGGCTTGTAACTAAATTTGTTGGAGTCCCACAATGTTTAGCAAAAATCTCTACCCAGCTATCCTGGAAGAATGCTTTCAAGATACTATTCCATGTTGCTGAGATCTACATAATAATATATTTGACCATATCCATGTGGGCATCATGCATGTCTAATTATAAATGATAAGATTCTTCTCCTGCTAATGGCACACGAAGAATAGGCTGCATGTGCTTCAACATGGAACAGGAGTCAATGAAAGACTTACTGCTTTCTCAATTGTGGCTATTGTGTCCGACATCTTATGAAAAGCCAGTTGAACTTATAGTAGACTTAGCAGGCTGTACTTATACATGTAGTAGACTTTACAAATAAAATAAAATCGCAGACATGTACTGTATTCATGCTTATATGAAGTGCAATGATCCATAGTGTCCACTGCCCATCTAATCCAGCACTGAATCCATGTGTCTAGGTCTGTTCATGTTTGCCTTGCTGTAGTAGTATTTCACTCCTAACTCCCAACTAGTAAAACCAAGCTAAACCACAAAAGTTGTTGAAGATCAAAGGGTACATATACTGGAATGGAACTGTAGGGATGAGATAAGGTGGGTTGTGATTACCTTGCAGTCAACACCTCCCTGTCAACAAATCAAATAGGGCTAGGCCATCAGCTCATTGGGGTACATAGTCACAGAAGCAAGTTGGGCATCAAGGGGAGGGATCAAGGGAGGTGCATTTGTGATTGGAGCACATGACCAACTTTGTGGCTTAATTCTGATCTTGTACATAGAAACATGGTGCTCATTTTGCCAAGCCTATACGTGTAGCCTTTGCACAAACTTGTTCAAAGGATTTTCGAACTACAGTTGTGGGTGAAGATGGTTTGTGATTACTGATACACACGCAGTTGAAAGCATTCATGAAGTGTACACAGCCCTCAGTGCAAATTACATTTGTCAGAAACCACCAATGCTGCAGTAAAATTCCATTTTATGTATCGCTTCGTAATCCGCCCTATTTCTCTGAGCCCTGCCTATTTCTCTGTGCCCTGCCTACCTGTACTTCTTACCTTCATTACATGTGTACATAAAACCTGCACGCTCACTTCCTAGTCAGAATAAGAGCTTCAACCTTGCTTTCTTACAACCACAGAAAGGAAACTGTACACTGTTCCTTCAATTTTACCTGCATGTGTTCACTTTCTTGATGACACACTTGTGCATAGCTAACATATCTAAAACAGTGTAGTACATGTACATGCATTTAACACACCATTTTCTGCTGTACAAGGATGAAAAGCACGACACAATTAAAAGGTATAGTGTGTGGAGTGATGGTCTTCTTTATGCTCACACCATCATGCATTTGCAACATGGCAATGGATATGGTGATTTGGTATGACAAATGTGTACGGTACCATACAAATTGTAGCAGCAGCATTACATGTCAAAAATGGGATATCAGAAACTGCTTTATATTTAGGACAGTTTTGCCAACCATTCATACGGTGAACAGATAATAATTTATTCACCTCCTGCCAGTTTTACATCCCTTTTGAAATCTGCATTAATTTTCCTGATGTGCGAGCCAGTACTGTACAGTTGTGGGTGAGATGGTTTGTAATTACTGCACACACAGTCGAAAGCATTCATGAGTATGTTTCCTGGAATGGAACTACAGTTGTGGGGGATGATGGTTTGTGATTCTAGATAACAAAGAGGCCATTGTAAAGTAGATGTGTGGTAATATTGCGCTGTTGCACGCGAAAGATGTTAAGCAATATCAATTTGTGAAGGATTTGCGTCCAATATATGTTTACTATTCCGATTCTTCAAGGCCCTTTGCATTTCCCCTCTGAATGGCAAAAGACAGCTTTAAAAAGTTTCAAACATGGAACTGTTGATTACACTAAATTGATTGACATACCAAACATAAAACATTTTTGAGAAGACACGACATTTACAAGAAACAAACCAATAAGCTCTGCCAAGAATGATAAAGGCAACGAAGTGAAAAATGGAGCTGTTCAGCTGGCCATGCAAGTCATGTAGAACTACAGACTTATGAAATAATGTATTATTTTCCATTACAAATGAAATGTAAGATGAAATAATTCATTTTTCAGTATTCTGCAGCTCAAATGAAGTTTTACTTTGTCACTTTATTCATAAAAAGTTTGAGGGTTGGTCTTGATCTGTTTACTGCTTGATGTCCCCCCCCCCACACACACACACACATGATGAGAATGTGGTGACACTCTGTGTTCCTCTCTCTACCTTGACTGTAGTAGCTACAGTAACGGAATGACCTGCATCTTGGCATTGTATTATCGTTGAAACTTTTAGCGTACGCGGTTTTTCGTTTTGTTCAACCAGAGCGCGCGGAGTGATTGTAATCTCTATAATGTAAGCGTCCTCTCGGAAGCAGAGCTGTGACGAATGGGACTCACAGCTAATTCAGCTAGAAAAGCATGGTAACAAAATCCGCTAATTCAGCTAACCAAACTTGAAAACCGCTACTTTTCCGCTAGTTCCGCTAGTTCCGCTACCTTCCTCCTCCAACAGTCATTGTCAACATCCCCAAAAATTATTACGTTAAATTTCGTGTTTTGCGAATGTAATTCAATAATAATTAGTACTCCGCACGAATCGAATCAGTGTTTTTAAATTGCTGCATGCAAGTTCAAATATGCAGCGTTCGAATTCGAATCGAACTTGACACTTGAATCGAAGTTGAATTGGATTTGTGAATTAGCGGAAGTAGCGATTTTCAGAGCTTGCCGCTAGTGGGCAATCATTGGCAGCTAACAAAAATTTCCTGCTCACGTCCGCTAGATTCGCTAGTAGACGCCGCTATGTCACAGCTACACAGTGGTTTAAGAGCAGGACATTGGGTATGGGTATGATGCATATTTTTTTTTGCATAAACATTGTTGTAACTGATTGAAGTGTTACATTTTATTAGTAAAATAAGAAATAGAATTTTTTTTTTAAAGCTGTGCACATCGAAAGTGAATTTGATGAGCGTTTTTCATTTCTGCTTACTTGAATTTTATCTGCTTTCCAAAATATATAAATTTGCAGTTTAGTATGTGAGTAAATAGCTTTTGTTCTGCTATCTCCAATAATACTAAACTCATAGGTACTTGCTTCAAATGCGCGGTAATATGTTCCCTTTTATACGTAAAAAAACAAAAAAATTTCGATGTACCAACTTCAAGCACTTTTCTACACGATTCTAGGACCGAGCGAAGCAAGGAGTAACGGCCAATCGAATCTCCCGTGCATTTCCAATCCTCCAACGTAGCCGACTCCAACCGACTTTCCGTTTAGTGCTGCAACTAAGGTTCAAACGCGCGACATAGCGATGACTGATTGATTAATAATTATTTTAATAACTGTTTAGATGAGCCGTATCCTATGTGACGATTGGGTTCTTTCGTGTGCTGCTAGCTCCAGACAACAATAGCAGGCTACGGCAGCACCGTCTTTGTTCTTTTATGGAGGATTTGTGCTGTCTTTGTGCTCTTTGTGTCGTGCACGCATGCGTGTATCGTATGCATACCTGTATATATAATGACTTATGTGTGCCGTGTCTTTTTCTATATGCGAAGTGTGTTTGATTGCTATTTGGTTGTTTTGATTGCTATTTGGTTGTTCGAAGCTGGTCGGTGACATTATCGTGCTATTGCAGTTTGATTTCGAAGGTTTTATGGCTCAAAAGGAAAAGTCGATTTCCAACGCGGACGCTTACGACAAATACATAAAGAGATTTAAAAGCGATTGGGAGGCTTCAGGGCACTTTATTAGCGATGAAAGTTTACTTTCTGAGAAGGATCAAAGTAGCAAGTTAAAGAAACATTGATCTAATCGAATGGCCTGCTGAGAAGGAAGTGGAATAAACTAAATCGAAATAAACGGTCAGAGAAGACAATAGAAGCCTTTCTCTCCTACCACTGCTAATGAGTCAAAAGGGACTTTCTGAAGAGCCATTGGAGCATAATAATAAAAATCTTCGTGCATATCGTGAAAGATTGGCTCGAAAAACAACGCAGCAGGCGAACCTAACAGATGTGCTAACTAGACTGTGGATCAAGTCAGATCCAATAGTGAGGAGTTATCGATGTGTGGTTAAATGTTCATTTTGCAATGAACCACACAATGTTCGCTCCTGCCCCAAAGATTGGAGGTCACTAGTGGGTGTGTATCATTTGAAGATCACTTGGTTGAGTCTATTTTTACTACTGGGGAGGGAACGGATCAAGGTGTACACATGAAATATGATGAAGATACTGCTATAGCCCAACAACCTTCAACTCACATGGCATCTGGTGATAGCATTTAAACAGTGGCGTTTAAACTGAGTCCTCATTAGATTTGTAGTAATAACTAAACTTTCTATTGCAGTAATCTTATACTTGATTACATTGGTTTGATTCTAGTTAATTAATTTGTATTAAAAAAAATTATATTTTTCCACCACTTGTTAACGGTGAATAAAGAAATAGTTAACTACTGCAGGGTATCTTGTTATTCAGTTTTAAAAGCAGTACTTTTAATCTTGATTATGTTGGTTTGATATTATGTAACATAAAATACAAAACAGATATTAATTAATGTACTCTAATTCATAACAGCTGTGTAGTAATACTTAGGTGTGGTTGGATTCTAATAAATTTAAAATGTCCTCATGGACTACACTTCTAAACCACTGTGCAGCTCTGCCGGAAGTACATTTGTCTACCGTGGTGAACAGATAATAATTTATTCACGTTCTGCCAGTTTAACATCCCTTTTGACATCTGCAATACTGACCTCATGTTTAATTACCCGAAGTTTCTGCCGATTTTTTCGAATGAAGAACGTCGCTGTGCTGCATGCGCTTTTTTTTTTTTTTTTTTTTTTTTTTTTTTTTTTTTCAATGAGGTTCTTCACTCATTAGGGTCATTTTGAACTCAAATCCTATATCAGTTGCGCTGTCTATTGGCACAAGCAGAGCAGTTCTTCGTCAAACAAATAAATCTATATAAACACCAGTGCATGCACATAGCATAAAGCAGGTATGATAAACAAAATTGAAATGGTCTGCACAGAAGCTAGTGGAGCCACGTGAGCACGTTTAATTGATACTGTATACTCTTTACGTTGAAGTCCCATGCATGACCTTCGTATTCATGATAAAAGTTCTTATTAGACAAAAAAAAGTTCTTATTAATGTTGCATTAGTACCGGTCAGCTCAACCATTGAGTAGTAGTACATGTACACATCTAACGCCTTATGAACCCTTGCATAATAAATGTATAAGGTAATGTACAGTGCTCAAGGTAATCAGCAGCAAGAAAGTTACTTGGTTGTTTTCTTTGACAGAAGTATTCTGGCAATCATATCAATATCTCTTGCACTCTGGAGACCAAACACGAGGCCTTCATACAGCATTTGCACAATAGGCTCCTTCTTATACTCAGCAAGGTCAATTGGAACAGACAGTAGCGGGGAAAGGCGGAAATATTGTGCCCCAACAGAATTGCACCAAGAACGAGCTTGAGTCACGATCTCACCATCAGAGGAAGTTGACTGATCTATGAACAGATTCATCACACTTCCAAGAGCAGAGAGGGAATGTGGGATTGTTAGAAGATTAGATATAGTTGGCACATATACACCAATATGATTTACAGGCAAGGGCTCTCCATGGCCTGTTCCAACTGACAAAACCATTCCAAATTTGACCTGTTTCCCCTCTGACATTGCAGCTTCTACGATTTCTGCCATGGCTGACAGTGTAGGGTTATTAGCCATCACACCACCATCAATGTACCGTTCATTGTGTGGTGGAAAGTAGATGGGAGCAGCAGTAGTGGCTCTGGCAGCTTCCCACACCTTCCAATCACTTTTGTTCTTACCGAAGTTACGTATCTTGAGAAGGATTGGGGGATTGACATGAGCCTCAACGGTATGGACAATAATGCGAGGCTTTTTGATGTCAGATATATTCATCTCCACACCAAAAGTGCCTTTTGCAATGCCATCTGCAGCTGCAAATGTGAACGTGGGTTTTGTAACGAATACATCATCCACCACTTTGAACAAATCAGCACGACTCTCCTCCAGGCTAGCATTCAGAGCACTTGCAGAGAGGGTGATCAGTCCTCCAATACTGGTACCTGCAATGTAGTCGAAGTACTCATGAAGAGGAGTGCAATTAGGTTGAATCTGTTTCATCCGATTTCTAATAGCCATTAATATTTGCAGACTAAGAAGGCCTCTCACCCCGCCCCCATCTAGACACAAAAGAAACACAGAGTCAGAGGCAACATCAGGAAGCTTTTGTGCACTAGCGTATATGTCATTGGCCTGCTTGGTGAGGTCTGTAATCTCTTGGAGGATTTTAATGCACCCTTTGTGATCTCCCTCAGTGGCTCCGAGTGCTACATCCAAGGGAGTTTTACCTCCCTTGTTCCTGATGAAGATATCGCCTCCAAATACTATCAGAGCTTTCAGTACAACAGCATCCCCCTTTTCAGCGGCAAAGTGAAGAGCAGTGTTTCCAGACTCTGCATGCTGCACATTTGGATTGGCATCGGCCTGCAGCAAGGACACGGCGCTGTCGATGAAACCACCTTTGACAGAGAACATCAAAGGTGTGAAACCCATTTTGTTTGGAGCATCCAATGCCTTTTGAATCTTCTGGTGTTCAGCAGCGGAGATATGATGGACAGCCTGTATGCACTTGGCACTATCATTTTGCGCCGCAAGATGAAACGGATTGGAGCCGTCGTCGTCCTTTACAGCCATCGTCAGATCGGCTCCCGATTTGACAAGGGCGCGGACGATATCCGGATTGTTTTGTTCAAACGCGCAGTGAACGGCCGCCTTACCTTCTTCGTTGGTCGCGTTGAGGATTTTCTGCTTATCTGTTTCGCTCATATTCTCAGTAATGCTTTGAATACCCTTCGCAGACCCAGCGACAATAGCGTGGTGGAGTAACGTGTTACCCGCGTCGTCTTGTTGGTGGACGTTAGCTCCTGTTTCAACTATGCGTGAAATACCGTCCGCGCTATCCAGAACAAGAGCTTGGCGCCAGAGGGCTCGTAGCACTGTGACCCAATCTGGGTGAGCGTCGGGGTTTACCTGCATTAATTCTGTAAGCACTTCCGATAGCTCTTCTGCTTTCCTGGGTGTTGGGCTGATAATACCTTCCAGCAAATGCTTAGTGAGTATCACAGCACAATCGTCTACTAGTGGCTCCAATGTCTCGCAAACGGATTTAAATGCAGTGTTTGCTACTTCCAAGTTTTCAGATTCGTGAACGACAAAGGTGTACGTCTTGTTTTTGATCGGATCCTTCTGGTGAACAATAACGTTGTAGTCGGGGCGGCGGTTTAAGACGCTCTTCCAGTAAGACCAGGTAAGCATTCCACCTACGTTCGCCTCCACCTCCCATAAGGTGATTTTGGTCAAAATCTTATCAGGAACTTCGCGTGACGGATAAGAGACGCTATCGAGAAGTCGGGCCTTCTGTGCAGTAGGCAATCCACTTACGTTATGTACAACGAAGGCCATTTTTAGCGCTCCAGGTGTGCACTTACCAAATTAATGTAAATACTGATAATCTGGATCGCACAACACATTTTTATCCTGTGATAAGGTGCGCCGTGTGCAAAGCATCACGGCGGTTTGCTCCCATTGAACGCGTGGAAAGTAGGCCCTCCGCCCCGAAAAATTGAAATGGTTATACACGGCTGTTTGCTCTCATTGAAATCGTGGAAATTAGGCCCTACGCCCAGAAATTTTGAAATGAGCGTGAGTGGCCTTGGCAACATCCAGTACAACGAAGTACTTAAAAGGAATAAATACATCAGTGCTCTAATATGATTTGGGACACCTCTGAACTTTATACAAAAGTTTAAATCACGTGCTCCTAGTGTGTTACTACGTGGCTGCTGCCACTTGAAAGCAGCCAGCTTTTATTAAATTATGTGGGACCTATCGAGAACAAATCGTTAGCATACGTTTTTGGAACGTAGAATCCTTCGAATATCCTGCAACTCAGAGCATCTCAACTTGAGTGTCCTTGTACATACGGTAGTGGTTGGATTGTGGGCATTGGTTACATGCATGAATGTTATTGGCTATAATGAGTGAGAACATAAAATTATGTAACAATGGTAACAGTGCATGTTGACACTAAATATGCTTAACTGTTCCCCCTGTATAGGAAGTTGAAATACACCTTTTTCAGGACTGATCCTTTTGATGAGTTTAGCAGCTGATCGTTGCTCCTCATGTGTAAGTGATGGGGTGCACTCATGATGCTCATACAAAGCAGCCTCATATCTCTTATACAGAATGTGCAGTGGACCAGGACATCCTTCAGCATCAGGAGCACCAGGTTTGATGCTGGCTTAATGTGCATTGGCTCACATGAATAGCAGCAAGGACAATGTACTGAGCCTGTAGTTGCTACCCAATGTATGATGCACTGGGCGCAAGCCATTGCTTTACAGGGAAGTTCCATTGGCTGTATTAGAATGTCCAAACAAACTGGGCACTCAAGTTGGTCCAGAACAGACAGATTATCCTTTGCTAACGGAGGCCTTGGATAAGAATGCTCAGATGAGGTGACTGGGGGAGGGGCACTCTTATTGACAGATCCAATGATCATGTTTGGGGTTATTCCTGGTAAGCGCCCTTTAGTGAAATTGTGCAGTTTTTCTGCTCCTTTTGCAAGTGCGCCTTTTGCACTTTCATGAAAGTGCTCACACATCTGTATAATAGCAACATTTCATTTTATGTGGGCACATGTGTAGTCACCTACAGTGTACCTTGCATTCCCGGTCTGAATGCATCTCCCACTGAAAGGGGGCAGTGCCACATTTTTAGTGAGTTTTCCTGTGCATGGCACTGATTACCCTGTCTAATGCACGTTTGCAGGATGGACAGAAGTGTTCAGGATGAACTCTGTTGTCATCGTTGTTGGTATCAATACCAAAAGCATTTAGCAATTTTGCAGCATGTGCTTTGCACAGAAATATAGTTGATGGACATTTGCTTTTTGCCTTTACAGCCTTCTGGCACACACCCTGCAGTGTAGCTGCACTTGTGTAATGTGATAATCCATTCCTGATATGTATTAACAAACGCATGTATAATAAAACAACCGCAACGCGTGTCATTTATTCATATAAAAAACATACGTATTTGGTGTCTATAGAAAATGCGCTAAGGGTTAAGGATTGGAGTTTCTTGTTGTTCCAGGTCTGATGATGAAAGGATAAAACGCCTACCTTTATCGGTCGTTCCCGAGTCCGCTCGAACGAGTCTTGTAACACAACCTCCATTTTCGCTCCCATGTGACCGTATATAAACAAGTTGCGCAGTATTGGTTCATTTTATTTGGTGAGTGCGTACCGAGTGTTTATAATAAAGAAAAGTGCAAGAATTGTTAAAAAAAGATTGTACATTATTTATGTACATATTTAAGGGTACCGACAATGTTGGAACATATGCCTTTCTTAATGAGGTGGTTTCTATTGCTGATTTGGTCGCGTACCGTAATGTTCTAATTATAAACCTAGTTTCCAGCCGCAAACAGCCGTGGGTTTACGTGCCCCATAGCAACGAACCTGACAACCGATGTCTTTTAGAACTAGCTATGTTACTAAGTTCATAAAACGCATTAACACGTAAAAGCCATACTAGAAGCGACAAACACCTCTGACCTTTATTTTAAGCATAAATCACGTTGCCTGACGCTGATAACTGTCAGCTCTGGTGCTTTGAAAGCAATCAACTTACAAATGGTGATCGTCGACCTCGTGTGTTCAAACAACGATAACGGCGCTCTGGAACCGAGATAGAACAAACCCAAACTATCAGGGTAAGGTTAATAGAATGCTCTATCTGTTTTTGGTACAAGCTAACGGTGACGCGTTTTCTGAAGTAGTTTTCAACCTTTAGAAAATCCGCCATTTTAGCGTCTTTTGGGGGTTGGAATTGTATTTATTTTAACAGATTGTCATGTCACATTTCTTCTGGTATTAAATACTTGACAGTGAGCGCATTGCATAGCTATTTATTCTTTACTTTCTTAGCTGGAGGGGGGATGGCAGCTACCAGTTGTGGTTCAATGCTTAAGAGATGTTCTTTAACTATGCACAGCAAGTTCTCAACTCTATTGCGGATTGGAGCAAATACCAAGCCAAGCCTATTAAACTTGGCATGAATTGATTCAGCCCCCTGTTCTCCCAAAAGGCCAAAGCCAACATGGTAGGTATTTGCCCACTGTACAGCCGCATACAACCGTGCTGAAGACCTTACAACACCTTGATTCGACACGTGTAGAGAACGCGCAGGCGCAAGCAAAGGGTAGGACTAAATTTTCGGACACGGATCAAAATTTTCAGGCAAAATTGGCCCACCCGGACCAATTTTCCCAAAAATTTTGTTCCTGGGACCCAAATTTTCGTAACAAGTCCAACGCAGGCTTTTCGCCGAACCGAAGCTAACATTCAAGAATTTATTAAATTCGTGAATGTTAGATCCAGGGGGGGGGGGGGGGGGGGGGCTAGGGGGAGCTATAGCCCCCCCCTCTCCCCTCAAATTAAAAATTCATAGTATACTTTGCAATGAATGGTGGTGCGGCGCATGGAGAATATAAATACTGGATCTGTAATTATACTTTCATTGCAGTTTTTGCGTAGTTTTGGAGGGTTTTCCAACGCAAAAAGCGCTGGCTTCTGGGGCTCCGCCCCAGACCCCGATGGGGGGGCTTCGGCGCTCCTGCCATACCCCCTAGCTGGGCGGGAGGGGTGCCCCCCTTCCGCACCCTCCCCGGGACGGCTCCGCTTACAGTCAGCCCTCCCCTTTTCAGCCCCCCCACCCCCCCCCCCCCCCCCCCCCCCCCCCCCCCCCCCCCCCTCCCCCCAACCGTCCAGGCTGGATCCGCTAGTGCGAAAGCGTTCGAGCTGGCGCAGGCGGTCGAGCTCGCTGAGAAGATATTTCAAGGGCGGGTGCATCAGTCAATGCTCTGGAACCAAGGAGGGCGACAGCTGGTCAAACGGCCGACCATCCTACTCCTTGTTTCCGTTGCGGAGGTAGGCACAGTGCTTCAAAATGTCGTTTCAGGTCTGTGGAGTGCCACAAATGCGGTGAAAAGGGGCATCTGGCAAGAACGTTCCGCAGCAAGGAACAAACAGTTAAAAAACAGTTCGGTAATAGAGCAGGAAAACAGTCGACAAATCTGCTCGCAGAGCCGTTAGAAAAAGATGAGGACGTGGAAGACATGTATACCTTGTTCAACGTGAGCGATGTTTCCTTAGCGCCGTTCAGAGTTCCAATGGAGATTAATAAGGCTAGTCTGGAAATGGAAGTTGATACAGGTGCGGCCGCGTCGGTTATCAGCGAGGTCACCTACAAGACGCTTTGGAAAGGAAAATGCAACGAGCGGCCTCCCTTGAAACATACCAATGCGTTGCTCCGTACCTATACTGGTGAAAGACTGCTGCGAATTCTGGGACGAATTTCAGTTCAGGTGCGTTACCAGAAACAAGAAGCCAATCTGAGCTTACTAGTAATTGGGGGAGATGGGCCGTCTCTCCTGGGTAGAGATTGGATTGGTAAGTTTTCGGTTTCTATTTTGTCTAAATCGCGGAATTTTCCATACCAGCAGTCAAAGCGCCTTGCAGGAGATACTGGGCAAGCATAAAGAGCTGTTCAAGGATGAGCTGGGTTTGCTGAAGGGCACTCAGATCCATGTAAACGAGACCGCTACTCCACTCTTTTTCAAGCCGCGAGCTGTTCCATATGCTGTTAGGGAGAAGGTTGAAAAGGAGCTGGAGAGGCTCGAGAAACTAGGTGTCATTGAGGCCATACAATTTTCAGAGTGGGCTGCTCCTGTTGTTCCGGTGGTGAAATGTGACGGCAGCATAAGGCTGTGTGACGATTACTAGTCTCTCGTGACAGTGACGTAATAAATGAGATATTACGTCTGTACGCTAATGCCTGAAAAGTAGGAATGCAATTATCGTTATAGTCGCGCGCAAAGAATGCAATTATCACTACAAATTTGGTCGAAGGCGTGTCTGCTCACAGCCACATGGCGACCACAACACCTTGTATCCTGTGCACAAAACAAACAGATTCTAAAAATTGGCGACCGATCCACAGTGAAGCGAATCGCGACGTGTTTATGACGTTAACGGCAATGGTAATCGAGATATTCGGCAGTAAATCTGGGGATACGATTTTTCCAACTGGTCGTGTTCTCTGCAAGACTTGCCATAGTAGCGTTCAAAGCATCCCTAAACTTGAGAAAAAGCTACTTGATCTGAACCAACAGATACGAGAACAGTTGAGGCACGCGGGATTACTTATGGCTTAACGCGGCTTCCTAGGCAAGAAAGACAACCGGTAGAGGCTCCAACTTGTACAACCCCATTGCCATTCACGAAGCTTGTGATTGCTGCGAGTTGATTTGGACGTAGCTCATTATATCCAAGTTCTTTCGTGGCTTTTGAAATCGCATTATCGATAGCAACCTTCGAATAGAGCGCCATTGTTTATGAGTTGTGAATTCCTGGCTAACCTAATTACGTCCGGTCACATGATATCTCAAATTTCATTGGTTCCGCCGGAATTCCTCCGCTCATACACGAAAAAGCGTACAGACGTAATATCTCATTTATTACGTCACTGTCACGAGAGACTAGGCGATTACAAGTTGACGGTCAATCGTAGTTGGGCGTAGCCCGACCTTCGCGTATTGGCGGAAGGTCGGGTATCAAGCCTATACCTGGATTTGTACCCATCACGGCTGTTTGCGGCTGGAAACCAGGTTTATAATTAGAACATTACGGTACGCGACCAAATCAGCAATAGAAACCACCTCATTAAGAAAGGCATATGTTCCAACATTGTCGGTACCCTTAAATATGTACATAAATAATGTACAATCTTTTTTTAACAATTCTTACACTTTTCTTTATTCTAAACACTCGGTACGCACTCACCAAATAAAATGAACCAATACTGCGCAACTTGTTTATATACGGTCACATGGGAGCGAAAATGGAGGTTGTGTTACAAAACTCGTTCGAGCGGACTCCGGGAACGACCGATAAAGGTAGGCGTTCTATTCTTTCATCATCAGACCTGGAACAACAAGAAACTCCAATCCTTAACCCTTAGCACATTTTCTATAGACACCAAATACTTATGTTTTTTATATGAATAAATGACACGCGTTGCGGTTGTTTTATTATACATGCGTTTGTTAACACATATCAGGAATGGATTATCACATTACACAAGTGCAGCTACACTGCAGGGTGTGTGCCAGAAGGCTGTTAAAGGCCAAAAGCAAATGTCCATCAACTATATTTCTGTGCAAAGCACATGCTGCAAAATTGCTAAATGCTTTTGGTATTGATACCAACAACGATGACAACAGAGTTCATCCTGAACACTTCTGTCCTTCCTGCAAACGTGCATTAGACAGGGTAATCAGTGCCATGCACAGGAAAATTCACTACAAATGTAGCACTGCCCCCTTTCAGTGGGAGATGCATTCAGACCAGGAATGCAAGGTAGGTGACTGCACATGTGCCCACAAAAAATGAAATGTTGCTATTATACAGATGTGTGAGCACTTTCATGAAAGTACAAAAGGCGCACTTGCAAAAGGAGCAGAAAAACAGCACAATGTCACTAAAGGGCGCTTACCAGGAATAACCCCAAACATGATCATTGGATCTGTCAATAAGAGTGCCCCTCCCCCAGTCATTTCATCTGAGCATTCTTATCCAAGACCTCCGTTAGCAAAGGATAATCTGTCTGTTCTGGACCAACTTGAGTGCCCAGTGTGTTTGGACATTCTAACACAGCCAATGGAACTTCCCTGTAAAGCAATGGCTTGCGCCCAGTGCATCATACATTGGGTAGCAACTACAGGCTCAGTACATTGTCCTTGCTGCTATTCATGCGAGCCAATGCACATTAAGCCAGCATCAAACCTGGTGCTCCTGGTGCTGAATGATGTCCTGGTCCACTGCACAATCTGTACAAGAGATATGAGGGCTGCTATGTATGAGCATCATGAGTGCACTCCATCACTTACACATGAGGAGCAACGATCAGCTGCTAAATTCATGAAAAGGATTAGTCCTGAAAAAGGTGTATTTCAACTTCCTACAGGGGGAACAGTTAAGCATATTTAGTGTCAACATGCACTGTTACCATTGTTACATAATTTTATGTTCTCACTCATTATAGCCAATAACATTCATGCATGTAACCAATGCCCACAATCCAACCACTACCGTATGTACAAGGACACTCAAGTCGAGATGCTCTGAGTTGCAGGATATTCGAAGGATTGTCAGTGGTGGAGAGCCATCTGCTCTGCTTCAAAGTGAAGTGCTCTCTCTTAGCGATGAAGAACGGAAGTCTTTGCTAAAGGAGGCAGGCATCTCTGATGAAATAAAGATTGGACCTGCAGAGGTATTAGCCATAAAAGTAGGGCTTGCTATTCCATGGAATAAGATACGACTGCTTAGAAGGTATGTAGAAGTCATTTACACTCACGCATCTCATGATATCCAACATTTTGATGTCATTTCAGGTGGCTAATGGCATCTAATGTGTCCCTGGCATGTGAGGAGAGAATGCGTCATGTCTCAAAAAGGATAGTGGATGACAATATACAGGGTGAACTGGCACCATTTTCATTTACACTAACCTCTGGTGGAGAAGAACTGCGGGCTGCCCCACTTGTGTTCATACCAACAGAAGGTCACTCAGCTCCTTGATGAGAACCACAGGTAACAGAAATTTAAACACAACATAATACATCATGTTGGACTGTTGCAGGACAAGCAGGTTGACCTGGCACAATGGTGTGATACCTGAAAATGAGGTGTGGTTAAAACTTGGAGGGGACAAAGGAGGAGGGACATTTAAAGCAAACTTTCAAATAGTGAACGTAGCTGCTCCAAACTCTGTTCAAAGCTGGTGACAGCTTCGCTAACCTACACATAGCACTCGATCGCTACAAGGAGCAGGTTAGCATTTACAAGCTATGAAATGGAGGTATGGTTATCTTCACAACTAGTGTATAAAATCAAATGAGATCACATGCAGGCAATACACACTGAAGGTGTTTTTAAGTGGTGACTACGAATTTCTGTCCAAATTCTATGGATTGTCAGGTGCAAGTGGTATGTAGCTTGCTAATCATTTTTTGTCCTTTTGTTATATTTATATCCTTAAACAGGAGCCCACCCATGCCCATTTTGTCTTATAGCCAATGCAGAGATGGCAACTCCTCTCATAGAGCGTGGCCATGCTCCTCCAAGAACGCTTGATGGCATTGAAGAGCAATACCTGTTTTACCTTGTATCGGGTTCTGTACGGAAACAGGCACAGCACTTCTACAATTGCATTTTTGAACCCATATTTAACATTCCTCTTGAACAGGTAAGCAAAACTGGTTCATTGACATAGTGTTAATAATTCATTTAAAACTTAGGTCTGCCCACCTGGTCTACACATTACGCTAGGTATTTTCACTAAGATTTTTACATTGCTGGAGGAATTGTGCCATCAGTTGGATCTAGAATTAGCTTTCTACAACAGTGATGATGGACAATCAAGTTTTTGCATATACAGCCAAGAACTGCAAAAACTACAAATGTATACAGCTGAAATACTGGAAGCTAAACAGTCACAACAAAACTTGGAGCAAGTGGCAACATACATGGTGTTAGCCCTTGGGGAGTCACACCCCATTACTATGCAATTCATGCAGCAATCTGCAGAAAGGGCAAAATCTGTTGAGCAGCTGGTATGTTAATGGAAATAAAAGAGTTTAATTATAACTTTCAACTTGTAGGAAGCAAAGATAGCTGCTAGTACTAGAGCTGTAAAGAAAGGATACTTGTTCAATGAAGGTCCTTTTGTAAAGGAGCTAGATAAGGCCTTACAAGGATTTGGTGTCCATCGCCAGCAGTACTTTGGAGGTGCCTTCGTTGGTAACCATGTACATGCAGCACTTAAAGTAAGACAAAGTATAATACTGTCAGTGTGACATGTACTACTCTCATGCTATATTTAGGTTTCTAACATAAACAAATTGTTAACTTCAATCCTTTGTGCTGCACGAGCAAACCTCCCTCACAAGGCAGAAATGGTGGAAAATGAGACAGTGAAGTTTCTCAACGTATTCACATTGTTTGCAAAGTGCCATGCAATATATGACAACAACTTCATTGATGAGACTAATGTTGAAAAACTAGGTACATGTATAACCTACATTCTTGTTTGTGTACATGACTTACATTGATCAACAGGACAATGCATCAAGGAATTCCTGAGCTACTTCCGTACTGCATTCCGGGTGCAACAATCCCCATAAAAATGCACATGTTGGAGGACCACGCTACTGAGTGGGTCAGACTCACTCATGTTGGATTCGGGCTCCTTGGGGAGCAGGGGGCTGAATCCATCCATGCAAAGTTCAACTCCCTTGGAAGAGCATACACTGCAATCCCAGACAGGGTAGAAAGGCTGAAGTGTATCATGAAGGAACATTTAGTTAGCATAGCTCCTGACATGGTAGCAGCTATACCACCTCCCAAGAAGCGGAAGAAGTCACTTGATGATACCTAGACTACTAAAGCCATCGTTTGTACTAATCCACCATCATACGCGACCACATTATCTTGGATCAAAATGGCCGATTTGCCACAACTTAAAAACCACTTCAGAAAATGCGCTAAGCTTAGCTCTAGGCAAAAAATGGTAGAACAATCTGTCAACCTTACCACGAAAGGTTTATTTCTGCCATTCTACGTTCCAAAAACGTATACTAACGATTTGTTCTCGGTAGGTCCCCAATATCTCATCGAAGGTGGCTGCTTTCAAGTGGCAGCAGCCACGTAGTAACACACTAGGAGCACGTGATTAAAACTTTTGTATAAAGTTCAGAGGTGTCCCAAATCATATTAGAGCATTGATGTGTTTATTCTTTTTAAGTACTTCGTTGTACAGCGAATTCCACAGGTCATCGGTTGCCTGGATGTTGCCAAGGCCACTCACGCTCATTTCAAAATTTCTGGGCGTAGGGCCTAATTTCCACGATTTCAATGAGAGCAAACAGCCGTGCCATCTGATAGTGCTGTGGGCTATTAACACCTGACCGTTGATTGAGTGACAATTACGCGTGCATGCGATATGCTTGGACTATGGAGAGAGTTAAAGAGTGCGTTACCGACGCAGCTAAGGAGTTGGGCTACCCAGAGATGAAACCAGAGCAACTTGAAGTAGCTGCTTCTTTCATTGAGGGCAGAGATGTTTTTTCAGTTTTACCTACTGGCTTTGGCAAGAGTTTATGTTACGCTTGCTTGCCACTAGCGTTTGATCAATTTATGAAAAAGAGCGAGGCTATTCTTTAGTCATCGTCGTGACCCCTCGTGTCAATAATTGAAGATCAGGTATAAAAACAGATTCATAGCCTGCCACGCGACCAACGCGTAATTAACACTCAATCAACGGTCAGACTAATCAGGTGTTAATAGCCCACAGCACTATCAGATGGGTACAAATCCAGTATAGGCTTGATACCCGACCTTCCGCCAATACGCGAAGGTCGGGCTATGCCCAACTAGGTCAATCGTGTAGCTAACCTGGAATGTTATCCTCTTCCTCGCATAGACGATTTGCTGGCATCCCTGGGGAATTAAGGGTCAAATTTTCTCAAAGCTGGACCTTGCAAATGCATACCTACAGTTGGCACTGGAGGACGAGTCAAAGAAATACGTCACGATTACGACACACAAAGGCCCCTACCGCTACTTTTTGGTGTCGCATCGGCGCCAGCTATTTTTCAAAGGACAATGGAGAATCTGCTGAGGGACATAAGCAATGTGGTTGTTTATCTGGATGATATTCTCGTTTCAGGTTCAACTGAAGTTGAGCACCTTCACACGCTGGATCGTGTCATGTCGCGTTTGGAAGAGCATGGACTACACTTAAAGCTCTCCAAATGCGTCTTCATGGCTCCTTCTGTCGAGTACCTGGGCCACCACATCTCCGCTGATCAGATGGCATTCGTCCAGCGGAAGGGAAGAAACGCGCCATAGAGGATGCTCCGAGACCTCAGAACGTTGGGCAGCTGAGATCGTTTGTGGGTCTCCTGAATTATTACGGCAAGTTTTTGCCCAACATGGCTGACATACTCGCTCCACTGTACAGGCTGCTTCGGAAGGGTGCTTCTTGGTGCTGGGAGACCAATCTACTGACAATACGCGTGTAACGTGTACAGCGGCGACACTACAACATGTACAATAGACATGTGGGATTGTTTCCGCGAAAAGCATGTTTTTTCAAGATTTATGGGAACTATAATGTCAGAATCTGGAGTCAAACAGGGTGATCCCTTGGGCCCCCTTTTGTTCTGTTTGGTTCTGCAAAAAGTGTTATCGGTTATTGCATCTGATCCAATTTGTTTTGACCTTTTATTCCATGCCTGGTACATTGATGACGGCGTTATTGCTGGTTCAACGCAAGCCGTTGTGCAGGCACTCAGTATCATTCAAGATCTTGGCCCACCACTAGGTCTCGTGATTAACTCCTCGAAATGTGAACTCTGTGGGGATTGTGACCTTCAACCATTTCCATCAGAGATGAAAAAATGTAATGCGTTTAACTTTGGGGCCCCGATAGGAGGCACTATTTTCTGTGCAAAGTTTATTGCAGAGAAGAGAGCAGGTGCTTCCAAATTCTTGGCCCTGTTGAAAGAAGTCGGATCCCTTGATTCCCAAGTAGCTTTGGTACTCCTTCGCCAATGTGGAGGTTTCTGTAGATTTGTTCATATTGCTAGATGCACCCCTCCCTCCCTTGCTTCTGAGGGCTTGCATTTCTTTGACATTGATGTTCGCCAGTGTTTCTCTGACTGCTTGTCTATTGACCTACCCAACACAGCATGGCAACAAGCCCAGTTGTGCTTGAGTAGAGGTGGTCTTGGACTCCGCAGCTTATCCCATCATTCAGCAGCAGCATATGTAGCTTCCTTTGCAGTGTCAGGCTCTGCAACCAACACAAGCCACCATCTTCTCCAATCAATAGATTGCTTTAATAGCCTGGTTTCTCCAGCTGATGTTACTTCTACTGATGAATTGCTGACTTCACCCAAAAATCAGAAGGAGCATTGAACATAGTCAGCTTCATGCACTCTTTGAGTCTTCGTCACTGCCAAATAGGGCACGGCTATTATCAGTCGCATACCCTCATGCTGCTTCGTGGCTTTCAGTTGTGCCATCTCCTGGACTCAACCTACATCTGGAATCTGCAGAGTTCCAAACTGCAATAAAATGGTGGCTTGGGATTGACCTATTCAGTGGGGAGAAATGCCCTTGTTGTCTTACCTTGTCATTAGATCCCTTGGGTCATCATGCACTAACTTGCCGACATAATGGCGCTGTGGTCTCTCGCCGCAATAGGGTTTGGGATGTTTTTTTTGAGTCTTGTAGGCAGGCTGGTATTGGTGGCCAAATGGAAGTTGAAAGTGGTTTGGGACATGATGCTCGACGCACAAGGCTGGCTGACGTGCTTGTTCCTAATTGCGTTCTGGGAAAACCTGCAGCTTTTGACATAACTGCCACATCACCGCTCCAATTACTCTACACGAAGCGAGTGTGACAAGTGGGTCAACTGCTCAGGTGGCTGAAAACAGGAAACATGCCAGCAATGACGCAAAGTGCTCAGAGCTTGGGTGGGTGTGTGTATCTTTGGCAGTTGAGGCTTATGGTAGCTGGGGTCCTGAAGCACAGACAAACCTTTCTCGACTTGCGGCGTGCCTTGCAATTAGATCAAATTGTTGCAGTCCCAGGCCACTTTGGGTCTCTATGGCAGGTTAAATCTGGTCCTAGTTAGAGCGAATGCCAGAGCTCTGCTGTCCCGTTCGATGGCAACTGGATGTTAGTCGCCACACGATCTCCGTTCCAGTGTATTGTTTTTTGTGTAGTAACATTGTATAGCTTAAAACTGTAATTATGTTGTATATGTGTACATGTATTATTAATATGATAATAAATTATTTATTTATTCTACAAGTCTGATATGTCTTTTTCACATTGCTTCTTAAGCACTGAGAATCGGAATATCTGTCATAGAGTTGTAAGGTGCTGAATTTGTAATTACAGTAGCCATACATTTCAATGCAATCATTGCATTTCTATTGCGCGTATTAGAAATTTTAACATATATGCCCATTTCGCTGAAACGATCCCATGTAATAGTACATACATGTATACTGGGTGTTCGCAAATGAAGGCAATGGTTTTACCATTACTCAACTCAGGTTGGAAATTAATTAACCGCTTGATTTATATAATATGCACTACAGCAGTTAGGCAAATACTATTGATTTACAGTAGATTGTTGTAACCGCTTAATTAAATCAAAACCCTCTAGTATCAAAATATTATGAGATTAAGCTTAGAGCTAATTAATTTGTATAAGTAGCACAAGATATGATTATGCATTGAAACATGATTAATTTCAAGTTGCCAGGTTCAATAGTAAGTTATTGAAATGAACACCATTTTTCATTAAAATTTTATTCAGGTAGAATATTTATTAGATCACCTAAGTAAATGAAGTAAAAACCACCATTTGATTTGGTATTAAAATTATGTGATAGTGAGTAATTAAAAGTCCATTAAAACGATGTGGTTTTCGGTGTTTTCAACTTTGATTTGTTGTTTTGAATATTTATTAACAAAATGCAAATCCAATTTATTAAATTTTTTACAGGATAAAATATTATTATAATGACATACAAGAATAAAAAAGAAAAAAATAATAGTTGGGTTATAAATCCTCCAATTATATACAGGGTGTCATACATTACTAAATCACATTAACAAATTAGAAAGTTTTATTTAATCTTTATATTTATCAGATTTTAATAACAGTTAGTATTCATGTTCTCAATATATGTTATAATGTCATTATGTTGTCTGAAGCATAGCATAAACACAGTATTTGTCTAACTTTCGCACTGTATATCTATAAATTCATTTATATTACTAATCCTATATTCAATTAAAATTGTAGCCTTGTGAACACCCAGTATACATTATTTTATTTTTGATGTGTATATTCATGAATAAATAAATGAAAGAGAAAGGAAAATGAAAACTGATGAGATCACTGGAAATCTTCAAGCATGGTTAGGCCTGCACCATACAACACTTAATTGCTTCTTCATTTTGACTCTGGACTCTCGCAGGCATAGTTTTTTTCTCTTGTTACAGCCTCATCCCCCTGAATTCATCTGTTAGTTTTGCCCCATTTGGGTGATTCCTTCAGAGAAATGATTTATAAAGAAATCGGCCTCTCTACCAAACACATCATCACAAAAGACAGTACCAAAAGAGTAAAACTTGCCCGACGTGCTTCAGCAGCATTGCCATATTTTTTCCTTTCAGCTCACGTTGAAAATGAGGCATTGTCAATTGTTTTCCCCACTCCAGTCAACTGTAATGCATCTACCACTTCTGTTCCTGAGCAAGCAAACCATGAATTGAAACGTGGTAACTATGTGTTATACATGTAGTGGCTAGCAAATCTGTCCACTGTGTGTGGGCCCCATATAGTATTCAACATTAAAAATACCATTGGGTTCAATTGTCATTGTCATTGAAATCCACAATACGACTGAGGTAGTCTGCTAATTCATTCACCGCTCTAGGGTTCCTTTCAAGCTCTAGACCAATATGGTGACATACATGTGCATAACTTCATATTCTCGCGGCTTCAGCTGTAAACCACCTCAACCTGCCATTATTAAGTTTAGAAACAATTGCTTCTAATACCTAACCCACGGCCACCAGCTCCCTCCACATTGAGCTCTGCTTGGCCTCTTCTGCTAACCAGCTACCATGCGCAATATGTATACCATCCTCCACTGTATTGCTAGCATCAGAATAAACTAGCCTCATAGTGGAGGGACTATGCCATATTGGCTGTGCATTATAGTCCTCCAGTGACTCAGTCCAAACTGCAATTCTGACTTGGCCTCTTCTGTAAGTTCTAACGTATCACACCAAGCATGCAGCAGAGAATATACATGTACCTCTCTGGTCATATGGGGCCTAACACCAGACCCATAGATATTATCTTACCCACAAAGCTTGCTATACACTTGGCACTAAGCACATTTCGTCCCACAATAGACTTCAAAATACTTTTCAATGCAACAATTTTTTGATCAGGCACCGAGATGCATCCGACCGACAAATCTATAATGAAGCGAAAGGCATCTATGCACATTTAACTTCATATAAGGTACAGATAACAGACCAAAGGGCAATACAGAGAAAGTATAATACATCTGCTCCCATGAAAACCCCAAGTATTTACAATGGTGTTGTACTATCTCATTATGATGATAGCCAGACTTAGATCAAATGCAAACATCCATTACATGAACAGCATCATGCATTGCAATGTGCAGGTCTTCATACTTCAATTCTGCTTCCATAGAAACTGGTTTACATGCCTCAAGTTGACCGCCAAATGCTTTTTTTTTCCTGACCCACTTGTCACAACTGAGAGAGGGCTATAGACCACAGGAATAGTATCAGAATGTTCCACATACCCACAAGTGACAAGTTCTGATGTATTAATGCAGAATACTGATTCGAAAGTTTATATGATGTAGGCTCTGACATTAGGGGTAAGACATATCCTGTTGATGGTATCTACCACTCATGGTGGGGCACACAACTCATGCCTCCAATATTTGACACATTTCCCCAGCCTACCCCCTTCACTGATAGACATTCCCCTTTATCAGGTAACTGCCACCCCTTTGTGATCATCAATGCTAATTTGTCGCATTCCACACCCTGACACATGCTCTCAATCAACCAATCAACTCACAGACATGGATGCTGGATACATGGGTGCCACTGACACCCTCTTTGGACAGTCCCATGTGCCCCATCTGCCCGCACTGAAAACAGATACCAGAGAATGCAGGCTCCACGCTAGGAAAGGCAGGAGGGAATCCAGGTAACATTGGCGGCATCCCAACCTTCATTGGTCTTGGCTTCTGTTCCCTTGGTGCCTGGTGCCCTCGAGATCACTTTCTACCACTCTCCTTTTCATTGCTACTTTCCTCTCCGGCCCTCTCCATTCTTTTCTCGCCGTCGGAGTCATCAGTTAGGTCATCGTCAAACTCTTCGACAACCACCCAGCCAAGTTCCAAGCGGTCAACAGCTTCTTCCTACGGATGCCACTGCCTCCTTCACTTTTTAGAGCTCCATCGCTCCCCGGTTACCCAGTTCAGTGTGCTTGACTTTTCCCAGGTGCATCTGGACATCAGTGAACTGTTCCTCGACATCTTTGTTGAACTGGAATTGGTTCTTGTTTCTGTTTTGACTGAATGAGTATACTTTGAGTGAGCCGTTTGGGTTGCTTGTCTCGCTTCTTCTCGAGAGGCCTTCACATCCTCAGGGAGGTGCCGCATTTCCTCCATCAGTACCATCAGTTGGTCGTTAGAATCCCTGGAGCTACCAGCGGTGCTCAACTGGCACTGCTCGCTGGAACCACTTGTGCTACCCTCGCCGTGTGTCGACATGCTGCTACCACACAGGAAAAATCCACTGGCTGTGCGCGATGCGTAGACTGAATACTCATAGTTTCACATTCTTGTATATGCCACGTGGTTGCATATGTCACATGCATCATACATGACTCCAGAGGGAGCAGAGTTTCCATGTAATTCATTGCATTCAACCGATGGAAATGTATATAGTCAAATTTTCCGTGCATGTGTAATTGTGGTCTGGATAGGAGCCATGGCTTGCATTTAAGGATATACAGTACTCCTAAATCAATTCCTTACTCAATTGTTAAGTAGATGCAGTGCTTGTATATATATGTACATGTACATGTATTTAATAATAAAATTTGTAAGCACTTTAATTTTACTGTCAATGTTCTTTGCTTGCAGTTTGATGGATGATCACTTGACCCGAAGAAGCTCAGAATACCAACGCTGCTATGCGAATGTGCTTTATTGTTGGGATCTGCTGAACCAGAGAGCAGAGGTGCTTAAGTGTCAATCTGAGACTTCAACCAACATTGATGTTGTGTCAGGTACAAACTGCTTCATGTACTGTGTTTATTTTGAAACTGCATCGATGGGTTTTAGCTCCAGACTTGCACAGGGCAGTTAAGGCTGCCTTTTAAGTCCAATGTGTGTTGCAGTGACGATGACACACTTTTGTCATATATATGTACATGTATGTCAGTATTGTCGTAGAGAAACAACAACCATGTAATGATGACATTATTTGTAACAGCTTTCGCACAGGAAACATTTACCAAGCCTAAGTTATTGAATTTCATAGTTAGTGCCAGGGAATTTTAAATGTGGGCATGAAGACACAGCTGGTTGTTATGCTAGACATTTTCCTTATGTTTATATTTATTCTTTATTACTGGCTCTTTCAGATTGTTGTCCGACTACTTGAGATGTGTTCACGTTAGCTGTCTGTTTCTAAATGTTTTTAATAAAAATACACGTATGTTAAATTTTCCAGTGCATATAAATTGTGGAACACCTAAGGAGAATGAGAAACCGAATCATAAGTAGCTTTTAAATCAGCTTTGTATTAGAGGCATTGCTGGAACAAACAAAATAAAAAATATCAGTCTAAAGACCTCCCTTGTGTGGACTTCAAATCATAGCCATAGCATCTTGCCTGACATGCAGCATTTCTTTAAGTCACCATTTGTTGTGACATAAATTAATTTTTGTTCGCTGCCTTAACTACCCTGAGTAACTAATTTACCCACACAGAATCTCATTCTCTTTAGTTTGTTCTACCATATGACTTAAATTTCTACCTCACATACTGTATGTATATTGACACCATCTCTACACACTTGCACCTATAGACCCCTTTGTGTCAATTTGCCAGAAATGCGACAAGAGTCAGTACAAGGGCCAACATGTAGAGAAGCTCACTTCTATGTATTCTTGTGTTCAATCTGCAACCTGTCAGTTAAAGGTTAACAGTGCATGCCTTCCTTTGTCTACCTCCTCTTTCACATGCTCCATTCTCCTTCCTCCTTATCTTTCTTTTCCATGCTCTATTTGTGATATGTTATTGGTCATTATTGCCAGTAGAGATGTATATAAATGTTTATACCAAACAGGGAGCTCTAATATCTGCATTGCGTGTGGGCAAGGAGGCCATATCAAGCACATGTTGGAGTGGTTTTCTAAAGATGATCTATGTCCAGCTGGTTGTGGCTGCAGATGCCTTGACTTAAGTGCATGGCTTCGTGAACAACAACTTGCTCTCTTTGCACAGAATATGCATACATCCACACAGCTGTGTTTCTGTTTTATGTGTATGTCATATCAATTTAGTTACGTCTGATGCATACATGTACATGTATTGTCTTTGTGGTGTACTTTTGTGCATTTTAATTTTTTGGGCTTCTGACATGGCAGGAAATGGGCAAACATCACCCAAAGTCAATTGAACGGTACCGCCCAAGTTGAATTTTTATTTCTCTTGCACTCATGTAATATAGAGGCCCAGCCCCATTGCATGGCAGTTGACTACAATTAAATACTATTGTACATGTTGTATTTAATTAGCATCCCACACAGTTTTGTAATTCCTCCCATACATAATGTTTCCAAGTAGAATTGGCAACCCTTTAAGAAAGCTGCACCTCTCTACTATAAAATGTTGGGGTGCTTACTTGGCACCCATTCTATTTTATTTTATTTTTGTCTTATTTCTTCCTTAGAGAGTGATAGGATTTATAGCGGTGAGGTGATGGACACATCTGATGCTGCTGTTTTTCCCAAGAACCAGTTGGGAAGTAGGATGTCTTCTGGACGGGCCTTGCTGTGGTCTCTACCTAAGTTGTCACCTTAACCCCTATTTATTATTTTTATTTTATAAAACTAGTCTGCTGTGGAACTCTGCAATCCATTAGTATTGGTGTGCCCACGGAGGAGTAATGGCTTTTGTTGTATGAAAAATCGGCGCATGCTGCACCGAAAGAAAGCATCTCGAAAGTGTTTCTTATCTGTTAAGTTGTATGGGCCTAGTGTCACCATTTGGTGACACTAAGGGATACCTTATCATTATTGTTTGTGGAATATGTTTGAGTTCTTCATACTTATACTATGCAACACGCAATAAATTAACTTCTAATACTGCAAAAATTAGGTCAGTTTCTCTCTCCCATCAATTACAGTAGATAAAGTTAACTTGATGAAAAAAAAAGTTGAAATCTTCCTACCAGTAACGCTTATAATGAGTTATCTATTCTGATTGAAATTTATTTCATTTGACTATATTGGAAACACAGAAACAATCAAGACAAATGTACAGGTTCCAAGTTGTGCAGAGAAAAAACCACCAACTAAGTGTGAATTTAATACATATTTTAACTTAATTCTGATATTGCGGTCAAACAGCTCTTGTCACATGAAGCAAGACAGAGTGTGGGTTTATGCAAAAAAAAACTACAGTGAGAAAACGGTGGAAAAATGGAGCGAGAGCATCTTCGAAGCTTGTGGGGTGAACACTTTGCTGTTAGGAAAAGTCAAAGAGGTAATAATTTCTCTGATTTTGTTATCTATTTTCCTTATGACAGTATATACATGTACTGGCTGACAGCTATGAGGTATGGCAGAGGCATTCTGTGCGTAAGATACCGAAAGGCCAGAGGTCACGTGCTGAAGCGGCAAAAGTAGACCTACAAGTTGATTCAATGCAGTAGCGACGATTAGGCTGAACAGGAGGAAGAAGAAAGCAGGAATAAATAGAAATGGATGGTTCTACCCTAACGCCTCTGGTGTACTAGTAACGCTCTATCTTGGGTTTTTGAGCTCATTCTAGAAGATCTCGGTGATGTATGGCCAGTATCAAGCCGTGTGGTGAGCTTCAGCTCTGTTGATACCTCACTGATTTGGATTTTGAATTTAAAAAGGGATTGGAAAGGAGGTTATCCAACAATATTGGGATTCCTGCATAGAAACGCTGTGACTGATGAAGAGAAGGTTAATCTTGTTTGTTAATCCTCATTGGTCTTTTTGTGGGATACCTTGTGATAAAACAGTGAATAATGTTTTCCTCATTATACCTTTCCAACTTTTTTCTTCACTTTCATTTAAAAAATTGTATCATTGCCTTTGCATCAGTTAAAACAACCTAGTGTCGGAAGTTTCGTTAGAAACTTCCATATAGGATTTGACCCCGGCTATGAATATAATTAAAAATACGCGACCCGTCTGTAACAAGACTCCCGATGATCGGATCGTTTAGCTTGTTTTAGCAATCGATCTATAAGTAAAAAATGAGCAGTTTCGTTTTTGTTTCATGTCGTAGAACCGCGTGGTTGTAGAGAACAAAAGGGTACTGTCCGTCCTCGTACCCAGTCCCGGAACAATGGGCGGGTCTCCTCCTCCTTCTTCTTCTTCTTCTTCTTCTTCTTCTTCTTCTTCTTGGCAATGCACAACTCGGGATAGGAACACTTTTAAACGATGTAATTTTCACCAATAGCTTCAGAATTGGCTGGAAGAGGTCCTTTATGGATCAAATATATATTGGTAAACAATCGACTATACGACTATACGGCTTATGTAAGACGTATAACAACCTGTGAAGTTATTTTCCTCAAATGCCTTCACGTCAGAAAAAGAAACGAGCGAAACGACGTGCGAAATACTTTGAAGTTCGAGACGATGTTTTAGAATCGGCACGAGCATCATACAAAGCAGACCAAGAAAAGAAACGGACCGCTGAACGCGAGCGGTATCAAGCAGAGCCAGAAAGAAACAGACGCTGAATGCGAGCGGTATCATGCAGACCCAGAAAAGAAACGGTCATCAGCTAAACGCGAAAGCTATCAAGCAGAGCCAGAAAAGAAACAGACCGCTGAACGCGAGCGGTATCAAGCAGACCCAGAAAAGAAACAGACCGCTGAACGCGAACGTTATAAAGCAGACCCAGAAAAGAAACGGTCCGCTAAAGGAAACGTTATTGGGAGAGTCCTGAATGTGCTCGCTTGGCGAAGAGAGTGTGGTACGGGAAGGCTAAGCGTAGTACCGTGCAAAACCAACGAGGCCATCGAAAAAGTACTACCGACAAA
Source organism: Ephydatia muelleri (assembly GCA_013339895.1). Taxonomy (NCBI): domain Eukaryota; kingdom Metazoa; phylum Porifera; class Demospongiae; order Spongillida; family Spongillidae; genus Ephydatia; species Ephydatia muelleri. The sequence goes on along the minus strand of JABACO010000013.1, from coordinate 4,689,035 downwards.
GTTATTCAAAGGTATGTAAATGTAGTAACCTTCTCTTACCTTTAATAGATATTAAGCTTAATTTGCATATGACATTAGCTGAAACGTTGCGTCAGCGTTGCCTTTTGTCAGTGTCGTTATGTAATGTTGGAAGAGACTTTAGTTCCATTCCAGACCTATGAGATGCATGCAGTTATTGTTTGAACTTTCTAGTGCAATGTGACGCAATGTAGCGGTTGCTGATATCATCTGTGCATTGAATCAGAATGGCTTCAGTTTACATAGGATTTCATGGCATGAAACTATTTTAGTGGGCAACTGTTGCATGTAAGAGTATAACTTTCAAGCCTTGGTGTATATAGTTTAGCACATACATAATGCTGCATGTACGCACTTCCTTTTTCACTGTAGCTACTCTCTGTACGAACCAAAGGATATCATACTAAGCGAGTATAAGGGTGGCCTCGAAAAGGCTATTCTTAAGAATAGCACTTTACTAGTTCAGTTAAATGATGCCTTTTGCAAGACGCACCCATGGTTAGCACAAAAGGTGTGTACCAGTTCTGCACATGCTCACATCGCAGCATATGGAGCACGTCATCACGAGAGACGAAGTGATGATGGGGAGATGGCGAATATGATGACAGTGCTGGACCCCGTCCAGCACCACCTTCCCCACGTCCAGCACCACCTTCCCCACGTCCAGCACCACCTTCCCCACGTCCAACACCACCTTCGCCACATCCAGCACCACCTTCGCCACGTCCAGCACCACCTTTGCCACTCCAGCACCACCTTCCCCACGTCCAGCACCACCTTCCCCATGCCCAGCACCACCTTCGCCACGTCCAGCACCACCTTCGCCACATCCAGCACCACCTTCGCCACATCCAACACCACCTTTGCCACATCCAGCACCACCTTCGCCACATCCAACACCACCTTTACCACATCCAGCACCACCTTCGCCACATCCAACACCACCTTCCCCACATCCAGCACCACCTTTGCCACATCCAACACCCCCTTCGCCACATCCAGCACCACCTTCGCCACGTCCAGCACCACCTTCGCCACGTCCAGCACCACCTTCGCCACATCCAACACCACCTTCGCCACTTCCAACACCACCTTCCCCACATCCAGCACCACCTTCGCCACATCCAGCACCACCTTTGCCACATCCAGCACCACCTTCGCCACATCCAGCACCACCTTTGCCACATCCAACACCACCTTTCCCACGTCCAGCACCACCTTCGCCACATCCAACACCCCTTCGCCACGTCCAGCACCACCTTCGCCACGTCCAGCACCACCTTCGCTACATCCAGCACCACCTTCGCCACATTCAGCACCACCTTCACCACATCCAACACCACCTTCACCATGTCCAGCACCACCTTCGCCATGTCCAGCACCACCTTCGCCACATCCAACACCACCTTCGCCACATCCAACACCACCTTCTCCACATCCAGCACCACCTTCGCCACATCCAACACCACCTTCCCCACGTCCAGCACCACCTTCGCCACATCCAACACCACCTTCGCCACATCCAGGACGAGGCCGAGATGGCAGACAACGAGGACGAGGAGATAGAGGACGAGGTGGAAGAGGACGAGATGGGAGAGATAGAGGACGAGGAAATGTAAGAGAAGGAAGAGGGCGACGTGGAAGAGGCGGTGAAGGACGAGACCGTAATGTGAACCATTATTCGGACAATATATATATGTATAACTACTAATGTGAATGTTATTAAATAATTATGCCAAATGCGCTAATGATAATGGTCGGTCTAAGTACAGCAAGGAAAGATTTCACGAATGATTCAAACACGCATCCCGCCTTTAACTAAAACTTTAGTTTTGATATCGGATCGCTTAGCTTCGTTCATAGTTCTACATGTCTTTGCAAATGGCATACACATGACGTCACACAACCCGTTGTACATAGAAAAAAATCAATGAAACAAGTAAATAAAAACATTCTCTAGGAGAAAGTTGGTGGGATATAGGATTTGATGGCAATTGGTGGTGTAAAAAGAAAGGAAACAAGGTCTTATCAGAAGGGAAAATGTAATAGTCCTATATTTAGCACAGAAACAACACATGCCCTAGAATGTGCTTAATATAGGACTATTACATTTTCCCTTCTGATAAGACCTTGCTTCCTTGCTTTTTACACCACCAATTGCCATCAAATTCTATATCCCACCAACTTTCTCCTAGAGAATGTTTTTATTTACTTGTATTTATTTTGTTCAATCATTTGTGTAGTGTTCTTGTGTAAGTTTTTAACACTTGCTTGTTTCATGAGACTACATATCATTAAACTTAGTGTCATCAAATAGTGTCACCATTTGGTGACACTAACTTTTTATTGTCACCAAATGGTGACACTAGTACAACTGAACAATTTATCGAGTCCTTCACGCGAAGTTCCTGATGGTTATTGTTTATATATTATTATTATTCGGCCATCATGCCTCCACATGTAAGCGTGGGGGTGATGCTGTGTTTCGCCATAATAGACTTCGCGATGTTGTGCGGAGTCATGTAGGTTGGCCCACCTGAGTGTTAAAGTTGAGGCCGGAAATAACCTAACACCAGACCACAGTCATACAAGACCAGCTGATGTCCTTGTCCAGAACTGGTCCAGAGGCAGGCCAGCAGCCTTCGACATCTGTGTGACCTCACCGCTTAATACACTTACTTTGTCAGAAGCGGGGGTTTGTGCAGGTGCCGCAGCCCAGGCTGGAGAGGTCAGGAAGCACTCAGCTAATGATGACAAATGTGGAGATCTGGGTTGGTTTTGTGTCCCCCTGGTGACTGAAACATATGGAGAATGGGGACCTGAGGCCAAGGCCTGTTTCTCCCAGCTGGCTTTGAGGCTTTCCGTCAGGCTTCAAAAGCCCAAATCAGTCATTCTTCATGAACTATATGGTCGCTTAAACACATGTCTCGTTCGTTGTGTTGCTACGGCCATATTAAGTAGGATCCAGTCCTCGTAACTTTTTCCTGTGTTTATTCTTGGTGTAATTTTGTATGAAATAATATTATTCACAATATACAACACTAATATTATTATTATTATTATTTTATTGCGTATTGTATTATTAGATTAGCACTTCGGTTGACATCTTTATGGGAGGTGGAATGCTTATATTGAAAGAACGTTTTCGACTGGCGTCCGACTACACGTAATTGCTCACCACAAAGACGAGGCATGTGCATGTCATTCATGAAGCTGACAACTTGGAGTAGCAAGCGCTGCATTTAAATCCGTTTGCGAGGCTTTGGCATATGTTCGACTGAAGAACGCAGGATCGCTGTGGAGCCATAGATAACAGGATGAACCGTGAAAGCTTAAGATTACGGGATTCACCGCATCTCACGACACAGTAAATTGTGTCCACGTGGGTCCATGTATCTGCTGCTTAGAAGCTTTTCGAATTACAAACTCACTTTCTTTGTAGGACTTCCTTTTCTTCACGATGCACAGTGTTTTTTTCCCCCTCGATTCTGGGCTTTATTTATTGTATCGCATTCTTGCGCATTCCGCAATAACTTAATAATAATAATTTGCAATAATTTGCTCCTATAACTCGACTCATACACAACAAATGCTACTTTGCTGAGAAAAGCAGACAAAAAGTACGCTATTTGCATATCGTAAGAGGACATATTCACGCACTGCTCTGTGAGGACTCTTTATAGTAAGTACGTGAACCATGATCTAATAACGCGATGAAAATTGTGACTATTGAAAGTGTGCACCGTGCGAAAAAGGAAGTTCGTTTGTGTTGGTTTAACTGAAATTTTGAACTCTGCTGTGTTCCTATAGTAGTTGTGTACTCTGAATTGATACTGTTGAAACAGATCGTAATTTACTCATCTACTTACCTTCGCACATTGAAAAATAGGTAAGTTGAACATTTTCTTCATATGTTAAGCGGCAGGGAAAAATACTTTTGCACCACTTAGGAAAGGTCATAATCTAGGTGCCTTTAAAATGGTATCAACTTCGGTTGATGCGCAAGGGGTCATACGATGGCATGTGTCTATTCGTTTGATACTGGCGTCAGGTGCACCCATATTATCTGAAAAGATCAATATGCTTTTTCTGCATTTGAATTTATGTTAAAAAAAAACACAGCATCGTTATTTCAATCGCCAAGGTTCTATGTCGAGCGATTCTAATTAAAAAGCACCTAATCCTTTGAGCGGCAGGAATCTCGAGTTCAGTTACATGTAGCTTGAGCACTAGAAGTCAAGTCCTTAAATTTTCGTAACTCTTGGATGATGTTTTATGGGTGGTCTGGTCCCCAGACCCATATAATGCATCTGAGAAATCAGGTTTGAGATTTGGTTACCAAATTGCATTTTAAATTGTCTTTCATATTAGGATGAAGACTGCTGCTGATTTTGAGAAGTGTATTGATGATTTCAAGAGTGAAGTGCATATTAGTATACCCTCAATTCCACCAACTTCCTATGTGCTACAATTAAGTCCTCTTCCTGGAGGCACAACTGAAGATTATGCATCTCACATTCATGGATGCCTTGATAGTATTGTAAAAACATATGCTAGTTACCATAATCTTGACCACATTTATGCAAAGTCTACACAATCTGAAAAACACCTTGAGTGATAGAGTAGCTGTAAACCACTGTGTTTTTCAAAATCTACAATCTGCACTAGACATTGAACTTCTGGAGCTAAAATGCAATGTCCATCCGCTTGATGGAATTGCAAAAAAGTGGAATACTTCTTTAAAACTATATGACATGCACTGACCACAATATTGAAAGCAGCACTTTTGGCAGAGAATGCTGTGCAGTGAACTTTATCTATGCAATGTGCAAAATGCGATATAAAGGGGGAAAGGGTGATCCAGCTGGCTTCAAACAATTCATGAGGCAGGAAAATATCAAGCCTGGAATTATTGTACAGTATGTAGGAAATCGGTTCCATGTTGTTTTCCATCTTGCAGGTGTTTTTTTTATTACCTGCGAGAAAAGCTTTTGACCTACCTGGATTCTGCATGCCGAAATACAACTAGATTACGATCAGCATTGCAAAAGGATTTAAGAACAACAAACTTCTATTACAATTGCAAGCACTTGGTATTATAGGTAAATTGATAACTGGTCCATGGATGTAACAACTGTATGCAAATCAAAAGATCACTAATCTTGATAGCATCCCATATGTTAAGACCTGTTTACAAAATTTGTATTTTTTAAGAAAATGCCCTCAACTGGTATTTGACATGAAGAATGTTGTGTTTGGTTCAGATTCAGTATTGCACAGCCTGCAAAATACTGTTCTCAGTGTTTCCAAAAAAGAATGCTTGGCTGAAATATTGCTAAGGCTTATTACTGGTGTTGTAGATATTATTGAGCATCAAATGAAAGAGTACATTGAAGGTAGCTTAGCCAACATTCCTTCTGCCATTGCTGCTCAAACATTATCAGCACCAGCACATAACATGTTTGCTGAGCATACTCTTGGGCTGGCTGACCATCTCATGAGAAAGGCACCTAACATTACAATAGGATTTGTGGATGGGAGAGTTAAAAGCAAAATTAACAAAACTCTTGATTGGCTTTCAAACAAAACTGAAGATGAGCAAGACATTATTGTAAAATTTTGTATAAAACAAGGTAGAGAGAGTAAAGCTCTTTGCCGATCACATGAAGAGTATGTTGCCAAGCTGCAAGATGAAAGGCTCATTGAAAAAAAATCAGACAAAAGATAGCAGGTTCCGAAAAACACTACAAAAGAATTTAATTAGTGTTTCGGAGGGCAAATCCGAGTTTTCTGTAGAGTTTTCAGACCTTACTGATGACCAGATGAATACTATTTTAGAAGAACTAGCCAATCCTTGCACGATAAATGGACTCGATCTACTGTGAACACTTGTGGTTTGTTAACCAGCAGAATGTAATGTATAAAGGTCATGTTATCAATGTAAAAGTCAACAACTCAGTTACCTATTGGAAATACAACGAAACGAAGGAAGAAGGAAAAGCGTTACAATGACATTGATTGAATTTCTAGTAGACTATATTACTGGTGATCTACAGATCAATGAACCTGCTACAACTTAGTAACTAGAAATGTGTATCCAATATGATAGTATTGTTTGGCTTATTAACTATTTGTTTTCCAACAGCTGTAGCACAAAAAAGTCAAACCGTCACAATTTTTTCTTCCCTCTCACGTACATCCATAAATGAGTGTTTGAAATGCCGCAACTTCTGAAATACTGCACCCATAAATACAAATAAGGTATTATTTTAATGCGCATTTTTTCCTTTTTCATTTGATATAAAAATCGCAGCATTTTTATGCGATTTGAAAACATTTTCAAGTACCTAATGTAACGGAACGTGACGTCACGCACGTAAATGTACATGCATATGGCCGTTTCCTCAATCCCTTTATTTTTGGTGGAGCGCATTTATACTACAACTGCACACACAGGGCCGTCGCCACCATAATAAAAGTGGTCCGCTTATTAAAACAATTGCAAAATGGGCGGAGGTGGAGTTGGCCCATCGGTGTCTGGGGCGTAGCTCGAGCAGCTGACGCTTTTAGGATCTTTAGAAGGCCAATCAGTACATGCAAATAAGTTATAAAGGCTGTGCTTATACCGGTACTAGCTAAATAATAAGAACCGCATCATTCTGGATGGGGTCGCAAATGTGCTTCTTCTTGCTTCGTTCTTTGGTATGTACTCGTTGGCAATACACCTCGTATCTAGTTATGTCCGTCATTTTTTTTTTTTTGGTGATAATGTAGTACAATTAAGTCTTTTAGCCTGGCTGCTCTTAAGATATGATTTAATTCGACGCAGGGCACTCTGAAGTTGCAGGGAGGATGATTAATATCTGAAAAAGGCTCACAACAATGCTAAGCAGCATTCGCTGTGTCTTGTTTAGTGCCAAAAGTGCTGTCTTGATTGCTGTCTTGATGGAGGGCTCTACTGAAAGTATATACTTGTAGATTGTTTATGATGATGTGTAATAATAATCAGTAATACTTTCTCTGAACAATGTGTTGTTGTCTACAAAAACTTTAATGGTTTACATGTAGATGGCTTTGTATAGCAGCTGCAATAAAGGCATGTCAAGTAGCGCTAGGCAACAAAGTGGTTGTGATTATTCGTTTTGGAGTACAGTGCACCAGTTGCACATGTACAAAAACAAACAGATGTACATGCTACGGCTAGGAGTTGTGCAACTTCTATTCTATGTGTGACACTTGTGCACAAGTTGGTGTTGCTGTATCCATGACAACAATTGCATCAAGCAGTAATTAGGATTTCAAATTAGTTGCACCGTGTGTTATTCTTTTTCATTAGGTAAGCTATGGAGATGAGAGGTTTCCACCTTTCAAGGATGAATCTTTGATGAGCTCTGAAACAAGTGATATCTTACTACATGCCAAGGATGTGGCCAAGGTAACAATTCATATGCATGTGTGTACATCTAACCATACCAGGTGTACTGTATGTGTCCTTTGTACACCTGTCATTTTGCATGTGCATGTTCATATGTTGTGTTTATTTCAAATTACATATACAACATTCATACATTGTATTGTATAGTGTAAATATGCACATTGCCCATTAGTGTGTCCTCTTGTGTCATACATATAGACGCTGCTAAATCACTATGTGAGAGTTCATGGAACTGTGATATCAAGGGTAAGATGTCTTAATTGAATTGGCATGTTCCTGTTTTTCAGTTATGGAAGGGGGGGGGGGGAAATTGAAACACTATGGCATGCTATGGTTCAAAATTCTATATTGAAATTAATCCAAATTTTGTGGCATGCGAAATACTAACATGAAAGTTTGTGCAATGCTTGATGAAGCTATTTGTATTGAGCATGCAGTGATTTGAAAAGAACTTGTACTGATATTTGACCATATCTCATGTGTGTTTAAGATGATCCGCAAAAGCCTTGAGACCAGAGATTGGCTGAATACCAATGAGCCGCGTAGTGTGCGTTCAGTGATGAAGCGTGTTGTGGAAGAAGTGACCACCATCGACAAGCAAGTAGGCATGCTGTATGAGGAAGGAATGAAGAAGGATCAGGGATCAGGTTAGCACAACACAGCACTGTGCAAATGGTTATGGGTGGTCCTTAATAGGGATAGACTTTACAGCTAGCATAATGTAATACCAGATCACTCCATGTGAATTTGACAACTTAATTACATGTGGCTGCCCTAGATGGCATGTATGTGAGTATTTGTGTGTTATGGATTTCAAGTGTTACGTATATGTAGATGTATATTTACTGTATTGTATTGTGATTACCTTTAGAGGGCAGCAAACACACCTATACCTACAGCTTATCTCACAGCAAAGGATACCCTTACTCATCCAGGTTTGTTATTTCCTAATTGGTGCACTGCTCTAATTCTGTTGTAAGGATTGTGCATCACCGCTTGAACTTGCATGTGTGGTCATGGTGGATGTTGAACAGTGCACAATCAGCAGCGTGAAATGTCCATTTGTACTGTATGTTAATGTTTAGGAATCCAACCAAAACTTGAATATGGTCTCTGGTTGAAATTCATCTTACATTGTACATGCACTGTATGTGCACACTTGTGTGTTAACTTGCGTCTTAACAATGCAGGGTTTTTATATCTTATCAACTCACGTAGACATTGATTAGTTTGAACAGATGTGTTTAAATGTACTCTACAGGTATGTAGAGACACAATTCGTGTGGCTTTTTTGTGCATGTCTTGTCTGTCACTATATAATGACTGTTGATTTCATTTGTTCAGAGCTCTAGACTGCAACCTGCTCAGTAACATACAGAAGCTCTTTTATGAAAGAATTGTTGCTTTTGGAGATGTGGACTATAACAAATTGTCTATTGTGACTGGGATTATCAAGATATTTCTAAAGGTTCTGGTTATTTTTTTTACAGTTGTACGGTTGTGTTGATAGCTTGTGTGTTATGCTCAGGCTCTTTTGGAGTGTGTCAGACTTAGGACATTTGGGAAGTTTGGTCTGCAGCAGATGCAAGTTGATGCCCATTACCTGCAGATTTACTTGTGGAGATTTGTCTCAGATGAGCAGTGAGTTATACATGTACATGTACATGTATGCTGCAGAATTTATTGGCATGTTCTACAGCGTATAACGGTAATTTTTATATTGAAACAATTTTTCATGCAATATTTATATACTTGTACATGTATCTGGATTGTGTGAATTCAAACTGGCAAATTGAATAGTAAAAACCCTCAAAAATCAAATCAATACAGTAATTCAGGTTTATTAACTCTTTGAACGCCAAGTGCATACATGCTCACAAATGAGATATTATCTTGTGCTGTGTGTTATATTATGTTACATTGAATATGCATGCAAGTGCAATACTGACATGCCATAGTCATTCAAATGTATGAACATATGAGGTCCCGGCCATTTTGTGTGTCTATTACAACCCGCTGGCACTTTTTGTTGCAACAACCCATAATGCGAACGTGCAAAAGGGGAAGGAGGGGAGGGAACAGGCACGATGTGCTACACTGATCTGGGCTATGCATTCTTGTTTTTGGAGCACTGAAGTGATGAATTAGTGAAGTGAAGCGAATAATGGAGTTCTTTAGCCAGTGTGAGAAGAAACATAATAACTTTGTACATGTACGTATAAGGTTACAAGTTCAGCATGCATATGCATCATAGAGCGGCGACTGATCAACACATTTTTTTACGCAACATCTAAATCATGCATGAATGGCGTTCAAAGAGTTAATTGAGATTAGTGTAAGTTTTTGCTATACTTATTTAACAACTAATGTAATACGGTGCTTGTCTGATGCTGAAAGGCATTATTGGTTTTCATGTGAGAATGGAAATGGTAAGAAGGACCGGAATACGGTATTTGGTTATGCTTTTGGTCAATTTTATCTGCACTGTAATTAGTGGAAGGTTTTACATGTACATGTATAAACAGAAGTGCTGCTGAAATATATAAACAACACTGTTTTTCTATGCTTTATATCCTGCTGTCCCCAACTGTTCTGCAATCCATTTCTTTACATGTATATTCTGTTTTTTCAATTATATTTTATCAGGCAGTGCAATGCATAATACCCACATGGTTTAAAAATTATATACATGTACAGCATTGAAATGATTGCTTCAGATTGCTTTATGGATCCATATACTGGTTGAATAAAGTTAACTTTGTTAATGTATACGATGATACTGTACGCCACAACTTCTGATTGATGGTTCATTTACGGTTTTATTTGGCATGATGATTGTTACATGTACATGTATATGAAATAATCTCTACAACACTTACACTTTGATCCATAAGAACAGATTCTGCACACCTTTCCACAGTACTTGAAAGCACTTGGTCGAGAAGAACTTTCACTAGCCTGTCAAATTAGTATATGTACATGAACATGTACACAGGATGAATGATAACAGTACATGTATCGAATCTGCTGTGTCCTTATGCTAAGAACAATGGTTCCAATTTGATTTGCTATCATAACATAAACTCCATAACTTCACACATTCAGTCAACTATATATACATGTAGATGCCCAGCATTACATTGTCTAAGCAACACATATCTACACTGACCATATTTGTCATATTTGTGGGTTACATGCATGATAATGGTCTAAAACCTCCTCTTGTTTCTAGTTGGGCTTTTCTAATGGAGCAGGATATCGGACTTCGTAACATTGACACTGTGCTTGTAAGACACCAAACTATATTTACACATAGAGCAATGGTGTGGTATATAATGCGTGAACATCGATAGCGTAAACCTTGAGGACGATATAGCAATTTGAATTAGATGCTATTATATAAATTTACAAGGGTCAAAATCACATGGAATGATCCATCTGTTGTTTTAAGTACAAGTCAATTTTTGTATATTGATGCAAGTGATGGGGAGTGAAGGATGAAAAGAAAGCACATCCTTCAGTTTCATGACTTACTTGTAATAATACCGTTTGATAAAGTAACATATTTGTACGTAAAGCGGCATGGACTGAAAACAGATGCTTTTAAAATTAAAGCTACCTGTATGTGGCATGGCAATATTCTCTCACTTTGTGTCTGTCGCCACAGGTTGTGGAGGCCATATGTGAGAAAAATTGAGAACTGTGACCAATCCAGATCATTTTGTTCAAAGATGTAGCTGCTCACACATTTTGTGTGTTTTTTTGTTGTTGTGTACGGTTTAATTATAAACAGTTCTTCAGTGTATCTTTATATTAAATTCAGTCATATTTCTTATTTACAGGAAGGTAAATCATTTTTCTCAGTCATGGGCTAGAACCATTCACAACATCTGCTTCGCTGTGCATATTTTCTGGCCTAGACCGCCTCTTCAGTGTTCACAATACAGAACAAAACAGCTACATGTAGAAAGAGTGCATGTGTACTTCAAGACGGAATAGTATATCATTTTGGCACAGCTGATAACCACGCAGTGGCTCACAATCACTAATCACATCACAATATGCATGACCGTGTGGTAAAAATTAAATGTACCTGTACTCCACTTTCCATATGCTGCAGTGAATTTATGATGTCAACCTGTACGGTTCACAGGTATATTCTTCATTTAGAATTGTAGCTGACATTGGGACTTAAATAATGTATTTGATGGCCTTGCATGGACACATGCTAAATATTTCCATTGTTGAGCTGTTAAGCCTGAAAACTCATCTGCATTAATGATTCTTGTGAGAACCAGAAGCGTACAAACTCCTGTTATGAATACCATTTCTTTTTTTTGGATCTCTTGGATCAGAGCAAGCTGACTAGTAGCTTGAGTTCTACTTTGTGCCGTGACACTTGTGTAGTAGCTATTATTCCAGATGCACCTTTCATCTCTTTCAGCCATAAACATGCAATCACTAGAAGTCACTTACCAAATTCGTCCTGGAACACCATAACCACTTCCAGTCTAAACTGTCCATGCCCAGTAACCTGAATCAGATGTAACATCTAGTAAAGCTGCTTTGACATTTTCCAGACAAGATTCCATGATCACAGTATTGCATGATCGTCAATTATGGGACTGAGGGAAATATTAATGTTTCCCTTTGGCTGGAATTATGCCCTCGGTACCAGGGCTCATTCTTTTTAAATATCTCACTTCTGGGTAGGATTATTATGCTCATTATCGATGAGCATAATAATCCTACCCAGAAGTGAGATATTTAAAAAGAGATGAGCCCTGGTTATGCTCATCGATAATGCTGATACTTGGTAATCTGAGCATTCAATGGCATAAACCAACAATGTTTACTAAAAGGCCAGTGTTGTGTGAATATGTATCATTATTAAATGATGAGTATTTGGAAAATTCCTTTCATATATCATTCCATTAGCAGTTATTTCTGTAGCAGTTACCTGTAATCTAAATTTGGATTTACTATTATGTAATGAGTAGGTAAACATGCTATATGCGGAAATGTTACTTTACATGCACATTTACAATTAGTGTACATGGGTTACAATCTCACAACCATCCCAAGAAGTAGATCATATACAGATACCCTTTTTCAGGTGAAATAAATGTACTATTTGTTCAAATGTGTAGTTACATGTTGACCACTCATCAGTTTTACAGTATTGTCCACCTGGGTATGTGGACCACGAAGACTCACTTGGGAATATAATCAGTGGCGATTGGAGATCCGAGGCAGGTAAATATGGCATTTCTGCTACAGTAAACAAATTTACTGTATGGGATTGTTTCCGCGAGGAGGGACCTAAAGCATGTTTTTTTCCAGATTATAAATATCTAGAAGTCTGAAATGTCCTCTACACATTGCTTCTTACGCACTGAGAATCAGAGTATCTGTCATGGAGTTCTGAATTTTGTTTCTTTTCGCGGAAATGATCGCATATTTTTGACAAATAGCAAATTCAGCTTTTCACCTACATGTAGTGGTAGCTGTGTCTTATGTCTTACTCTAATTATACTCAATACATGGAAATAGTGTGCAGTACATTGATGCTAAAATGTGGTTTGCAGAGTCGCAGCCTTGATGTAGCCGCTTCCTGTTAAACACATAAAGGGCTACTTCATGTTGTGCTGAAAGGGTCTGAGCAGATACTTTACAGCAAAGAGGGTGTTACTCAAGGCTATCTGTTGTCACTGCTGATGTTTGCAGTGACAATTTTATCCCAGATTTGAACTCCCCAAGTGACACCAAAGTTGGTTTGCTGCTTGCGCTGCAGTTGCGAAACTCCAACATGTCAGAGAAGGTTTTTATATCTACTGCTAATGTCTGGTCTATCATATGACCATTTCTCAGAACCCTCCAAGGACTTCATAATTGTTGCACCACATGACATGCAGGAAGCATAAAGCCATATCTAGGAGTTTAAGTCTCACAACAGGTCATTGTTTTATTGGGGCGTTCGCTGCAGTGTAAAATCATCTCAGCAAGACTAGTAAAATCATTGCAGTGTGAATGGTCCTTCACGCATCTGAACAGAGCAGTATCTTCAAAATCTGCTGGCAAACACTTAGGATTGTACATCAGATATTGAAGAATTTTTGTTTCTCTAGCTTGTCTAGGTGTAAGCGATCCATCCACAACAGCACAGCCTTCCTTTAAAGCAGTGCATACAGGTACTACAACTCTCTGTGAAAGGAGTTGAGTATTGCAGAATATCATAAAAGCCCATCACACTAAAAGGGAAGTCTGAGCTCAATATCCTTCTCTCCAAACTTGGAACCGAGAGACAGTGACCAATAATGAGAGCAACACAATGTACACCAGCCTAGCTATCAGCAATTATGCTAGAAAACTATCACTTGACTTGTCGCCAAATGAATTTTGGGATGGTCTTGCAAAACATTATCTGAAGCATCCTGTGGACTAGCCTTCATGCTGTGATGGCTGGATTGTATGATCAGTGACAAGTGATACAAAGGCATGATGAAGTTTGAGGTTGCTTGGGAGACAGGCTTCAGAAGTGTGCCACAGTATTATCGTTATAAACATGCATTGCACCCCGGGGGCAGTTTCAAAAGTGCTGCCAAAGTGAAAAAGAAGAATGCAGGGGAAGATTGACTAGGCAATTTAACCTTTTTGTTGTGTCAGAGGATGCATAAGAAGCACAACATTTCATTAAGCGGATAGTTGCCAGTCTAGCCACTAAGTCAAATAAACATTATTTTGAGACCATTGTAGAACCAGACTGGCATTTGCAATTGTGCCTGTTTCTTCTTCAAAAGTGAAGAGTAAAATGACAAAGTGGCCTATAGGATTCGACAATGGAGCAGCTCTACCTGCTCACTACTCCAGAACTCCAAGTACGCATGCAACATCTTTGTTTCCATGTAAATTTTTCTTTGTTCATCTTACTAAATCAAGTGTTATTAAATAAATAATAATGATAAATATACTCTCTAACAAGCTGGAAGACGATCTGTTTACACAGCTTTTTTTTAATTCAACTTTTCCAGATACAGCTTGGCTTTTGTCAGTTTCATCTCCCCATGGTGCAGCATAGCTTTCTTCAACTACATTTGGAGCCTTTTGAATTTCAGGCAGCCTTACAATGGTGGCTTGGCATTGGTATCACAGGATCCCAGGGCACCACATGTCCTCACTGCCCAGCTCATTCTCTGGACACCTTGGATCACCATGATTTGAAATGTAAGCATGCATGGGGGGATGTGGTCATCCATGACAACAGGTGTTGAGATGTGTCTTGTCAGAGAGCCTACATAAGTGCTCAAGTTGAGGTAGGGGACTGATAAGTAACACACATGACCAGCTGATGTCCTGGCAGCAAACTGAATGATGGGCAAACCAGCTGCTACAGTTACATCACCTCTAATTTCAGGAAGCGAGTGTGACAGTAGGATCAGTAGCCTTTGCGGCAGGGAAGAAAGCATAAAGACAATGACGCCAAATGTGCTGAGTTGAGTATGTGCCTTGATAGCAGTAGAGGAGACCTAGGGGTGTTCGGGTGTTTCAAATGTGAGAATGCTTCTTTCAAGGGCCACTACTGAAGTGCTTGACATCATTTATTTAAAGTGCAGGTTACTGATTGACTCTTTATCTATGTCTAAGGTAAATTTGAATAGTATAATGAGAATGTGTTTGTGTTGTACTGCTTATCCTGTCTGAATAATGCATGTGTGCTTATGTACTTAATAATAAATGTATAATAATATTAATGATATTAATGCAAAAAGTGTGACATCAAAAGTAAACTGCAAATATAAATTTACAGTTTTTCATTGCCTATATTCCGAACTCAATTACCATTTCAGTGTTTTCCCAACAGGTAGCTCCAGTTTTGTTTTAAAATAATAATGTCCATGTTAAAGTTGTTGATGCAAACATTTGTGCTTGGCTTTTACATAGCTTGCCCGCAACAAATAAAGTTTTGTTAGAGGAGGTTATAGTTATAGGAGGTTATAGTATGTTATTGGACTGTGATTGAAAATATTCTGTTTGCATACTTTTGCATACTTAGGAGCCATTGGATTAGAAGGCCAAAACTAATTAAACCCCTAGTGCACATTGAATACATTTGCCACCAATGACCAGCTGCAATTCTGTAGATCACCCTGGCTAAACCCACGGGAGTACAAATTGGCCTATAGGTTTACTGTTTATTTGACTTTCACCCCTCAGACAAGAATAGTAAGTACATACAGGTAGTTGATTGGAGTAGGGTACATACTGTAGATTCAAGCTAAATTGATCATATTTGCAACCAAGATACAGAAAAATTCAAATTCAGCCAATGCAAACCAGTGAGCGTTAATAAAAGCCTTCATATGTAAAGTTCCTACCAGGCTAGCATTGTTCAAAGTTTTCATCCAGCTAGTTTCTTAGAGTTAATGTACAATCAATGTCATTGTATGATCGTTTTATTAGCTTCTCTTGTGCTTCAAGCTTGTACCCATCAGGCAGTTTGATTTGATACACTTGAAGTAGTCGAGCAAGCAGCAGTTTGTTCATCACCTGACAATCACATGATGCAGAAGTTAACTTCACTCTAGTAATCATGCAAAGCTAACCTTTGCAACGCGTATCCCAACACATGAACGATCACCCAATCCATAAGGGAAGAATACAAAAGGACTTGGTCTGAGGAAAAAAAAATCCATTACAGTATGTGCAAAACATTACCTTTTCTTATCAGGAGCAAAACGTGATGGTTTGAATGTATCTGGTTCTTCAAAGTACTGTGGCATTCGTCCCATTGCTCCACCATGGGTCTACATGCAGAGGATAATTAACAAGTGTGGCAGTAAAATAGCAAATCTTTTACCATTAATAACGTAGCAACGAAATCAGTTCATTAATGGTAGGTTGTGGCCTTGGCTAAAACACTTAACGGCTGTTTATTGGTAGCCACTTACTTCATTGTCCAAATAATAACATAGGTGGGCAACGTTCCCACTCATTTTTTTGCTTCCATACAGGAAGAAGCAGGTGAATACCTAATACATATAATTTGCTCACAATCAAAGGCTGATACTGGCTTATAGTGAGCACTTTGTGTATGCTTATCAAAACTTGATTCAAAAGGATGAATTCAATTACAAGCTTAGATTTTTATTTATACCCCATCTGTGTAATGTTGGTGCACACTTGTATTTAAGACTGCATTACATCAGCCATTCTAATGCACTAGTTCTATGGAAACAGTATACAAAGATACTTGCTGAACTTAGAAGCCAATGTATGCTGCACTTTGAAACTACAAATTATTTATGTTTCAGTAATCAAAGTTGAATATGTTCAAGATGAAAATAGGACATATTTCCTTCATTATGCCCTACTATTACATGTAAATATATTATAGTTTTCCTAAGAAATAGCCACATCTTGAAGCTCGTGCCATGTAATCAAAAGAAGAGCTGCAGAAATTAAATAGTACGAATACAAGAGGGTAAATAGAAAGTGTATTTTCCACATCCCAGTCTCGTAATAGTTTGCTGTTGGGTATAATAACGGAATAGGCTAAACTTTATTTGCATGATGTGCACATGTATTTATTGTTAAAATGTTCTTCATAAACTTCAGTTAACCATAATCATTCACAATTAGATGAAAGCAGTATCGAACTTGCTATCAATTCTTAGCTCCTGTACCCTTAGCTAACCCACAAAATGTCGATATCACATGCTTGTATCGGATACACTGCCAGCTCCCATAACTTACAGCAATTGGAATTCCAGGAGGAATGAAGTGTCCATCTAATGAGATGCCTTCAGAAGGAGATTCCTTAGGAATAGGAGTGGCTGGAAAGTACATTCTCATGGCTTCTAATACAACCTGTACCAATGTGTAAACAATTACAATATAAATTTACAAGATGAATTTGAATGAATCTGTTAATTTTGTCACCTGTTCAGTATACTTCACAGTTTTTCAAGGTCGTCAACTGTGATGGTTTTCTTCTTTCCGAGTACCTCGTCAATCTCAGACATGAGTGGCTTCAAGCCCTCCTCAGGGTTCAGATGGATGAGTACTAGTGTAAAGCTCAAAGCTGTAGCAACTGGTTCAGCACCTGTGTGTGTGAGTTGAGGGTGTATTGCTAAGGATCTTATAAATTGCACCATGTGTAACAATGCAGTGCTTTCATGAGTAAGTAGCACTAAAAAAAGTACTAGCAGAGGGATTGGTGTGCATCCATTGTTGTTCATTATTTATATTATTCCACTGAAGGATCTTCTATGCCTTACCTCCAGTATGGAAGTTAGCAAAGTGGTCCACCAGATGTTCTAGGTCAGCAAGCTGGTCCTTAGCTGGCTATATGTATTAAATTTGTGGATCCAAAGTACCATGTGTACTTACAAGCCAGCTTGAGTGTACGAGTGAGAACATCATTAGGGACCGTTTCCTTATTTTCGATGGCCTTGATCCTTCTCTGTATCCACTCTCTTCCGATCATTCTCAGTGTTCTTGATAAATCACGATAACCCTCAGCTTTAAAAGGATGTAAAAGGTGCACAAGATAATGAAAAAAAAATTGAATTAGTGTTGAATGCAGTTAAACAAGGAGAGGCATGTCATTATGCAATGTTCAGTCTTGCTGCTTGTTTTGTTTATTAAGTATAGCTCATTCAAGTTATTAAAATGGAAAATTTGAATCTCTTAGTTATAGTATACTATATAAATATTTCGAAGAATAATGGTGATGTGCATTTTGATTCATCATGTTATCAAACAGTATTCTACTATGGCCAACAGCAACTTTGGACATGGCCATGACTTGTGTGCTCTTTAAATGCATGCGAGCACTGTGTACTGCCCAGTGGCCTGTTGATACGTCTCATTACAAAATGTCCTCTAAACATTACTATCATGCATAGAGGGTCTAGCCTTCATGGGTTTACCTTGTAGGGATTAAAATACACTGTTACATGGCAATTTGTACATCCCTATTTTGGTGATGTAATCACAATCTTTGAAGAGGAATGACTAGAATTTCAGACATTAAATGTATCCTTCATGGATTGATGTTGGATTCCGTTTCTTCATTCTTGCATGTCAGAGCTAATAGTTTCCATACACATGTGATAACATATACATCAGACTGGTAGGTTACATATACACGATCAAGAAGCAGTGTGTGTGTGTTACTGAGAAGCAGTTTGTGTGTGTGTTACATAAGAGGCGTAAGGGAGGAGTAGACTGAGGCACTGATAAGTTAAACACTGACCTTAAAAAAAAGAATCCAGTGCTCCATTGGCAGATCCCTCTAAGGCAAGATCCCAAAGTGTATAGATATCCAATGTTCCCATATGCTTAATTTCAAACGATCGACCTTTCCATTCTTTTTCAAAATCAAATGAGAAAAGCACCTGCCAATTGGAAAAGAACCAAGATCCATTTAAGAACACTTTCCTGTACATTGAAAGCATAGAGGCCAAACAATATAATGTTATCAAATCACAATCACAAGTGTTACCATGACAACCTACAGCACCTTATGAGTTTGATTACATAAGTGATTGCAGGATAGTACCATGGCAATGTATCCTGCAACCACTTACATAATCAAATTCAAAATGTGCACAGCTGTCATTACACACATCATCGAACACAGGATAATAATGTATGTCCTTCAGACCTTTTTTGTATTTGTCATCCTGACTCATGAAAGAAAAACTACCTCCCATATTAATAAGTAAACCAAAGCTAAATGTTCAAATGTGCCATAATTGACATTCTCAGCTACTAGTATACAGATTGTAGATCAAGGTCAAGTCTTGTGTGCTTTCACAACCATGGATTGATTTCGACACATGAAAAAAGTAACACAGAAAGAAACAGTAGCCACAGTTGCTAACCTTACTAATCACATCCATAGATGCAGCATACACTTGCTTTTTCAGAGAAACTTGGGTCTTTCCATCAGCTAGTGGTTTCAGCCTTTTAATAAAATCTTCCACGCTTTCAAAAAACTTCGGATATAATTGCTGTAAGAAACTTGAGAAGCATGTAAATTGGATAAAGCATTTGGAAGCCTTTTAATAGCTTACTCTGCATTGAAAGCTTCATCGTACAGTTGCCTTGTTCTCTTGTGAAGATCATTATCATATACAGGTAACAGTTCTTTTCCGACAAATCTGTGAATAGTAATTACTATGTTATAAAAGCTCTGGAAATACCCACACTGTATAAAGAAGGAATTATCCATTGTAGTCTTTTGAAAAATTGTGAAAATTATACACATGAAAAACATAGAAATTAAAAAGTCCAGTAATATATACAGCTGTTACAACACACGTTCATGCTGCAATAATAGAGATGAATGATTCGTACATAGGTAGGGCTAGCTGCCCGGCAAGCTAATTAAAGACCATTGACATCAGTAAACAGTCCGACTGTAACCTTTCTGATGACCAGCCTTTACAGGTGTGAATTTAGCCTTATCTAGCACACGGGCATTTTGAGCAGTGTGCATCAATACCAGTGAGATTGAAGTATGTGGTGTGGCTGGAGAATGGGGAAGTGAAGTTGTCAGGTGCTCATTACCTCCTTGCATTGTTTAGGATTTTTTCGAGATGAAATTGCCTCTATCAGCTGTTCCAAAATAATTATTATACTTCGACAGTTTTCTAACGAAACATTCGTGGTACTATGCGCTGGCATCTGTGTGTTGAGATAACTTTGTTTTGAGCTTAGCTGTATAATGTTCAACCTGCATCAACATAGAACTAGAATACCTGGCATACAAAGTTAAATGTGGCATTTCAGAAGAGGGAATTAAATTATTATCAGAGGTCAATCTAAGCCTATATAATCCATGCACGCTTGCCCACAATAAATATTGCATATTAAATTAATGTGCTTGCCCAAACCTTTTAATGAACCCTCCAATCAAAGGCAGCATGAGGGTTCTCTTCTGCTGTCCCATCATGCACTATATAAAGGCATACCCAAAGAGTTGATACTTCTTCACTCAGAAGAAATAAAATTGCAGCAGAACAGACACACACATACGTATCACAATTTGAATGAGTTGATGGATGTGGTATGCTAGATGGCAAATCAGGTAGTGTCACTATCATTCATGCCATTTGCCTTAAAACAACAGTGCTTGTAATATAGCATGCTAATGTCTAGGCAAAGGTTTTGAAAAAGGAAACATTGCTTTTTTTTCAACACTTGTTTAACGATGTGCATCATCATTCCATGTTTTAGTATTGACTGAATTATATAACTTCTATGCATAATTAGCTAAACTAGTTCTACAATCAATAAAAAGGTGACAAACCTTTCTCCAAATGTATAACCTATTTGTACTGTGTGCTTCTTGTACTTGTGGAGAGGCGGGTTTGCTGCATAAATGGCCTGTAGGAGTAGATTTCTAAGTCAGATCAGTGCATAGCGCAGACAAATTCAAATACCTGAATATGTTTAGGATCAAGAACCATAACCATTGCGTCCCACAGGGTGTACATGACAAAGACTCCACCCACTTCTGAGTGCCTAAAATGAACCATAATTACATGTATGTGCATGTGACCCAGGATGAGTGGAACTTCCTATGCATTTGCAGTACATAGTACAATACGAATGGCAATAAATGAGACAGTTCATATCAAGCAATGAGGTGAGCTGTTGGTCTATGGAAATATATCTGTCATAGCTGACAAAGGGGCTGCATATACATACACAACCTTGCCTTTTATCTTCTAAGATTAAGTGGGACTTGGAATGCAAATGTTGACACATTGCAACTCCCAACCCAAAATACGAATGCTGCTCCATTGGTTGAACATGAACACTGGTAACACTGCATTATAGCTATTTACAGTGTACATAACACAGTGTTGAACCAGTGTAATTATGTTTCTCTTGGAACATAATAGTGCCATGTGATAATCTTCCCTTCTTTCCCTGCCCATGAAAATAGTACTAGATAATTCCTTGCTCTTTTTTTTTTTTTTTTTTTTTTTGGTATAGGGAACAGTCAGGATGATTTGCAGCATAGTAATGGTAATTGCTGTAGTTCTTGAATACTTGTGAAATCATTAGTTGTATGATGTAGAAAACAACGTTGGATTGCTCCATTAAATAACTGCACAGGAAAGTAGAGGGAAATGTGACATCTATGAACATGTTTTCGCATCTTACCATAGGCAGCCATAAGAAGTTATTTAATTTCTCCCCAAAATATGTAATTTGTACACGTCAAGTCCGGAGGCACATTCATGTTTATTGGCCGAGAGGGATAAGTTAGCTTCGCTTGTGCTATAGGATTTGAGTCCAAACTGCCCCTAATGAGTGAAGAACCTCATTGTAAAAAAACAGCGTAGCATAGCTACGTTCTTCATTTGAAAGAATCAGCAGAAACTTTGGGTAATGAAACATGAGGTCAGTATTGCAGATGACCAAGATGAGCCAGAGGAAGACAGTGACCGTGTATCAGATGGCAACACTTAACCTTGCACCAGAGGCACTTCAAGTAATAATTAACATCCTATCTAATGACAAACTTCAATCTGACGAAAACGGCCCAATTGCAATAACATCATACCAATCAAATCAACCTACTGCGATAAATTCCAAGCGGCAGTTTGGAAAATTCAACCGATTGTAACACTTGGGTTGTCATGTGAGAGCAGAGATAATATAATATTATCTCTGGTGAGAGTTACTGATGAAAATATAAATTGATTATTATGAGGAATGTATGGTGAAACAGCGATAAAAGGAGCGATCAGAAGAGCGTTGGGGTGTTTAGGATATCCTGGAGAAGCAAGAGGTAGCAGTTTAAGCA
Organism: Ephydatia muelleri; assembly: GCA_013339895.1. Lineage (NCBI taxonomy): Eukaryota > Metazoa > Porifera > Demospongiae > Spongillida > Spongillidae > Ephydatia > Ephydatia muelleri. The sequence continues at coordinate 4,666,755 of JABACO010000013.1, read as the reverse complement.
TTTTTAAAAATGATGTGTTCGTGTGTATTCCCAGAGATAATATATAAATGGATTGGAAACGAGCCCAATTAGAGCGTGCCTGTACTCGAACCCACAACCAACAAATGTATGCAGATTTAGCGATCTAGCTTACACGATAAAGGCTACACTGTCCCACAAAATTACCATATCCAACGTTCTGTTGGAGCGGTTCTGAGCACTGCCGTTACAAAAAAAAAAACACCACGCTACAATTTAACCATCATGCACGTTATAAAACCATTTTCAAACAGAAAAGACCATCGATTCGTAAGATACTGTCCCACAAAAAACGGCGCTCCGGAAAATTTTTGGCAAAAAAGCTCGAACTGTGCAACAGAACACTTCAAAAAAAGAGCAGCACGTAGTGCATGTGATGGCGAACTTGAAAATTACAATCAAATAAGCCTTCTCCTTTTAGTTCAAACAAACCAGCGAGTTTTAGACTCTGTCCTCACTTCAACGCTGGTGCGATTCACAGCAGATCGGATGGCACGCGAAAAATTATGGTTCACGTGACGCGTTGCCAATCCCTTTATATAATATATTATCTCTGGTATTAGTGGAAACTCGCTGTGCTGCTATCGCCTGCTTCCGAAAGCTTTCGACTTCCTACGCGGCTCAAGCGGTGAAGGGATCGGTCGTTTAGTAGTTGTTAGCCCCTTAATGTCGTGTGTCGAGGCTCCATAGCCGTATATAGGGCATCATCCAGCTTGCTGCCGATTTCAATGGGCAAATGATTTTTTTCATCCGTTTTTGTACTCGTCTTACTATGTGCTATTCAAGGCCGTTCAGATCGCTTACTGAAGTGTACAGCTTTGGAGTCCATTTTCGTAAAGTCATGCACGTGTCCTGATGCAATGTTTACAATGGAATAACAACCAATCTCCAACGAATATAATAGCCTCTTCAGAAGCAGTGTGCCACAATAATCACTGACATTGGGCTGCGATAAGTATCAATTGCTTACAAAGTCAGATCGTTGCGAAACCCATGCACTCGCAAACAAAGGTAAATGGGTCCTTTGGAACTTGGCCCGAAAATGCCAACATTGCCAAGCTACTTCTCTGGTCCCAAGTCAGAGCGTCAAAGTGGAGCTATTCGATTGACATACGCGTAGCTACAATAACTTTGGTAACTCAACCAAACTCGACCTAGCGTGGCTGAAAAACACGTTTTGGACTTTCGAACCCAAAAATGTTCCAATAAACATAATCGCTCTGTCGAAAAATAATTATAGCTTGGCAATTACCGTCAAATGTAAAAGAGATGTTAAACTGGCAGAACGTGAACATTAGACATTAAAATCACTCCGCGGGCTCTGATCGAACAGAAAGAAAAACCTCGTACGCTAATAGTCTCACGAATAATGCCATGCCCAAGGCGCACGTGATTGATTCATGTAGGCAGGGGCAGCTAATACTACAATCAACCTATTAATGGGCAAACCGCAGAGCTGGGTAAACCTCTTCAACGTAGCGTGAGGAAGGGTGAAATTATACGGGTAATCAAACCAACGGGACACATCGCTCCAACGTTCTAACAGTCGGAACTAATAGACTATGTTTCCAGCAATGTCACAACTGCACATCACGCATGCTTCGTATCCTCACCATTTCAAAATAAGGCTGTCAATTTCACCATGGCCTTTCGATTGCTCTTTCTTTATCTCATACAGGTGACCCAAGACAAAACTATGGATGTAAAGTCGCAGTGGTGACTTATCGCAATACTTTCGCCGGTGCTCACCTTGACGTTTTTGGAGAGGGGATATGGCGGCACTTCCAACGAATGTACAGGAGCTTCAGCAGTACAAATAAAATCCCCGAGGTTGGCGCGATGCCCAACACACCCAGCAACAGCAGTGACATCCTTCGCGTTTGATTGAATATTATCGGTTCTCTGAGCGGTTTATATACACGTCACTTCGTGGAAATGTGAATAAATCAAATTTTGCGGGTGTGCATAATTAAGTTGTTTGCCAACATGCAGAGACCAGCAACTGCTAACGTTTGCGGCCAGATACCGGGTGTACGTTTTTTAAACCTGGCATGCTGTCAGGCTCAGTTCCTGTTCTTCCTGAAAAGATGTGCATTTTCACTCTGTTCGAACAGTCAGGAAATGATGTTCAGATGTGCTCAATGAACTGTACATCATCAGGTACTATTGTATTTTCATACAGAAGCGGCTCGCACATCCGCACATCAGCAAAGTTACCTGGAAATTGTAGAAACTGTTAGTTTTCGTGGCAAACCTTAGTTATTGATTTTTGCCATGTACTTGCACTTGGCATCTAATGACTTCACTGTTTTACATGGCATTGATGGACTTGGGTATAAACAGTGACGTATAATGTATGTGTAAAATATGCATAGGGTGTCACACAAGGAAAATGTCTTTTAAAATGAATCCAGCTTGCTAATTAACTATCAAAAATTGTGTTACAAATTTAATAAGTTTTACTTAGGATCTAGGAATGCGACATGAATTACATTTACTTTATAACTCACACTAACTATATGGCAGCAAAATTTTGTCCTTATATGGAGTATTTATAGCACTAGTACAAGATACTTTTTGCCCCTTCCCATCTCATCCTCTGAAGCAGCAAACCAGGTGGAGCAGAACAAGATGCAGAAGTACACTATCCATGCTTACCATTCTTCTTTCACACATGCGAACGTATCTCTACTAACAACGTGTTATTTTATATGACGTACGTACAGGTGGGAAGATATAGTATAGTGATTCACTTCATATCATTGGATTTTGATCCAAGATCCCGTTGTGATGAGCATTCACAGAAACCACATCAAAATGCCCATGTTGATTTAAGTGTGGGATTGCGGATCAATGGGAATTCGAAACTCCCTGTGAAAGTTGACCACTTATCCCTTTTACGTAACAAAGACGGATGCGCAGAAACACCCGCATGTTTAGCGCAAGAAGCTATGCGCAAATTTCACTATATCTTTCCACCTGTACATCGTTTAAAATAAAACGTTGACTTGTTTTTAGAGGGATGACATTTAAAAATCATTTATAGCTCACGTGCGCTTTTCCACGCTCAAGTTACCAAAAATGCACATGCTTTGCACACGGCGCACCTGTATCACAGGATAAAAATGTGTTGTGCGATCCAGATTATCAGTATTTACATAAATTTTGTAAGTGCACACCTGGAGCGCTAAAAATGGCCTTCGTTGTACACAGCGTAAGTGGATTGCCTACTGCACCGAAGGCCCGATTTCTCGATAGCGTCTCTTATCCGTCACGCGAAGTTCCTGATAAGATTTTGACCAAAATCACCTTATGGGAGGTGGAGGCGAACGTAGGTGGAATTCTTACCTGGTCTTACTGGAAGAGCGTCTTAAACCGCCGCCCCGACTACAACGTTATTGTTCACCAGAAGGATCCGATCAAAGACAAGACGCACACCTTTGTCGTTCACGAATCTGAAAACTTGGAAGTAGCAAACGCTGCATTTAAATCCGTTTGCGAGACATTGGAGCCGCTGGTAGACGATTGTGCTGTGATACTCACTAAGCATTTGCTGGAAGGTATTATCAGCCCAACACCCAGGAAAGCTGAAGAGCTATCAGAAGTGCTTACGGAATTAATGCAGGTAAACCCCGACGCTCACCCGGATTGGGTCACAGTGCTACGCGCCCTCTGGCGCCAAGCTCTTGTTCTGGATAGCGTGGACGGTATTTCACGCATAGTTGAAGCAGGAGCTAACGTCCACCAACAAGACGACGCGGGTAACACGTTACTCCACCACGCTATTGTGGCTGGGTCGGCGAAGGGTGTTCAAAGCATTACTGAGAATATGAGCGAAACAGATAAGCAGAAAATCCTCAACGCGACCAATGAAAAAGGTAAGGCGGCCGTTCACTGCGCGTTTGAACAAAACAATCCGGATATCGTCCGCGCCCTTGTCCAATCGGGAGCCGATCTGACGATGGCTGCAAAGGACGACGACGGCTCCAATCCGTTTCATCTTGCGGCGCAAAATGATAGTGCCAAGTGCATACAGGCTGTCCATCATATCTCTGCTGCTGAACACCAGAAGATTCAAAAGGCATTGGATGCTCCAAACAAAACGGGTTTCACACCTTTGATGTTCTCTGTCAAAGGTGGTTTCATCGACAGCGCCATGTCCTTGCTGCAGGCCGATGCCAATCCAAATGTGCAGCATGCAGAGTCTGGAAACACTGCTCTTCACTTTGCCGCTGAAAAGGGGGATGTTAATGTACTGAAAGCTCTGATAGTGTTTGGAGGCGATATCTTCATCAGGAACAAGGGAGGTAAAACTCCCTTGGATGTAGCACTCGGAGCCACTGAGGGAGATCACAAAGGGTGCATTAAAATCCTCCAAGAGATTACAGACCTCACCAAGCAGGCCAATGACATATACGCTAGTGCACAAAAGCTTCCTGATGTTGCCTCTGACTCTGTGTTTCTTTTGTGTCTAGATGGGGGCGGGGTGAGAGGCCTTCTTAGTCTGCAAATATTAATGGCTATTAGAAATCGGATGAAACAGATTCAACCTAATTGCACTCCTCTTCATGAGTACTTTGACTACATTGCAGGTACCAGTATTGGAGGACTGATCACCCTCTCTGCAAGTGCTCTGAATGCTAGCCTGGAGGAGAGTCGTGCTGACTTGTTCAAAGTGGTGGATGATGTATTCGTTACAAAACCCACGTTCACATTTGCAGCTGCAGATGGCATTGCAAAAGGTACTTTTGGTGTGGAGATGAATATATCAGACATCAAAAAGCCTCGCATTATTGTCCATACCGTTGAGGCTCATGTCAATCCCCCAATCCTTCTCAAGATACGTAACTTCGGTAAGAACAAAAGTGATTGGAAGGTGTGGGAAGCTGCGAGAGCCACTAGTGCTGCTCCCATCTACTTTCCACCACACAATGAACGATACATTGATGGTGGTGTGATGGCTAATAACCCAACACTGTCAGCCATGGCAGAAATCGTAGAAGCTACAATGTCAGAGGGGAAACAGGTCAAATTTGGAATGGTTTTGTCAGTTGGAACAGGCCATGGAGAGCCCTTGCCTGTAAATCATATTGGTGTATATGTGCCAACTATATCTAATCTTCTAACAATCCCACATTCCCTCTCTGCTCTTGGAAGTGTGATGAATCTGTTCATAGATCAGTCAACTTCCTCTGATGGTGAGATCGTGACTCAAGCTCGTTCTTGGTGCATTTCTGTTGGGGCACAATATTTCCGCCTTTCCCCGCTACTGTCTGTTCCAATTGACCTTGCTGAGTCTAAGAAGGAGCCTATTGTGCAAATGCTGTATGAAGGCCTCGTGTTTGGTCTCCAGAGTGCAAGAGATATTGATATGATTGCCAGAATAATTCTGTCAAAGAAAACAACCAAGTAACTTCCTTGCTGCTGATTACCTTGTGCAACTGTACATTACCTTATACATTTATTATGCAAGGGTTCATAAGGCGTTAGATGTGTACATGTACTACTACTGAATGGTTGAGCTGACCGGTACTAATGCAACATTAATAAGAACTTTTTTTTGTCTAATAAGAACTTTTGTCATGAATACGAAGGTCATGCATGGGACTTCAACGTAAAGAGTATACAGTATCAATCAAACGTACTCACGTGGCTCCACTAGCGTCTGTGCAGACCATTTCAGTTTTGTTTATCATACCTGCTTTATGCTATGTGCATGCACTGGTGTTTATAGATTTATTTGTTTGACGAAGAACTGCTCTGCTTGTGGCAATAGACAGCGCAACTGATATAGGATTTGAGTTCAAAATGACCCTAATGAGTGAAGAACCTCATTGTAAAAAAAAAACAGCGCAGCATAGCGACGTTCTTCATTCGAAAAAATCGGCAGAAACTTCGGGTGATTGTCAAAAGGGATGTTAAACTGTTTCACCGCGGTAGACAAATGTACTTCCGAAAGGACGCTTACATTAGAGATTACAATCACTCCGCTGGCTCTGGTTGAACAAAACGAAAAACCGCGTACGCTAAAAGTTTAACCGATAATACAATGCCAAGGTGAAGGTCATTCCGTTACTGTAGCTACTACAGTCATAGGTAGAGAGAGGAACACAGAGTGCAGGGGCGGACGTACGAATTTATATTGGGGGGGTTTTAAAAAGAGGAGGGTGTAGGGAGGGGGTAGGTCCCTCCCTAAAGGGGTCTGGGGCGTAGCCCCAGCCGCTTTTTAAATGTAGTACTTTTTCCAAGAAACTAAAGATGCCGCCGCTTTTTTTAACACATTGTAGATTTTCGGCCCGATACAATTTTGAATCTATACACCGCTTTATAATTACACAAATGAAAAGAACATAAAATATACAGTCTAATCTTCTGACTCATCAAACAAAATAGATTTGACGCCTAGGTTTTTCTTGCACAAATCGTGGTACAACAGTTTCCGTTTGTAACGACAAACGGAAACTTTTATTAAAACGACAAACATTCGGCATGGTGGATAGACATCATGGTTAGACCTGTCAACCTTTCTTCGGTCATTGTTGAACGTAAGTTTTATTCGTCTCAAAACTGAAAAAGACCTTTCTGCTTGACAAGTTCCAATCGGTGTCGTACATCCAATTAAAATTAGTTGGCGAATGTTTGGAAAAATGTCTTCATCTGCATATGGCAATGCATCCATCAAATCCTCTGGTTTGTCTTCACGTCTGCCTTCATTCCAAAAGAGTTTCCAGCGAACTAGCTTTTGCTTTAGACAAGCAGCGCTTGGCATATCAACTTCCCAAAATAGCAGCTGCTCTGCCAGATCGTCTGAATCCTTCAGTCGTGCATAATTTGCAGATAATTGAAGGGCATAGAGACATCAGTGATTGCACAACTCGATTTTCATTTATTCATCTGACTTAAAAAGCTATCTAAGAATGGAATACCTAAACATCTCTTATAATATTCACTTGGTGAATCGGCTGGAACATTTGAACGATGCTGTTGATACCTACAAATCCTAGGAATTGTAATTACTGCTCCCTGTCAGTAGCCAATGATTCAGCCTCTCCAAACCACTCACTCCATACACTATCAAAATCTTCTCTCATGTAAGATACTTCTTCAATAGCAAGGTCAATATGCCTGTAAGCAGTTACAATGTCAGCATCATGCTTCTGAAGTTTGATGCATACTCCTTTGAGAGGGTCAAGGCCATGAAGTAATACTATCAATGAAAGAATGTTCTTACTTGTAGCAAGTGATTGTTTTGGACCTTCTGTCTTTATTCTAGTGGGTGTATCCCAACACCAGTCATCATGGGGCACACCTGCCTTTTGGAGGTTGGGGTACCCAGTTGGATTGGTCATGGCATCAAGACATGCAAATATATAACCATAGAGATTGTAAAACCTTTCCAAACAGTCATGCCTCTCGACCCATCTGGTCTTACAAAGGCTTTTATTTTTTTTTACATGAGGCTCAGAAATATATACATCAAGCACCAACTCAAAGAATCTTTGCCTTTTAGGAGAGTTATGAAAGGTACGTAGAATAGCCACGGACGAATGGCACATGGGAATATCTCTACTATTATGTCTGCAGCGTAATGAATAAGAAACAGCTGTGAATAAGTACGGCACCATTGCTTAACGGTAAACCGCGCCTCATTAACAAAAGCGTACATGTAGGAGGAACGTAAACAGGATTGGGGGGGCCCAAAGGGTGCGTTCAATATAAATTCAGTGTGCTTTATGTACATAATACCAGGGTGAACCAAGGGCCCTTCAATCAAGCATGTCGTAGTATGAAATACAGTCACATACCCATGCATGACACTGTGTATACGGGTACATAATACCTAAAGAATTCGTTCAACACCATTTGCTTCATCTTATTTCTTGGCTGAGATAGGTCGCTCGTGATCGAGTACAATACGAATTCTAATTTGCGGGCACCCAGTCAGTCTGGCCAATAATATTTTCATAATGGTGGGTTGGGGGGGGGGGGGGGGGGGAGGGGGGGTTTAAACCACCAACCCCCCCCCCCCCCTAGATCCGCTACTGGAGTGTCACCACATTCTCATCAGCATACCATGCCTGTTGTTTCAGATCCTGAATTAAAGATATGACTGCTATGCATGCATACATGCTTATCGCTCTGAGAAGTTCCTTCAGATAATATTAAACCAATACCTGGGATGAAAACGCGTGACCGGTGTTGAGAAGTATCCGAAACAGTGCTGGGCAAAGGACTCTTATAGTGAGGACAGTGCAGCTTACTTTTTAGAATTATTATTTGCATCAACTAGCAATATGGGTTCTGTATGGACATTCGAGAAGACTGTCTGTCACCATGGCATATATTGCAGCTTCATCACCCACTAGGCCAGCAGCACAAACATGGAACATGTTGACCAGTGATGCACAAAACTGCCGTAGAATTGATTAGCCATAGTAGTTCCCTTATCACTATTGGCTGCTATCTGGGGTTTGCCCAGAAGTACTAATTGGTTTGTAATAAAGACTGTGGGGCAGGGGGGGGGGGGACATCAAGCAGTAAACAGATCAAGACCAACCCTCAAACCTTTTATGAATAAAGTGACAAAGCAATTGAGCTGCAGAATACTGAATAAATGAATTATTTCATCTTATATTTCATTTGTAATGGAAAATAATACATTATTTCATAAGTCTGTAGTTCTACATGACTTGCATGGCCAACTGAACATCTCCATTTCTCACTTCGTTGCCTTTATTATTCTTGGCAGAGCTTTTTTGTTTCTTGTAAATGTTGTGTCTAAAAAATGTTATACTTAATCTTATGTTTGGTATGTCAATCAATTTAGTGTAATCAACAGTTCCATGTTTGAAACTTTTTAAAGCTGTCTTTTGCCATTCAGAGGGGAAATGTATAATTTATCAAAGGGCCTTGAAGAATCTTTGGAATAGTAAACATATATTTGACGTACATGTAAATCCTTCACAAATTGATATTGCTTAACATCTTTCAGTGCAATATTACCACACAGCTACTTTACAATGGCCTCTTTGTTATCTAGAGGTTTTTCTCCTCAAATCCATGGAGTTACGTATTTTGCACAACATGGCCAATAATTGGCTTTGCCTGCAAAAGAGTTTAAAGCTGCTTCATACGTGGCAGTTGAGTTATTGTAGTCCATCCGTAGCAACATGACAGGCAAAACAAACAAAGCTTTGTCATATACGAGTTGTTGAGGCATGATGGATAGCAAATATAAGGTGAGGTGTGACCTGCAAACTGAAGAAGAACATGTAAGACTGTACACAGAATATTAAGAGCAATCCTATATGCAATTGGCTTTGGGAGTGAGTTTTCACCTAGCTCCTTAACTTTTTAAAATCGACACACAATGTACACACACACACACACAACACACACACACACACACACACACACACACACACACTACACTCTCCTTTCCATTTATCCTTACATTTGTGTGTGCCAAATACTCCTAACAACAAAGTCTATAGTCACATTGTGTGCAAAGAAGCATGCTAAGAAGCCTACAAGCATAGGCCCAGAGGCAGGAGAGACAGGGAGGTGAAGATTGGGATTGGAGTTTACAAGCACGTTTGTGGCTAAATTCTGATACTGTATGTACAGACAAAGGTGTGCACTTATCCCAATTGTCATAACATAGTAAAACCTGTCTGTCTCACTGTGAGAGGTAATGAGCCTTTACCCACAACTGGTACCATTCCAGGAAACATTTCCTTTGAATTGCTTATTTATGTCTTCATGGAACAGACCATCTCACCCACAACTGATTCCATTCCAGGAAACATACTCATGAATGCTTTCGACTATGTGTACAGTCACCCACAACTGTAGTTCCATTCCAGGAACATACTCATGAATGCTTTCCGATTGTGTGTGAGTGTGTGTGTGTGTGTGTGTGTGTGTGTGTGTGTGTGTGTGTGTGTGTGTGTGTGTGTGTGTGTGTGTGTGTGTGTGTGTGTGTGTGTGTGTGTGTGTACAGTAATCACAAACCATCTTCACCCACAACTGTAGTTCCATTCCAGGAAACATACTCATGAATGCTTTCCGATTGTGTGTGTGTGTGTGTGTGTGTGTGTGTGTGTGTGTGTGTGTGTGTATGTGTGTGTGTGTGTGTACAGTAATTACAAACCATCTCACCCACAACTGTACAGTACTGGCTCGCACATCAGGAAATTAACACCTTCAAATTAACACCTTCACACATCAGGAAAATGATGTTAAACTGGCAGAACGTGAATAAATTATTATCTGTTCTCCGTATGAATGGAACTGTCCTAAATATAAAGCAGTTTCTGATATCCCATTTTTGACACGTAATGCTGCTGCTACAATTTGTATGGTACCATACACATTTGTCATACCAAATCACCGTACCATTGACATGTTTCAAATGCATGATGGTGTGAGCATAAAGAAGACCATCACTCCACACACTGCACCTTTTAAATGTGTCGTGCTTTTCATCCTTGCACAGCAGAAAATGGTGTGTTAAATGCATGTACATGTACTACACTGTTTTAGATAAGTTGATGTACATGTAGAGCTATGCACAAGTACAAGTGTGTCATCAAGACAGTGAACACATGCAGGCAAAATTGAAGGAACAGTGTACAGTTTCCTTTCTGGGTGTGTCCCTCCCTCCACCAAGGTAAGAAAGCAAGGTTGAAGCTCTTATTCTGACTAGGAAGTGAGCGTGCAGGTTTTACGTACACATCTAATGAAGGTAAGAAGAAGTACAGGTAGGCAGGGCACAGAGAATAGGGCAGATTACGAAATTGAATTTTACTGCAGCGTTGGTGTGGTTTCTGACAAATACCTATATAAACTGTGAATGTAATTCAAGGGCGGCACTGAGGGCTGTGTACACCAACAGCTTACTTAAAAGCAGGTGATTTTCCTGATGTGAGAAGGTGTTAATTTTCTAATGTGGACTGAAATTCCATTCCAGGAAACATACTCATGAATCCTTTCAACTGTGTGTGTGTATCAGTAATCACAAACCATCTTCACCCACAACTGTAGTTCCATGCCAGGAAAATCCTTTGAACAGTTTGTGTAAAGGCTACACGTATAGGCTTGGCAATATGCACCATGTCTCTATGTACAAGGTCAGAATTAAGCCACAAAATTGGTCATGTGCTCCAATCACAAATGTACCTCCCTTGATTTAGCTCTCTTCCCTCCCCTTGATGCCCAACTTGCTTCTGTGACTAAGTACCCCAATGAGTTAATACCACTGATGGCCTAGCCCTATTTGATTTGTTGACAGGGAGGTGTTGACTGCAAGGTAATCACAACCCACCTTATCTCATCCATTCCAGGATATGTACCCTTTGATCTTCAACAACCTTTGTGGTTGGGAGTTAGAAGTGAAATACTACTACAGCCATGAACTGACCTAGACACATGGATTCAGTGCTGGATTAGATGGGCAGTGGACACTATGGATCATTGCACTTCATATAAGCATGAATACAGTACATGTCTGTGATTTTATTTTATTTGTCAAGTCAACAATAAGTATAGCCTGCTAAGTCTACTATAAGCTCAACTGGCTTTTCATAAGATGTCGGACACAATAGCCACAATTGATCATGAGAAAGCAGTAAGTCTTTCATTGACTCCTGTCCCACGTTGAAGCACATGCAGCCTATTCCTCATGTGCCATTAGCAGGAGAAGAATCTTATCATTTATAATTAGACACGTGCCCACATCGATATGGTCAAATGTATTTTTATGTAGATCTTAGCAACATGGAATAGTATCTTGAAAGCATTCTTCCAGGATATTGTGGGACTCCAACAAATTTAGTTACAAGCCAAACTGCTTGTTAATGGAGCAACACAATGGTAGATGATGGAATGTTTCACAGAGAAAAATGCAATGTAAATCCAACTAAATAACATAATTTGTGTGGTATGACGAATCGGTTACTAAACAATTCTCATGACATTGGCTAGTAAACATAATCAAAGGGAGTGGTCAAAAGACTGGTCAGGGCCCAAACCTAGACTTGCCGGCCATGACATCATGTATTTGTTACATTATATAATGGCCCATGAGACTACGAGAGGCCCCTGTAAGTCTGGGGCCCAGGCACTGCATGGAGTGTGCTTACCAGGGCCATACCAATTCACATAATTACCTCAGTGGTGCAAGCCTCTTCATCTTTATGTGCCTCTCAAGGAGTCAACACACAAACGGAAATAAGCCTTAAACCTTGACCAGGAGCAGTGTACTGACTATTATGTCAGGTTACACAGAACATGACATACATGCAATGTGCAATAGTAGATTAGCAGGTACACATAGGATGTAGTGGACTTTGAGGTGTAAACTCATGTACCATGCTCCAGTATTTGTCCTATTTGGATTTGTTGAGAGGGGGTGTTGGCTGCCACAACCCACAGAATCCCTCCTTGATACTCACCCACAATCCCAATCTGGGCTCTGGGGCCTAACCAGGCACTGCATGGAGTGTGCTTACCAGGACCATACCAATTCACATAATTACCTGAGTGGTGCAAGCCTCTTCATTCTTATGTGCCTCTCAAGGGGTCAACACACAAACAAAAAATAACCTAGACCAGGAGCAGTGTACATACTCACTAGACTGCAAGGTGCCATCTGTTAGGGGCTAGGGCAATGGGCACACATTTAGAATATGGGGTCTAGCATCTAGGAAGCCAGTGTGCAAGCAGGTAACACAGGACATATATGTGATGTTAATAGCAGATTAGCAGCTAGGTGGTACACAGGATCTAACACAGGATGCAATGAAATTTGAGGTGTAACCTTTGATGTCTTCTAACAAGTGACAGTTGTTCTTCACACACTGTAGTTTTAAGATGAATGGTATAAACTAATCTGTTGGTAAACTTCAATGCCACAGTGGCCCTGATGCAACCACAATCTTGTAGGACTTCAAATGTACAAAGTCAAACTGCTTGTTAATGGATTTGTAAACATCCTGATGGCAATGTTTTAGAGACAAAATGTAATGTAAATCCAACTTAATTATTTGTGTGGTATGACGAATATATTAAAAATCAGTCAATGAACAATTCTCATGACATTGCTTAGTAAACATACTAGAACAGAGTGGTCAAAAGACCACTGGTCAGGGCCCAACACCTAGTCTTGCAGGCCATGACATAATGTATACCATGGCCTATGAGACCATTAGGGGCCCCTACTGAATAAGCCTGGGCCCAAGGGCATAACCAGGAAATGCATGAAATGTGCTTACCAGGGCCATACCAATTCACATAATTACCTCAGTGGTACAAGCCTCTTCATCTTTATGTGCCTCTCAAGGAGTCAACACACAAACGAAAAATAAGCGTTAAACCTTGACCAGGAGCAGTGAACTCACTAGACTTATGGGAAGGCAAGGTGCTATCTGTTAGGCCAGGGCAATGGGCACACATTAATTGGGCCACACATTGGTATGTAAGGCAAGGCTGTGTACAGCTGAACCCAGATCCATGGAGAAGGTGTGTACACCTAATGAAATTTGAGGTCTACAGGCGCTCCCTCACCACATTACAAGTAAAACTTGGTTAGAAACTGCATTCCAACCTTTGGGAAGGCACTGCTAGGCACTCAAAGATACAGGCAAGGTGTCTCAATTAAAATAGCAAGGCCATAAGTGCTAGAGCTAGTTAGGTAAAACAATATTGGTCTAAGCCAGGGTTCCAGTATTTGTCCTACATGTAGGCATGCATTGGTTGAGGGGTGGTGTGGATTATCTGTTTGGACACAACCCATCTTATTCTGAGCAGATACTTTGCATATGCGCTAGGAATTAACTATCTGGCTTGCTAAATAGTGTTGACTGCCAGAGGAAACAAGCAGCTTATAGTGTGTGTGAAACGCAAAATGTTGCCTAGAATATGGGCGCCTTAAGAAAGCATTGTACATGCACATACACTTGTTGCAAAGGGTAGTAAAATAATTCTATGACATGGTGATATCACTATTTGTTTGAAGATGTTGACCATCTGAAGATGATTCCAGGATTTGTGTCTGTGGCATGCCACAGAAGTGATTTTCCCCACAACTACAGATGTTCAACAAATCTGTGAAAGGTTAGAGTACACATGTATGTGCATGCTCATAAATGAGTGCTCTACATCTGGCATCTTTCCGCCGCTTCCATTAACCAGCCTTCTCACTCCACTCACTCCACCCCTTTCCAACCCTCACCACCCTTCCCAAACTCCACCATCCCTCACCTACCTCAACCTCAGGCAAATACCAACCCACTTGTGACTAACAACCGCTCTGAGAGTGAAGCAAACATTTTCTTATGCTCCTAATGCTCTTGTATAGTCTTTGATTCATTCCTTTCATCTCCAAAATACCATGATAGTTGCTCCTAAATAGGTAAATGCTAGATTGAATATGCTGGGTTGATACATATCTCACCACAAACATATTCATAACTCACAAATTCTACTTGTAACCTGGATATCATACTGTTGCACAACACTTAACATCAGCTTGCAATAGTTAGTCCTGATTCACAATACTGCATCCTAGAGCATTAGGCAGCTGTCTAGTTAGGTATGAATGCACACATAAGGTGATTTATTAGCCGTTTGGACATTCTTCTATGCACTTTATTCTCTCTTTTAATTGAAGCAGCAGTATAAGCAGCAGTTCCAGATTCTGTTCCATTCCACGCAGTGCATTTTGAGGATAAAATTAAGCCCTTCCGTATACAATCTGTGACTTTGACAGGCAAAGGAAAGACAATAGGCTGAAAACACACAAGGAAGTAATGAAAGATGAACTTGAGGTGTCCAATGTACAACTCCACCAAGGTCTTTGAACAGAGCTTGTACAGTGCTCGTGTTATGGACAATGTCCAACATAGAGCAAGTAGCCTGCTCTGTTGCATGAATCAAATTTGCATTTTTCTTTCTCCTTTTTTATTTCTGGTGGGTGTAATTAATTTATACTAGTGTTTTTGAATAAGTGCTTGTAGTTAGCAAACTGACTTATTACTTGCACATCAAACAGATTAGTCAAATAATAGTGGTGTGAACAAATTTATACTACAATCATGACATTGCCTAGGTGACATAATTGAAGGGAGTGGTCAAAGGACCAGTCAAGGCCCAACACCTAGTTCTGCAGGCAATGACATAATGTATACCATGGCCTATGATACCATTAGGGGCCCCTACTGAATAAGCCTGGGGCCCAAGGGCATGACCAGGAACTGCATGAAATGCAGTGGTACAAGCATCTTCATCTTTACGTGCCTCTCAAGGAGTCAACACACAAACGAAAATAAGCCTAAAAACCTTGACCAGGAGCAGTGTAATCACAAGGCGTATGGGAAGGCAAGGTGCTATCTGTTAGGCCAGGGCAATGGGCACACATCAATTGGGCCACACACATTGTGTACAGCTGATTCCCGATCCATGGACAAGGTGTGTACACCTAATGAAAATTGAGGTCTACAGGCGCTCCCCTCACCACATTACAAGTAAAACTTGGTTAGAAACTGCATTCCAACCTTTGGGAAGGCACTGCTAGGCACTCAAAGATACAGGCAAGGTGTCTCAATTAAAACAGCAAGGCGATAAGTCTGTGCTAGAGCTAGTTAGGTAAAACAATATTGGTCTAAGCCAGGGTTCCAGTATTTGTCCTACATGTAGGCATGCATTGGTTGAGGGGTGGTGTGGATTATCTGCTTGGACACAACCCATCTTCTTCTGAGCAGATACTTTGTATATGCGCTAGGAATTAACTATCTGGCTTGCTAAATAGTGTTGACTGCCAGAGGAAACAAGCAGCTTATAGTGTGTGTGAAACGCAAAATGTTGCCTAGAATATGGGCGCCTTAAGAAAGCATTGTACATGCACATACACTTGCTGCAAAGGGTAGTAAAATAATTCTATGACATGGTGATATCACCTTTTGTTTGAAGGTGTTGACCATCTGAAGGTGAATCCAGGATTTGTGTCTGTGGCATGCCACAGAAGTGATTTTCCCCCACAACTACAGATGTTCAACAAATCTGTGGAAAAGTAACAGATGTCTTACAAGGTATGTTAGAGTACACATGTATGTGTATGCTCATGAATGAGTGCTCTACATCTGGCATCTTTCCGCTGCTTCCATTAACCAGCCTTCTCACTCCACTCACTCCACCCTTTCCAACCCTCGCCACCCTTCCCAAACTCCACCATCCCTCACCTACCTCAACCTCCAGCAAGTACCAACCCACTTGTGACTAACAACTGCTCTGAAAGTGAAGTAAACATTTTCTTATGCTCCTAATGCTCTTGTATACACTTCGATTCATTCCTTTTATCTCCAGAATACCTGTGATAGTCGCTCCTAAATTGACAGAGAATAGGTAAATGCTGGATTGAATATGCTGGGTTGATACACATCTCACCACAAACATATTCTTAACTCACAAATTGTAACCTGGATATCATACTGTTGCACAGCACTTAATATCAGCTTGAAATAGTTTGTCCTGATTCACAATACTGCATCCTAAAGCATTAGGCATCTGTCTAGTTAGGTATGAATGCACACATAAGGTGATTTATTAGCTGTTTGGACATTCTTCTATGCACTTTATTCTCTTTTAATTGAAGCAGCAGTATAAGCAGCAGTTCCAGATTCTGTTCCATTCCACACAGTGCATTTTGAGGAAGAGATTAGGCCCCTTCATATACAATCTGTGACTTTGACAGGCAAAGGAAAGACAATAGGCTGAAAACACACAAGGAAGTAACGAAAGATGAACTTGAGGTGACCTATGTACAACTTCACCAAGGACTTTGAACAGAGCTTGTACAGTGCTTGTGTTATGGACAATGTCCAACATAGAGCAAGTAGCCTGCTCTGGTGCATGAATCAAATTTGCATTTTTCTTTCTCCTTTTTTATTTCTGGTGGGTGTAATGAATTTATACTAGTGTTTCTGAATAAGTGCTTGTAGTTAGCAAACTGACTTATTACTTGCACATCAAACAGATTAGTCAAATAATAGTGGTGTGAATTTATACTACAATCATAGGTGACATAATTGAAGGGAGTGGTCAAAGGACCAGTCAAGACCCAAACCTAGTCTTCAGGCCATGACATAATGTATACCATGGCCTATGAGACCATTAGAGGCCCCAGGCTTGCTATTGGCTGCTCTCTGGGGTTTGCCCAGAAGTACTAATTGGAAGCAGTAAACAGATCAAGACCAACCCTCAACCTTTTATGAATAAAGTGACAAAGTAAAACTTCAATTGAGCTGCAGAATACTAATTATTTCATATTATATTTGATTGTAATGGACATTATTTCATAAGTCTGTAGTTCTACATGACTTGCATGGCCAACTGAACAGCTCCATTTTTCACTTCGTTGCCTTTATCATTCTTGGCAGAGCTTATTTGTTTGTTTCTTGTAAATGTTGTGTCTTCTTCAAAAAATGTTATACTTAATCTTATGTTTGGTATGTCAATCAATTTTAGTGTAATCAACAGTTCCATGTTTGAAACTTTTTAAAGCTGTCTTTTGCCATTCAGAGGGGAAATGTATAATTATCAAAGGGCCTTGAAGAATCTTTGGAATAGTAAACATATATTTGACGTACATGTAAATCCTTCACAAATTGATAATTCTTAGCATCTTTTGCGTGCAACAGCGCAATATTACCAAACAGCTACTTTACAATGGCCTCTATGTTATCTAGAGGAAAAGCCTTTTTTTCTCCTCAAATCCATGGAGTTGCGTATTTTGCACAACATGGCCAAAAATTGGCTTTGCCTGCAAAAGAGTTTAAAGCTGCTTCATACTTGGCAGTTGAGTTATTGTAGTCCATCCGTAGCCACAATGACAAGGCAAAACAAACAAAGCTTTGTCATATACGAGTTGTTGAGGCATGATGGATAGCAAATATAAGGTTGAGGAGTGACCTGCAAACTGAAAGACTGTACACAGAATATTAAGAGCAATCCTATAATGCAATTGGCTTTGGGAGTGAGTTTGCACCTAGCTCCTTAAAAGTGACACACAATGTACACACACACACACACACACACATACACACACACACGCACACACACACACTACACTCTTCTTTCCATTTATCTTACATTTGTGTGTGCCAAATACTCCTAACAACAAAGCCTATAGTCACACTGTGTGCAACAAAGCATGTTGAGAAACCTACAAGCATAGGCCCAGAGGCAGGAGAGACAGGGAGGTGAAGATTGGAGTGTACAAGCACATTTGTGGCTAAATTCTGATATTGTATGTACAGACAAAGGTGTGCACTTATCCCAATTGTCATAACATAGTAAAACCTGTCTGTCTCACAGTGAGAGGTACCCACAACTGGTACCATTCCAGGAAACTTATCCTTTGAATTGCTTATTCATGTCTTCATGGAACAGACCATCTCACCCCACAACTGATCTCATTCCAGGAAATATACTCATGAATGACTGGTGTGTGTGTGTGTGTGTGTGTGTGTGTGTGTGTGTGTGTGTGTGTGTGTGTTGTGTGTGTGTGTGTGTGTGTGTGTGTGTGGTGTGTGTGTGTGTGTGTTTGTGTGTGTACAGTAATCACAAACCATCTCACCCACAACTGTAGTTCCATGCCAGGAAACATACTCATGAATCCTTTGAACAGTTTGTGTAAAGGCTACACGTATAGGCTTGGCAATATGAGCACCATGTCTCTATGTACAAGACCAGAATTGAGCCACAAAGTTTGTCATGTGCTCCAATCACAAATCCACCTCCCTTGATTTAGCTCTCTTCCCTCCCTTTGATGCCCAACTTGCTTCTGTGACTATATATGTACCCCAATGAGTTAATACCACTGATGGCCTAGCCCTATTTGATTTGTTGACAGGGGAGGTGTTGACTGCAAGGTAATCACAACCCACCTTATAACATCCATTCCAGTAATATGTACCCTTTGATCTTCAACAACTTTTGTGGTTTAGCTGGCAGTTGGGAGTTAGGAGTGAAATACTACTACAGCAAGGCAAACATGAACTGACCTAGACACATGGATTCAGTGCTGGATTAGATGGGCAGTGGACACTATGGATCATTGCACTTCATATAAGCATGAATACAGTACATGTCTGTGATTTTATTTTATTTGTAAAGTCAACACTAAGTATAAGCCTGCTAAGTCTACTATAAGCTCAACTGGCTTTTCATATGATGTCAAGACACAATAGCCACAATTGAGAGATGAGTAAGTCTTCATTGACTCCTGTCCCATGTTGAAGCACATGCAGCCTATTCTTCATGTGCCATTAGCAGAAGAGTGACCCATGAGACTACAAGAGGCCCCTGTAAGTCTGGGGCCTTGGGGCCCTGGGACCTAACCAGGCACTGCATGGAGTGTGCCTACCAGGACCATACCAATTCACATAATTACCTCAGTGGTACAAGCCTCTTCATCTTTATGTGCCTCTCAAGGAGTCACACACAAACGAAAATAGCCTTAAAACCTTGACCAGGAGCAGTGGGATGGCAAGGTCTATTGTTAGGCCAGGGCAATGGGCAAAACATTAATTGGGCCACACACTATGATATGTAAGGCAAGGCTGTGTACAGCTAAACCCAGATCCATGGACAAGGTGTGTTACAACTAATGAAATTTGAGGTCTACAGGCGCTCCCTCACCACATTACAAATTAAACTTCGTTAGAAATTGCATTCCAACCTTTGGGAAGGCACTCAAAGATACAGGCAAGGTGTCTCAATAAAAACAGCAAGGCGATACGTCTGTGCTAGAGCTAGTTAGGTAAAACAATATTGGTCTAAGCCAGGGTTCCAGTATTTGTCCTACATGTAGGCGTGCATTGGTTGAGGGGTGGTGTGGATTATCTGTTTGGACACAACCCATCTTATTCAGAGCAGATACTTTGTACATGCGCTAGGAATTAACTATCTGGCTTGCTAAATAGTGTTGACTGCCAGAGGAAACAAGCAGCTTGTAGTGTGTGTGAAACGCAAAATGTTGCCTAGAATATGGGCGCCTTAAGAAAGCATTGTACATGCACATACACTTGTTGCAAAGGGGTTTGCCTAGTAAAATAATTCTATGACATGGTGATATCACCTTTTGTTGACCATCTGAAGGTGATTCCAGGATCTGTGTCTGTGACATGCAACAGATACATGCCACAGAACTAATTTTCCCCACAACTACAACAAATCTGTGGAAAGGTAACAGATGTCTTACAAGGTATGTTAGAGTACACATGTATGTGCATTGCTCATGAATGAGTGCTCTACATCTGGCATCTTTCCGCTGCTTCCACTAACCAGCCTTCTCACTCCACTCCACCCCTTTCCAACCCTCACCACCATTCCCGAACTCCACCATCCCTCACCTACCTCAACCTCCAGCAAATACCAACCCACCTGTGACTAACAACTGCTCTGAAAGTGAAGCAAACATTTTCTTATGCTCCTAAGCTCTTGTACACACTTTGATTCATCCTTTCATCTCCAGAATACCATGATAGTCGCTCCTAAATTGACAGAGAATAGGTAAATGCTGGATTGTATTTCACCACAAACATATTCATAACTCACAAATTCTACTTGTAACCTGGATATCATACTGTTGCACAACACTGCTGTCTAGTTAGGTATGAATGCACACATAAGGTGATTTATTAGCCGTTTGGACATTCTTCTATGCACTTTATTCTCTTTTAATTGAAGCAGCAGTATAAGCAGCAATTCCAGATTCTGTTCTATTCCCACACAGTGCATTTTGAGGAAGAGATTAAGCCCTTCATATACAACCTGTGACTTTGACAGGCAAAGGAAAGACAATAGGCTGAAAACTAGCGCCACAAGGAAGTAATAAAAGATGAACTTGAGGTGTCGGGTGACTAAGTTTGCATTTTTTTTTACCATTAGTTAGCAAACTGACTTATTACTTGCACATCAAATAGATTAATCAAATAATAGTGGTGTGAACAAATTTAGACTACAATATTTGGCAAAGCAATCCTCTGAATGAAATTGAAATTTAAGCCCAATATTCAAGATGAATAAATGACTTTAAGTAAACTTTTAAATAAATGTTAGTCTTTAGTCCTTTGGATTAGTTATAAGTGACCCCAGCTCGAGACCAGATAGTTAACGGAATGCATGTTATTAAGAAGCGCTTTTTCTTTCCAATTAATAACATAGTATAAACGTATATTTTGGAGTGTCAATGGCAAGCTTGAAGGTTCAAGCAACACAATGGTAGTATTTCCAGTTCTGTAGCTTAACCTTTTGTGGCCAAAGTCAACTATTGTGGTAAGTGTGGAATAATGGTTTCTGCATTGGGGAAAAACTTTCTTTGTAAACAACTCCAAAAAATCCTTTTAGTATGGAGAAATTACATGTACCATTCAAAAGTGTTGACACCCAATCAGAAACACTGATATTGTGTATAGGAAAAATAATAATTACAGTCCTATGAACAACAACACATGCACACACAAGTACCTGGCACATTACTATAACATCTAGAGATTCCAGTGGAGCAGCATGGCCCTGGTTTTCTGCGCTGTCAAGTGTATGCTAACCATCCCTAATACTTTGAAACATACACACCCCTAATACTTTGAAACAAATGCACAGCACAGGTGGATGGTATTTCCAATCTGCCACAGTGCAAGCTACACATTCCATGTTGACATAGGCTATGTAACATCAGGTACTGCCAAGTTGGGATGCATGTTGGGTGCAAATGAACTAGTAAGTTGGAGCAGTAAAGTGTTGATACAATTGATAGGGCATTTAGGACAGATGCATACAGTACTTTTTTAAAATAGACTTCTGTTGCTTCTCTACCCTGCTGCTGGTACCAGCACATGTTGCACTCACTTCTATATGTCTGCTAGGTGAAGTTGCAACATACTATATCTGAGCAGATGACAATGATGTGACACCAGTTGTGAGATGTCTAAAAGAAATGCAAGAAATGTCAATGATAGAGAATATAAGATATTGAGTGACTGCTAAGTTAGCAGATGACGTGGTAGAAGAGATTAGACAGATGCATGTAAACAACACATTTAATACGGATTTAGAAATAAAAGGTATATATAAATATGAGCATAGGAAGCCAAGAAAATAGGGCTGACCACTAAAGGAAGCTATTGCACTGTGTATCAATAATGTGTAGCCTAATAAAGCTGGAAGGCATCATTAGCTGTGTGAAGGCAAAGGTAGAATAAACCAGTTTGTCCTCCATACTGTTCATGTTCTTACCAAGGGAATCCACTAGCTCCACAACGTACCACATGAATTTCTTCTCTTTTGCTTTAACCCAACCAATCATAGAATGTAAATGAAAACAGAAACAATATAAATGATAAAACAAATACTGAGCCACTATCGAAAGAAGAGGCACTTGACAAACAGAAAGAAGGAACTTCAAGAAAGAAGAAAATGGAGCGGACACTGTTCCGGAAGATAGATCTAAAGATGGAATGGGAGGCTGAAATCATCGTTGTAGCTATCAGGTATATCTTTCTTGTGAAATCCGAAGGTGCATGCATGAGGCAGTGCGAAAAGGTCGCTGATACGTACAGGGTAACCAATTCGATCAAAGGAATGCTACAATTGTAGAGCTAGTCTAGTGATATAAACAAACAAAACTTACGAGCCCCGCTTGATTTACGCAATGAATTAATAACCGCATTGCGGTAAATTATTAAATCTATTCTTT